>JAENHJ010000179.1:242500-842500 GCA_025330945.1 Mucuna pruriens | reverse complement strand
CATACCCCGCTGCATGGTAGAGCTTATTACCAGATGATGGAGTGCTTGGGGGTAAGTAAACCATAGTTGTGGAGGTCATTGGTTCAAGCCATACTAATAACTTCCCTTTGTAACCAAAAGGAAATAGATTTTCCTCATTATTGGCTGAGAATTATGTTAATTGTTGAAGTTTCACACTTAGACTGTATAAATGATAAGCAAGAATGTATATTCTTTGTTGACTGTGTTCTTAGTAGTACAAGTATAATCATGTTTCTTCATTTTTCATTTTTCAAATCATTGATCTTGTCTATTTGCTTCCATTGTCAAGCTTATCAAAATTCATTCTCCCATGCGAGCTGATCCAAACCGTGTTGTAAAATGGGTTCCAAGCCACCATATTATAAGGGCTGCTAGAATTGCATCAGAGAAATTACTGAGGTAAATGATTTTTTTCCCATTCCCCCAACCCCTACCCCTCTATTTTCTTTTTGATCCTGAAACAATTTTGTATGGATTTTACCTCAGACCTTTTGTTTAAATGTATAATTACAGTAGCAAGTCTCTTAATATCTCTTGGCTTGTGCTCTATTAAGACAAAGCTAAAGTTGTGATAAATAAATAGAATATTTAGTAGTTTGTTGTTGCCTTGTTGGTAGTGCTCATAAGCAGAAGGGTATTATTTGTCTTTGACCTGTTCTATCGGGAGACTGGAAAATACTGAAAGGTCATGACCTTTTTGTATAACTTCATCTGAAATCAGTCATATTCATACGGCCCTGCTAGTTCACCATTCTGAGTGCCCTACTAATTCACTATTCTATGAACCTTCAAATTATCTGTCCAATTGTAAAAGTCAGAGAAATCAAATAGTTTACTATTCTATGGGGCATATAATATTGATCATCAACACTTAGTGCTATCCCGCAATTGTCTTTCTTCCCAGTGAACGCGGCATGTTAATTGTTGTTCAATATTAATTGAGTTTAGTGTGAGTACAGATGGATTGCATCTGAGATTATTTGGAGACTTTCTCAAATTTATGATTTTTACAGGAGAGTTGGAGCAGGATCTGAAGATCCACTGGCTGCATGTTCCATAATTAAGAAGCAAGTAAAACGAAATCCAAATGCAGTTTCAAAGCTCAGAAAGGCAGCACTTGATCATTTAAGGTATGTGAAGAGAATAACCATGTATCCTCTAGAGCATAGTCCTGGACATGGGTCGCTTTGCACTGTGCCAACTGATTAAACTGTACTGAGATTCTATGCGTTCAGCTTGTGCTATTGAGAAGCATCCAACCCCCTCATTTACAAAATTTTCCGTTTGTTTATCTTTCCCAAAATATGTCCTTAACTTGACAAAATGGAAATGAAGCTTCCTACTCACCGGTGTGATGGCAATCAAGGAAGGAAATCTATTTAATCCTTCTCATTCTTTTCTTCTTTCTGTTATGAAACTAAAAGGATTTAAATTTGGTTAGGGAGAGGATTCCAGAACAGGTAGGACAAAATTTTGAGGCATTTGTATTGCTTAGTTGAATTATAACAAATTTGAGCTGTAATGAATAACTTTTGTTTTTCTTTAAACAATTAATCTCCATAATTTTGGTGAGTTAAAGCTGGACACGTCCCTGCATGCCTTGCTAAGTGTGTATATGGTTGAGTTTGTAAACTTGAGTTCGAATCAATTTGATTTTACAATCTTGATTTTGGTTAGAGTTTGAAGTATCATGATTTATGTTGGGATACTTTTTATCTCAACTGTGATTTTGACAAAATAAATGTTTGGATGATATAAATCAAAATCACTTTTAAAGTACAATTACTTAAAAAGGGTATGGTTTTAGCATAAAATATTAATGTGAAATATACAATGCTAAATTATGAGGGTTATTGCCAATATACACAAACGGTTTTTCCTTTTAATGCAAAAGTAATAAAATGTTGCTTCTGCGGTGAAGGAGTCAATCAAGTGAGACTACACTTAACTTTTTCTGAAAGTGTGCCGATCATAATTGCACCATGTGTGAGGTCATTTTTAATGCAAATGGGATTTTAGTTAGTTTCAACGGGAAACCTAACATGCTCTTAATTCTTTTAACTTTTTTGCACTGCTTACGTCCTTTAGATCTTTAACATGCGTCGGTGTATATGATCTTCCTGTTACTATCAATGTCTATGAGAAAAATGAAAATTCAATTATCGGCAGGCCTCTAATATTGTGGATCTTTTTCTTTGCTCCAATCAATGACAGAGGTGTTAACATCTGTAGACACTACAAATAATGCGGATGTTAAGATGTCATAATAATAAAGTACGAAAGGAAGTTTGGGTAATAAAGACAATTAAGAAAAACTAGACCATTATACTCAACTGTTTTGAGCATATTTATTTATGCGTAATAGTAAAATGGGTAGGGTTCATAAAATACAACATTAAAACGCCCTCATGTTACCTTTATTTTGTGTAGAGTTCATTAACTTTTTTTCTTTCTGTAGAGTTCATTAACTTTTTTGTCTTTTTTTTTTGTCAAATATTATCATGTTAGTAACATAATAGGATTCAAATCCACAAATATAGATGTACATGGTGATGGTTTCGTATAGTTATTTTTTTATACTTTTTGCATAAATTATTCTTTTAATTAAAAAAAATACTTCTTTGAGTTTTTATTTTTTAACTGATCTAATTATGATAAAAAAGTCCTAAAAATTTTTAGTTAAAAAAAAGTTCTTAAGAAAACAAACACGTGCTTACTGGAAGAACTAGGAAACAATATATTACAAGGTTCCTACGCAGGTTTTCAGCAGATCTCCATTCTTTTGGCTAAAATAGTAAACGTAAACACAACATATTATGAGCAGAAAAATCTTCTGACTGCAGATCCTGCATAACAGCACTGGATACTTGTGCAATGACAACCAAATCCGGAAAAATGCACTGGAAAAGATTATAATAGAATAAAAATATAACAAATGAGATTAGTTTCCTGAGCAATGACATGAGAAAGATATTTGCTAATGATCCATAGTAGTTTTTAGGAGAATAAAAAGAATCAAAACTCTCAATAACCTCCAAAAAAAAAAAAGTTACATATAAAAAGTAAATCCACTGTAATGAAGTATATTTACTCTATTAACAAAGATATTGACAGAGATAAAATTATCTAATATCATTTTCTCATTCAAAACATATTTACATATATCAATGCAATATATAGTTTTACATCAAAACTCATATATAACAATAATTAAATAATAATTTAATAATAGTATATATATTGCAAATAGCGAGAACATGATCCAAGAACGTACATCAAAAGCTAATATAAGCCATGTATTATTAATATATTAAAATAATACATATATCAGCATACAATATGGAATATGCATATAATTGATGATCATGATATACAAAGGCAAATTTCGCAGCATTAAAATTATTTGTGACAAATGTTTTACTAAAAAAATTAATTTCACATAACCTTAATATTTCTAAATCTTAATTAATCTAAAAAAAACTAAACATTCTAAATCTAGCGTAACCCTATGGTACCACGTGTAAAAATTAAATAAAATCTATTCTATAATTTAGAACACTTATTTCAACATTATAATATTCATAAATTGTATATATAGTAATAACTTGATCTCATAAAACTACACACACAAATGTATATGTTAAAAATAATAATTTCTTGATTTTCCCCCTTAAATAAATTGACTCTTCAACACAGCAATGAGTTGTCATAAAACACTAGAATCAAGTGAGTGAGGATTCTATCATTTTTTAAACAAATAAGTGACCTAATAGTTATTTATCATAAATATTAGATTTATTAGGTCCTACATACAAAATCAATATATTTTTTTATTGGGCTTAACTCAATAAACACATAGTGATTCAAAACCTCAAATTGGATGATTTAGTAAAATTGAATTCTCATAAAAGAATATATTATACTATATATCAAACTCATATTTTAATAAATCAAAATATCAAAGACAAAAGATTGTAACAAAAAAAGATGAAGGTGTACAACTCGTCACTCTAAATAAGGATTTGACAACAGGTAATGAAACTTCCAAGATATGCACACCATATAACTACCACAAAAGGCGTGTCATTGATAGAACTATGGAATCCATAGCTTAGCATCTCAATCAACCAATCAAGGGCCACATTTGGAGTTAGGAACTCCACTCCATAACCTTTTTTGTGAAAGTGGAAGTAACAACAAAAGAATTAGGATTGATCATTAATGGAGATTAATCAAATCTTGGACAAGGGAACTGTACATGTCCCTGTCGAGAACCTCTCGACATGGCATGACCTTCTCAACCCACTCAACGCTATGTGTGGCGCTTATCCCGCTGCACATCGCGTTAGCATATCCTTGAATTCGTTCTGCATGACGCAAGTCCAACTCCTATAAATAGGGAAAGTCACACCCATATCAGGTATGCTTTACTCATTGCACACTTGCCTACACTCCGACTCTTATTGACTTGGGCATCGAAGTGTCTTTACAGGTACCTCCCCTCTCCTGACAACACCTTGGCCAAGGCCAATAAGGAAGAACGATGGAGGTCCCCCCATCCAACAACATAGAGCAAGAACAGGAACTTGGCCCCATCCGAGAAGTCGTTGCCAAGGTTTCCCCTCAGGAATTCTTGGCAGGAACATTTGGCACCACCTAGAGGGAGCAATGATAGGCCCATAGAATGCTGGGCAAGTGTTTGGCCCATAGTCTCTTGGCTCTACCTTATCGGAGCTTGCCCAAAATTACATTGTTGGTTACTTTGGCTTGACCGTTCACTTGGGGGTGTTTAACCGAAGTCACTTTGTATGTGATTTTTAAGTGTTCATAAAAGTCATACATGGACTTATTGACAAACTAGGTGCTGTTATCGATCACCACCAAGTTGGGAATTTTGTACCGGCATATGATGTTTCGTCATACAAATTTTTGGACTTTTTGAGTGGTGACCTGAGTTAGGGGCTTGGCCTCAACCCACTTTGTGACGTAGTCCACGCCAATGAGCAAGAATTTTACTTGTCCTTTAGCTTTAGGGAACGATCTAAGGGTGTCCATGCCCCACGTCAAGAAGGGCCATGGTGTGGCAACATGTTGTAGCGCTCTGGAGGGGGAGTGGTCGATAGGGCCATGAGCCTAACACTCTTGGCAATTGCGGATGTACATCCAACAATCCTCCCTCATCGTCAACCAATAGTAGCCAGTCTTGAGTACTCGTGCCACCATGGTGCAGCCTCCTGAGTGGAATTCGTAGATCCTTTTATGGATCTTGTTCAAGATGTACTCTGTCTGCATTTTTGTCAAGCATTTTAGGAGAGGGGTGAATAATCCTCTTTTGTATAAGTGGTTGACCTCGATGACGTATTGACTAGTTGTCCCGTATATTTTTGCCACCTCGGCCTTGTCCTTCGAGGTGGTGCCATTGTGTAAGTAATTCCAAATGGGGGTCATCCATCCCTTGTCCCTAGCCTCGGCCTGTAGAACCTCGGGTCTATCCACCGTTGGTGACACCAGGACTTTGTGAAGAACGATGTGTCGAGGAGGTGTCTTAGAAGTGCTCAGCCGCGCCAAGGTGTTAGCATGGGAGTTATCATCATGGGGGACATGTCTGACCTTCGACTTTTCGAACTTCTGTAGTGCAGACTGGGCTTGATGGCAGTAGATCAGCCCATTTGTCATGAAGGTTGTCTTATCCGCGTTTGGCGGATACATCTTGATCTGATTATAGTTGGACTATGCATCCAAAAAGCTGAGCACCTGAAAACTTGATGCTTTGTCTACCAGCTAGTTTAAGCTCAACAGGGGTAAGAGTCTTTAGAGCAGGCTTATTTCAAGTTGGAGTAATCGACACACATCTGTCATTTTCCATTACTCTTTTTAACGAGCACCACATTTGATAACCATGTGATATAGCTGACCTCTCTAATAAAGCGGACGACTTTGAGTTTGACAGTCTCTTGTGCTATGGCTTTTCACTTGTCTCCACCTATCTTCCTCTTTCGATGTGCGACCGGTTTGGTCTCTGAACATAGCGCGAGTCGATGGCAAATGATTTTGGGATCTATTCCCGACATGTTGGACGATTACCACACGAATAGGTTGACGTGCTACCGAAGGGTAGGATATCACTACTCTCAGTGTGACCCTTGCATCCTTTCCCCTATTTGAGTGCAGTGTTTGTTATCTATCAAGGAGACTTCTCCAACTTCTCGATTAAGTAGTCAAGAGTTGAATCTCCATAAATAATTAAAGATATTACTTGAAATCATTTGCATATAAAAAAAATTGATTTGAAATTATTTTTTTGTAATTTTTATTTTAATTTTATCATTTTTAAATTTATTTTTAATTTCATAATTAATTAAATCAATTAATAATATTTATTTGCACTTTTTAAAAAATTACATTTACTAGAAATGAGAGTTGAGTAAAGGAAAAAAAACCTCAATGACATTTTTAATCACACTTAATATTTATTTGAGCTTTTTAAAAAATTACATTTTTTAATTAGAATTTATATTGGAATATATTTTTATCTTGGATATAAAAAAAATCATGTTGAAAAAAATTCTAGAATTAGGTGAGTTCATGGTTCCCGACTCAAATTAATCATTGTTTTTACTGTAAAAATTTCGTACCCACCTAAAGTATAAAAAAATTATAATTTACTTTGATTAAATAAAAAGAATGTTGAATTTAATTGAAAACATATTGTATATTTTTTATACTTTTGGTTATTGATTTTTTTGTTATATGGGGGTGGGGGGGGGGCTCTTCTTTTCAACCGGTTTGCTCTCATGTTTGTTTTTGGGGTGAGCAAATGGGCAAAATTTTCATGATATTGAACTAAATATTGAGGTACAATAGCAACTAAAGTCAAGTTTTGAGCTGAACAAATCCATTACAGATACAAAACTAGATGGGGACATTCGAATCTCATAATTCGGAATTCGCCAATTGGCCATTTTCTGTTGCGGCTTCCAAGTTCCAACCACTGAAAAAAAAAAGAGAAAGAACTAATGAAAACCAAAACTAAAGGAAATCAACCGAGAAAACCAAAATATGCGTAGTAACCACCTTTCTGCTGCTTCACTTTTCAGTTCACTTATGCGAATTTCAACCGAAGCACAGGCAGCATTGATGTCTATATTCTTCTGACAGAGTTCCTTCCATTGCATGGACAACGCATTAAGCTCATATGCAGTGTTTTGCTGACAATAGTTTTAAGATTAAAAAAGTTAGCAGAAAATTAACCAATCAAAGGAAGAGAAGGATGGTAAGCCATAATCACCTGATGATATTTCCTTTCACGATTTACTTTTTCAATCTTTTCGTTTTGTTCCTGAGCTAATTTCTGCATTCTAAAAATAGACAACACAACTATAAGCAATGCCCAAACATGAATTATGCAGACAAACAACAGGTGTTATTAAGCTCAGCTGCTCAGGCAACATCTTTTTTATCTATTATTTACAATGGTGAAATGAATGTGAATTTTGTGTTGAGGGTGTTTCACATGAGAGATGGGAGGAACAACCGTACAGTCTATACCAATCAATTTTAAGCTTCATTTTTTACTTAAATTTAACCTTAATCATCTATTTAATATATTGATCAGTCAAGATTAGCTCTCCAAATATTACTTGTATGCCCACATGTCTGGGTGCCTGAGTACAAATTGACGAATAACAATCTAAAGATCTCACAGGTCCAAATTAAAGTTGATGATTCTTGCAGATCAAGTTGTACAAATATGATGAAAGCATAAATGTATGCATGAAAAATACAAGGTTATGGATTCTGTGAAGCACAGAACTAAGAAATGCTCTAAACCGGAGTTTTACTAAATCTGTAAAAAGTTATTCTAGTGATGCACTTCAAAAAGCCTCGGGTGACCCAAATATTATGGGGAGAACCTATGTTATCAATAGCAGCAAATCAAGCTGGAGCAGAGTGTCAGAGTTGCTATGGCAAGACAATGGTGCCTTGCTTTAATGGTGTGGCCGTTGCAGCCACTATCTCGGAACAAAATAGCAGGTCCAGTTGCAGAGTAGTGGAGCAGCTGTTATTTTGAAATACAGAAGAAACCCCTAGAATGCCCTTATTATTAGGAGAAAAACCCAAAGACTTCATTCTTCCTCCTTTTCTTTCACGCTACCCACCCTCTCCCAGCTCTGTCTTCATTTGTCTGACAACCCACATCCAATTTCCTCTTTCTCTTCCACTCCTGCAGGTTTCTTTTTTTGTTTTGTGCTCTGTTTTCCTTTTTTTCTTCCTCTTCCACATCTATTTTCCTTTTTGTGATCTGTTTTCCTCTTTATACAAGTGAAGATGATGAGGGGGAGGAAGAGATCTACAGTTCCAATACTAGTGGGAGTGATGAAGAAGACATGAATCTTGAAGAGGATGAAGATTCCTATTAAGGAGATAATGTTTAGCACTTAGTTACTGTAAGTTTCAGAGGCTTAAATTTATGTTCCTTGACTTTTGTTGCTGTCTACTTGTATGTTTGTTTAAGTCTCATGAATTTTTATTATCAATTATGAATAGTTCATGAATTTTGACTTTTTTTCTACTTTTGAGCATTTATATATATAATATTTATTATTTAATATATATATATATAATATCAGAATAGCAGTCATCCCATAATCCAATTTTTTGGGGTTGATAGCTCTGCGCTGCTATCTGAGATTTGATAACTATGCTGGAGATTGGCTTTGGGTAAATGGATGTTTCATTAGATGATGCCTGAGGCAGACAGCCTCAGATGTGCTTGAGGCATTTCCTCCTAAGTTCCTTCAGGCAATGATTTTTCATTCCTATGATTAAGATTCCTAGGTAAAATATTTTTATGAATGGTATTCGTATAAACCTATCATGCCCATATTTGGTATAAATGTGGACTTCTTATGGCTTACTGCCAAGATTTATTTGGTTACAAGACAAAAATATGCACATTACTCACATGTCACTACCATGAATTATTCCCACGGAAATTACCTATAACCCACCTTCCTCCATAGGTATGATCTGGTGGGAATTATCCTAATAAAGTATGCCTGTGAATAAGTTTGTTTGTTTGGGTGGGAGTCCTTTTTTTTATCAAATCTTGAAACAAGTATGGTAACATTTTATACCCATATCAACACATCCAGCAACATAAAACTAATACTTGAAAGAAAAGCCTCCTAATTAATAAATATTTAGGTCTGATTAGGTTATCCCCATAGTTATCAATCTCAGATAGCGGCAAAAAATGGGATTGTGAGATAGCAAATAGTAGGATGATCGCTATTCTACTACTTTTATATATGATATATATACAAATGCTCCAAAATAGTCAAAACTCATGAACATTTCATAATAATAAAACTTCATACTACTTAAACAAAAAATACAAGTAGATAGCACCAAAAGTCAAGGAAACAAATATTTTTAAGCCTCTGAAGCCTAAAGTAACTAAACATGAAAATTCAAATACAATATCTCCTTAATAGGAATCTTCATCCTGTTCAAGATTCATGTCTTCATTACTCCCACCAGTATTTTAGAATTGTAGATCTCTTCCTCCCACTCATCTTCACTTGTAGAAAGTGGAAAATAGAGCACAAAAACGAAAATACAAGTGGAAGAGAAAAAAAAGAAGTAAAACAGAGCACAAAAAGAAAAAAAAGAAACCTGCAGGAGTGGAAGAGAAAGAGGAAATCAGATGTGGGTCACCAGAAAAGTGAAGAGAGAGCTGGGAGAGGGTGGGTTGCGGAAGAAAGGCTGAAGAATGAAATCTTGAGATTTTTTCATTTGAAGCTGATGCACTATGAAAATCCTCAAAATACGCTCACTAAACATAAAAATGTTTAGAGGCATTTGAGGGATTTCTTCTGTATTTCACAGTAACGCCCGCTACCCTGCTCTGCCTCTGCAATCCCGCTAGTCTACTCCAGGATAGCAGCCATGATGGCTGCACCATTAAAGTGAGGGCCAATGGTCTCACCATAGTGGACTAGGGCTGCACTGAGCCACTCCAGCACTAGGGCGGTGCAATTTTCCGCTATTGATAACATGGATCTCAAGAACCAAACCAACATAAAAGCTTAGGGTGTTTGCTGGAGGCAAGAAATTTAAATTGAAAAAATAAATCAAAGTGCCAGTCACCTACATTTGTTAACATATGAAGTAAGCAACAGATGCACAAGCACTGGTGTTACAAGCCAGTAGTCAAGAAAATAGATTGATGCCAGAGGTAGCAACTGTAGAATTCAAAACAAAAATTTAGATATGACCCACATTTATGCAATCAACAAACCTTGATAAGTATACTTCCAATCGTTGGTTGTGTAGCTTCCATGTATCGGGACCATATTTCAACATCAAATCCAAATTTTCCATCCTGCATATCAACCAATTAAAAACAATTGTAAACAACTGCCTAACAATAATTTTTCAAAAAATACTGCATGCTACATAAAAGAACTAACTTGAGATTGAAAATACAATAATTATTTCCTCTCCTAGAAAATTGTAGAAAACTTCCCTTTAAAAGATATCCAAAAAATAGCCATAATCTTTGAAAATTTCTTGGAAGCTAGTAGGTCTCCTAATAATACTAGATTGGGGAGCAGTCAACAGAAGCTGTAGAACTGAAGTGCAGCACACTTTGCCCGCTCCGGCCACCATTTTTAGCAATTTTGGCAGCAAAAAGCGCCGCTCCAGCCAAGCACAATGCAACAGCCCTTAGAGGTGTCACGCCATGCCACTCCAACGCACAAGTGACTACAATGACTAGGCCTCCTAATAATACTAGATTGGGAAGCTAATGTCAGTGTATTTAGGAAGCTACCGGACTATCTAAATCCTTTGCAATTTCACTGACATCAGATTGCTATAAATATAGCATAGATTAATTCTTGTCTTGTGTATAAGGCGTGTGTGCATGAGTATTGCTTGTAAATGATTATGAGTGAGAAAATCCATTAAGCTGCACATGAGAAAGAGACTAAAACCGAGAGACTTATGGCAGTAAGCACTGCTTTGTATCCTGTATGTTATTGGAATTATTAGATACATAATAGTTTGAGAGCTATATCTAGTCCAAACAGATAGCATAGAACACTAAGTGGCAGAACAGATAGCAACTCAAGCTTGAGAATAACAGCGCGTAGGCTATTTAACATACCTCATCATCTGATATTGCAGCAGGCGTTGAGCTTTATGAAGAGCTTGCTTCCAAGCAGTTTCATCGTTCCTTTTATTCACCGACGGCATTTCCAATTCGTACCGCGATCTATCAAGAGCAACGGGAGGCCTTCCAGCTCTAACACGTTCGTACTCTCTCGCAATCATTGGGTAGTTCTGCAATTCAGATAGCACAATCACACTCATAAACCAACTAATTAGGGCAAGACATTCATTCTTCACCAACACCAAGCGAACAATAGGTTAAACTGTGCAATAAACACTAAAGATAAAACGACATTATTTTATTTAACGAAAATACAGTTAATTGATAGAAAAAAGGAGAACCTGGAAATTGGAGTTGGGAAGAGGAGGGAAATCTTTGAGGAAATCAGTGGGCTTCTTAGAGCTGCGGCGCATCTCGTCCTCGACGAGACGGTCAACCTCGAGTTTGACTCTAGGGTTTGCGTAGTCGTCGTCAATGTAAGGCAATGCGTCGATGATTTCCGCGTCCGAACTGGTAGCCTTACCGTAAGACGGTGGGGCTTCCAGCATTAGAACTTGCCCGTTGCTTTGATCCGCCATGCTTGGTTTGGTTGCTTGCTGCAGCCAACAGAGATAGAGATAGAGACAGAGAGAGAAGGTTTTCCTCCGCGTGCGCCTGTAATCACAGTTCCGGCCGAAAAGAAGATGAAAGGAACATTGTCTTGGGCTACTTTTATCAATTGTGTCCTTTGAGCCCAAAACCAACAGTCCAGGTACCGGGATAGGAAAGAAAAGGACAAATGACACCCTCAACCCTACACAATAGTCAGTCTCTTATGATGAGAGATTGGTAAACACGGAAACATCCACTCTACTATTAAAGAAATTATACATTTACTGTGAATAAAAAAAGGGACGCTGCCGTGTCTATTTGCTTGTTTTTTTACTAAATAAAAATAAAAATATTGAAAAATGGAAATTTATTATTATGTCAATCATTAAATAATAATAATATATTTTTATTGAGATAGCAAAGAGAATGAATGTGTGAGGTTGAAACAAATTAATAGGATGGTTTGTAAAATCAAATAAAAAAAATCTAAAAAATGTATAACCTAATTTAGATTATTTTATTATTGTTATTATTATAGATTATAAATAATAATAACAATAATAATAATAATAATAATAATATATTTTTATATCTAAAAAATAATCTAACCTTATATTTTATTATGAGAAAATAGATTATACATAGATACTATAAAATAATTTTACATTATCATCTATTAACAACCTATCATGTATAATAATTTTATTGATTTTTATAATATTTATCTTAAAAATTATACCAATGTTAATTTATAATTAAATAATAATATAAATTTATTTTAAACTCTTAGTACATCACCATTAACTCTTTTATTATTTATAAGAAAATTAACATTTTATTCTCCTCCGTTAAGTTTTAAATGGGCTTGACATTTCCTGAAAATACAACCAAAAAAAATGGGCTTGACATATATTGATGTTACAAATGGATATTATAATTAGTCTTTATTCTCTTACAAATGGATATCATAGTTGGTTTTTGTTCTTATAATAAGTGGCTATGGATTGTTACTTCCTTTTTAGTTTTGGAATAAAAAATTATTGCCCACTTGAGTTCACCATCATGCTACACATGGTATTCATGCATGGCATGACACATGAGCAATTGATATTGTTATGATTTTTTTTTGTTAGATATATCAAATGTTTAAGTCTCGCATTTATTATTTTAAGAATCCTAAAACTTCATTTAAAAACTGTAATTTGTGAAAAAACAAGAAACATATAAAAATGAGGTTGAATTGTATATGTGATTTTTATTAAGTTTTTTACAAAACATATGATATATTTAAGTTTTCAAATGTTATCCAAAGGATCATTCAAAGAAGTGCAGAAGATAAAATAGTGAAAGTAAGAGAGAGAAATGACACAAAATTTATTTTGGTTCATTGTTTTATAAGAGTTACATCAAGTCTCTTTAACTCGAATGATTTCTTTACTAAAATCTAACTGACTTACAACCAAGTATTTTCAACTTCTTCAGGTTTTACAACACTTGTAATCTACTTGATTATAAGTAATACCAAATATTCTTTAGTACTTTGTCCCTTTAGGCTATCTCAAAAGCAACATATCTTTTTACAAATATAACTCACTAGGTGAGTATATAACAATTGCAATACAAAAACTTTTGAGTTTTGCTTAACAAAATAAGTATACAAGAAATATAGAGATTGTCGTCTAAAGAGTAATGAGCGTTTTATATTTTTTCTACTTTTCTCTTTATTTTTTTGTATCTTGAGAGCTTGATCAATCCAATATATATAGGAGAGAATGATCTTCAATATTAAATGTCAAAGATACGTTTTATGTATTGTTGTTTGCATAAACTTTCTTTTTTCTGAAGACAAAGAAAAAGTGTGTTAGAGAAAAGTTGTTTTATGTGTTCTTAATCGTGTTGTCTTTGTTTGATAAAAGATAATGGTTCTTTTTTTTTCTCCTTATATGTAGAGTCATTATCATAACTTTATTCTATTAGACTTGACTTGATATATCAGAATTTGAGGTGTAACATTTTTGCTATTATAAAAATAAACAAGACTTAACAAAGTATATCACGTATAAAAATGAACATTGTGAAGACTGTTAACTGAGTATATGTCTACATATATTGTGTATAGGATAAAAGACAAGTTGTAAGATATGATAAGTATTACAATAAAACAAAACTTACATTTAAGAGGCTACATCCTTTATTAAACAAATTCTCATTCTTATGGACAACATCTTATTTGGACATGGGGAATAAACTTATTCAAAGAACAAGTTTCTTTTCATAAGAATGCATACCAAACTTCAATAATGATGACTTCTTGTTATCCTGAAAACCAAAAACATTGTTAAACATTAGTCATCACTTTTTAGTCATGATGTATCATCAAAACTCTTGTATTATTTTGGACACATGTATTATGTTCCAACAATTTGTTCAATCTAACTTTGCCTTTTTTTTTTCAACTTCTACATTCACTTTTAACCTCTCTCATTCTCCCTTTTTGAGTTTTTGAGTTTACCTAAAAAAATTCTTGGTCATTTTGATGTCATAACATACAACAGGAGGAGCATATTAAATTCTCATGAATTTGCACATTACGCGAATAAGTCATTGAAAATACTGGAAAGTCACACATATCAAACTATTTTAGTTCGTGGCCAATTGAGTTTACAAGGTTGTGATGAGTTCATAGTTTGTGCTTTTATCCTGTTGCACAACAATATAAAGGACTTAAGGTAGGATCTTAATCCTAATCACTTTAAGATTCGTTATTTTATTAACTAGAAATTTGTTCATTCTAAAACTTAATCTCAATCACAATCACTTGATCATTATGAGATGCCCTCTTGGATCAAGATATTTTCAAGTAATAAATTGAACTGAGAACTCTTGTATTGTTGTTGTTCTAGTTTTAGTTTGAAAAGGATAAAACCTTTTGAATTAAGGGATTTTATATTCAATTTAAGAGTTATGTCATTGTGTTATTCCAAACTTTGCTGCAACCTAGTGTGATTAAATGCATGTTGGGATGTGCAACAATGTATGATTATAGTTTAAGTTTGTGTCATTCTATATGGATGAGATATGGGTGAGTTGCTTTTACAATTGCTACCTTCTTTTATTTTTGTTGTCCAATAGGTTTTTTTTTTAGTAAAGGGAGAAAATATAATGCCAACAACAAAGTTATAACCAAGGACATTATGCATACTACCCAAATTCTCATCATTAGACCAACCCTAATGATGTTGTGTATTGTGTTTTTTTTTAGTTATGCCTTTTATTATTAGATATTTGTCGTTTCACTTTATATTTTACAACTTTAGACTAGATGGATACACCAACCTATTTGCTACTATTCATATCAAATAAGGTATTATTTATCTATTTATATTCAAAAGACATAGTTTTTTAATATTACATAATTACTTATTTAAAATCAACCAATACTTATGATTTTATATATAAGTATGAGTAAATTATTGGAGAACCAAAAAAGAATTTTTTTTTCACACCTCAGTCAAATCTAACTTCTAGATTTCAAGTTTTATCAATTAAATTTAACTAGATGGTAATTTAAATAATATTAATATGTGGTTTTTATTAGTTTCATACAACTTGTATGATATCAATATTTGTTTTTTTGCACTTGCTGATGGTTTCTATTTATTTTTCTATCAAAGTCTAAATTTTTGTTAATGTCATTTGTTTAAGAATTATAAATTGGATAAGTGTTAGCAATGCACTATTTGCAACGTTTTTTAATATTGATTGAAAATTGTCGATAACTACAAAATTATGAATAAAACTCATTAAATAAAAGTAAGATTCAATTTGTGATTTTCAATCAATTTCAATCAACAATAGAGAGTGTGTTAAAAAAAATACATTATTATCATTTCTCTTACAATCTATAAGAATAATGAAGTTATAATCTTATCCGGATCTATTTTAATGTATGGTGACTGTTAATTGTTTTTAGATGTTGCAACTTATTACTTATTCAAATGTACAAATATAAAAAATAATATTTTTTTGTTTATTTTTAGTTTTACAAAATTTGGATGAAATAAGGGATTGTTGATATCTGCTACTTATTATTCATAAAAGGTTTTACAAGTTAAAGAAAATTTAAAATACATGAACTTACTAATTTTGTCATTCTATTAACATGCAATGTTCTGCCATAAGTTTTATTTGGTTATGTTAATTAGAGCAACTTTTGTATATTTTTTTATTGATTTTAAAGTTGAAGTATTTTATTTTATAATGGTGCTTGTTTTGGATTTTGGTTTCATTTTATTTATATTTGATTAAAAGAGAAAGAGAAGTTAATTAATTTAAATCATTTGAAGAACAATGAATAATACCTTTTTATAATAGTAACATTTTTTATTTGTACGAAAGTAATTGATCAATCAAATTTTGTCTTATTGTATAATATGTAGTAAACTAGTTGCTCTTTGATGCATCATTTTATAGATATTTTATTTAGAAATATGTTCATTGCACTTTCTTTGTCTTTCTCTTCATCATTTAAAGAAATATATTCTATGTTGTTATCTTTGAGGTGTTTAAATTAAATTTTGATGCATGCTAAATTAAAAAAAAAAGGAACATTGAGTTATGAATATGTTTAAAATTTATTGTTATTAATAAATTGACTTGAAAATATTTTTGCTCCCTTAAATTTGAGCTAATTTTATTTTTCGTCTCTCAAATTTAAAATTATTTTTTTAGTCCCTACATTTTTTTAAATATCTAATTTTAGTCTTTTGCCCTACGACAAACAAAATAAAAATTATCATTTGTCACGTGTATAATTGAAAATTGAGTAACGTTTGAGAGAAAACTTTAGAGTTAACAATGTTCTTTGATTTTCGACTATACATATGACAAATAATGACTTATAGTCTATTTTTCATATAAAGCGGAAGACTAAAACCAACTATTTTTAAAATGTAAAGAATGAATGAGACAAAATATGATATTAAACATAGTTGATTTCATATATTAAAATGATACAATGATGTTAATTAGATCTTTAATTTAAATGAGATAAAATTTACTAGTGGATGTATTGGCTGGTAGAAGTTTGGTTATGAGTTACATAAAAATCAACCAAAGAAATAATAATGAAGCCAAAATATTTTGCTCTAGAGATGATTACTAATGAAACTAATTAATTGAAAAATCTATTAGCAAACATTTCTTTGGGAATGAAGTTGATTCTATAACAATGTCAATGCATTGTTAATGTGATGAAGCAATTATTTAAAGGTAAGTATTTATTGATTATGTGAAGTTAAAAATGATTCAATTGATCATTTGACAAAAATTCTATGAAAAATATGTTGAAAGGAAGAAGATAAATTAATTTGTCTTTTTTCATTTACCATTATATATTATGATATATATAATACGACTAATTTGATATTATTTTTTAATAACTTTTGAACAATAATATAGAAAAGTATCAAATGTGCATGATCAATAATACAAATTGAGCAAGTGAACTCTTATACAAGTTCAAAATATTTATTAATAAATCAACAACCAAACAAAAATTAAACTGATAAATTATTTAGATCGTGTTACATGTTCAGAAATTGCATCATTTATGACAAAGTATAGCTTATAATTTATATTTGTCTCAAATTAACTAAAAGTATAATGTAAAAGAATTATTTTTTCAAGTTAATTTGAAACAATATAAAAATTTTATAATTGAGTACAACTTGATCTAAATTTTAAATTTTGACTCCTTTAAACTTAGAATGAAACGAGTAAATGATTCTCTTCATTAAATTTGTACCACAAGAATTCAATACAAATTATCTCTTCAAGAAACACTAATTGTTATTGCTTTTGTCATTTTGTTTGTATAACATTTTTTTACCTTTTATAATTAACATCACTCATTCACTTTGTTTCATAAGAAATAAATGATTTGCTTAATTACTATGATAAGTTATTTCATCATGTTAAGTCTTTATTTCTCATCCCAATGTTCACTTCTTCCCTTCAAATAGAAAAACAATTTATTCCACCTAAATAGTTTATTTTTTCTTCTTTAACCTTCATCATTTTCTAAAGAAAATATAATCAAAATTTCATATTCATCATAAAATACTTGGTTATTTATGTCAAATCACAAGCTACACAAACAAGAATATAAAGAAGTTAGTAACTTTTTTTTTCATCTCTCACCTTTGCCTTTGCAAAAAAAAAAATGTTATTTATGTCAAATCACAAGCTACACAAACAAGAATATAAAGAAGTTAGTAACTTTTTTTTTCATCTCTCACCTTTGCCTTTGCAAAAAAAAAAATATAAATAAAGAAGGTCCTACCGGGAGTCGAACCCAGGTCGCTGGATTCAAAGTCCAGAGTGCTAACCACTACACCATAGAACCAAATACTTTATTTTCCATGATATTTAAAATAAATAAAATAAAAGGTTAAGCGACAAATGAAATCGTTCATTCTCATTCCTGTTTTCACGTGGCACTTAACGTCTTTATTTTTTACATAAATATAAAGAACTTCATCACTTTAATATTCTTATGCTTCGTTCTGAAACATTTTTTATTATTATCCAAAAAATAATGCTAGAAGTTGCACTTTAACATCATTTGTCATGTTATAATACTTAATTTATGCTTCAAATATATTATTTTCATCCTTTAAATATATAACTATGATTAATTTGGTTTAACCATCAATTAATGTATCTGAATAACCATTTAATGTCCATTTTAAAATAAATTTAATTCTTAAAATTTGTAGAAAAAAATGAGTGTAAACAAATTAAATCTATTTTTCTCAACTTGATCCAAAAAGAATTGATTACATGCATGCAGAGACTCGTTGAATCACGAATTACTGTTTTGTTGAGTTTATGATCAAACAAAGTAGAAAAAAAAAAACATTATTTGATAGTTTAAAGCTTTTTGTTTAAATTATGCTATTATATCAATTTAAAAAATTGTGATAAGTTTTTTTTATAAAAAAGATAAATATTTTTAAATACTTAAAATTTACTGTAAATATATATTTTTAGTACATATTTATTTCTCATTTTATTTTATTTTTATATCTTAATATTATAAATATTTTGTTTCATAATAATATTTATTAATTTTAACTTAAAATCGTAAAAACTAATAATCCAGAATCATTTTCATTCGTTCATCCTGGGACCATTTAGATAACACAAATTTTATGGCAGCCAACCAGATAAAAGAAATGTTGGCAAAAAGTGGATCAGTTTCACAACTCCAATAACAAATACAGAAAACAAATATATAACAATTTTCCTTATTTCCTTACCGTTTTTCATTAAATATTACGATTCTCCTGCTCACTGCACTTAGCTTTTTTCTATTTTCTTAATTAATACATTCACTTTCAATCCCAAAATAATTATCTGATGATTACTAATATCATATGTATCAAGTACTGAAATATTTATATTTATTACCTTTTAGGCGTTAAAATTAAACCAAACTGATGAAACTAAACTACCTTGCTTAGCTCGTATTAGGTCGCCAATTTGCCTTTCATTTATGTCAATTGTCACAGCTATTGTTTCAATGCGGTTTAATGAGCATATTAATTTTTATATACATACATACATATATATATATATATATATATATATATATATATATATATATTTTTTTTTAAAAATATTAACAACACATTCTTTAATTTTTTATTATTGATTAAAATTTGTTAAAAATCACAAAAATACATAAATCCCACTCCTTATTTAAATCTCATCCATAATTATATAACTTTCATAAATTTTAATAAAAAATATATTAATAGAAATGTATTATTGACCCTTCTGTTTCAGACAAAAATAAAAATAAAAATACACTCTTTAACAATCATTCAAATACTTTTTTTTTATTAGTTGAAATTAATTAAAAATATAAAATTGTGTATTTCAACTAACAATCCTTTGAATACTCGTTTTTTTATTTAATAATCTCTATCTTGATTTGTAATTTTTAATAAATTTTAACTAACAAGAAAATGTATTATAATTAGAAATTGATCTATGGTACCAAAAACATAGTAAAAAATATAGCCAGAAATTAAGTCACAAACCAAAATCGTAATCAGAATTTGAATTACAATACCAAAAACGATGTCAAAATTTAAGCTACAGTATAAAAAAGGTGATCAGAAAGTTAATCTAAATTTGAGCAAGGAGTCTTGGTCTAAAAAGAGTGAATATGTTTCGATTACTGTATCTTTAGACAAATAAGAGATTATTTAACCTAGATATACCGGATTCAGTCTCTTAAAAAAAACGGCAATTTTAGGGGAACACATAATTTGAGTTTTCTCTTCGTTTTAATTCTTCTCGTGACCATGGCTTTAAATGAGTTATTCCCCTATTGCCATACCTTATTTTCCCTATGTTCTCATATGTTCCCAAATGAAAACGTATTGCAAAATATTGGACATGATTGAACAAACTCTTGCATATCTCATCATGATGTAGAATGTACAAGAACAAATACTAGCATTATTAGAACATTTGAAAGGCCAATCTGACAAGCACTGCAAGAACAAAATAAATAGATGAGATGATAAAGTCATTTCCCGTGTGTACAGCACTAACCATAAAGCAAGCTATAGTCCTAAAAAAACCCGGTTCCTCAAAACGCCACGTTAGAGCCAAAGGGGGAGCATTGTGCATCACTAATTACACAACAAAAGGGAAATGTCATATTGAAAAGATGAAAGCTAACAATTAAGCTCCTATATCTCTTTTGATCCTCGTCTAATTTTTTGTACATTGTCCGATGCCTTTCATGCAATAAATTTAATCATTTTGGTTTCTTTCATTTGAAACATAAATATTAATCACTACGCATGTGACACATTTGCATAGAGGAGAGTGAAAAAAAGTTCAACCTCCTGGATATTTTTAATGATTTGGATGAACTGATTTTTGCTGGGTTCTTCAAGGAGCAAAGGACACATCTGCGCAACTTGAGGCAACACTCTGGCCAGCGGCATGCTCGCCGCAGTTACACTCCCTCCACTAAATTTAGCCCCCATGAGCTCCACCACTGTATCCACCACTGCTTTCAGAGATATCTCTACAATGCTTCCAAATTCAGCACTGCAAAAGAAAGGAAAAATAATTATTTCTGATATATTTAAGAAACTCAATAAAAATAAAATTATCCGTTGGAATCAAACAAATAACCAGAAAATTCACAACACTCACTCACCCTATTCAACTAATTGAGCTAGACTCACTAGTTAAGAAACATAATACGTATATTCTCAAGAGAAATGTTAGCAACACTCTTTCTAACACATTATTTTGAATACATTTTGTTTATTTATTAAAATTTATTAAAAATCACAAAATTTTGTGTTTCACTTCTCATTTAGTGACCACCGCTTATGGTTTTATAATTTCAAATAAATTTTAATCATTAATAGTGTTATAACGAACACGTTAAGAACACGTTAAGAGAGTGTGTTGCTAGCACTTTTTTAATCTCAAATAAAGAATGCTATATAGAGAGAAATTTTTTATACAAAATTGCTTCACAGAAAAGCGTGTCTTAGTGGAATGAGATCAAACATAACATAACACCAAATGAGGATCATAACTGTATGAAAGACTTGTATGTGATTGATTGATGTAATATTGTAATGTAGATCACTAGATCCTACTTGTTTTATATAAATTTCCTGTACACTTGAGATTCCTCTCAAAAGAGTTTCTCAGCATGTTACCTAGCGCATCAGTCATCCCCTCACATGAAAAGCAAAGAGTGTTCATGGACATGGTTGTCACAAGTCTATTGAGTTCCCAGGCAGTTGTAATCAACCAATGCATCCAAAACAAAATATTACCTTGATAATACTGCCAGTGCTTCCATCATAAGTTGTTCAAATTCAGTCACGTCGGATGGCACTAGGTCATCACTGCTAGAGGTTGTGGAATATGATTTAACATCTTCAGGTATCATATATTTTACCCAGGAATTTGGACTCCCCATGCTCATGAACGTGTCGAGTATCTGCATGATAGTTTCATGTAGAGTTGTGCTGCTGAAGAAAGTACTCAACTGCTTTCTGCACATCGAAATTATCTATAACCAATTTAAAAGGAGTCTTGATCATTAATCTATAATATATCTCTAGAATATATAAATAACTTCAATACTTCCAAGTTCCAACTCAATGATTACCTCTAATGGTTGACTCCTCTCTTCTATGCACACATACACATGGGGTCAACTGAGGCACAATTTTTGGGGAACTATATGATTATATATTTACTGCTAACTTCTACAGGAGGCTGCTAAAGGGTTGCATTAATGTGTTAATGTTGCTAAACTTCGATTTTCAATAAGTTTGTTAACTATTCAGGCAGGTATTTAATAACAACATAATCAAGAACAGATTGAAAGCTTGGGAAGTTTTAAAACATAGACTTGGCTACTGGCAATTCCTATGCCCGTTGATAGAAAAATAAATTCCTATCCTACAGCCTCAACTACTCACAATTAAGATTGTTCTATATCTTATACAAAAAGTTAAAAAATTAATGTTTATATATCTGAGACAAGATTTTTAATGATTAATAGATTTAATTCACAAATTGTCGGCCTTCAAATTAATGAAAGAAACATCACCCTTTGAGAACTTCTTTTGTTGCTGCCTCCATATCAGAAATCAAGCCAGGCATAGCATGCTGAGAGAGAAAATCAACACTATCTAGAAATTTCTTCTGGTCTTCCCTATCAACAACATCTCCACTTTCCTGCATATAGAGTAACAGTGAAGAAAAGAAAATACCTTTTAGGTTCAATGAGGCATGTCATATGTTCAAATAGAAGTTGAATTATGGCTCTTTTGCTGTGAGTAAAAGTTAATCGTAAAGAGAATAAACACACTCCCCAGTGAATTTGCCTGGAAAGCTTTGAAATTCTGATTTACCCTGAGATTTGACCCATGTGTTGTTTCAACCAATTGAGCAAAAGCCTCAATTCTAACAACAGAACCTAGTTCCAAATCCCTCTCTTCCCCATTTGTCCCAGAATTAAGTTCATCCAAATACAATCTTAAGATAACAAAAGAAAACCCACAGCACAAAATAAATAAATAAATAACAACAATAGATAATACCCTATGAAGCACAGAACCCGACATGGATACTGGATTTGACATTAACAAGGACACTTCAACACAGCTCATGTCAAAAATATAAGACACTATATATTTATATCAAATGAAGTTAAATATAAGCAACATAACAAGAGATGTAAAATAATAATTAAGATTTGCATATTCTTATATATGCACATCCCTATGAATATGATAATGAGCCTCACAAAAACACACTGATTGACATTCTTTTTTAATATTTTATATTGCATTTTAAACTGACTTTTTTCTAAATGTTAAAAAGATATAAATAATTTTTTAAGTACTAGTGTCCTTGAAGTAACCATCCGTATAGAGGTGTTGGCTCAAGTATCTAAGCCTTATAAAGTTAAACTGTCTACACAAGTGTCCGAACCAATATAAAACGTTTTTTTTTAGTGGACACTGAATTAGGAGTATCCAACATCTCACATAATAGAAGTGTCTATGGTTCATATATCTTTCAATATATTCACTATTAATTGGTTTCTATATCCAACTGAACTGTGATCAATTATCCAAGCCATAAGTTTCACAAATAGTGAACAGAACACACTACCTGATACTCACAAACGTGTCATTATGCATGCTAATTCAATATTTTGGGTAAGAGAAACTGGTATTAAGGTATTCTGTCGTAAATTCTTTTTGCTTCTCACTCATTCTATGAGCAGACAGATAAACAGAAATCAATTCCATCATGACAAACCCCTTGGGAAATCCATAATGCCCCATGGTCAGGCCTTCTGTTGGATAGCATCTTATTACATGTGACACCATGGATCCTTTAACAGAGAATGACATGAGTTCTTTCATACTACCTATATGCCCAAAGCATCCAAATAACACTCAACACCAATCTTTGGTAAGAGACATGAAAAACTCATCATGTACAAAAAGAAAGAAGAAAGACAGTTGTTCTTACAAATGAATTAGAGATTCCAAAGCTTCGTGCTGTATCAATGTATATATGCCTTCCTAGTATATTGACTTGAACTTTTGTATATAAGCTAAGCATTGTTGTAGCCCATACTGACAATGTCATTCTTGTAAAACCTAGGGAAAAAGAAATTGCACGGATGTTTATTTTTAACTTCTTATTGATTATTACAACCAGATGAATTAAAATGACAAAGCTATAGGTATAATAAATATGGAAACCAAGACCAGATTCATACTTAGAATTTTGAGCCTACTCCATAAATGTAGTTTCTCTGATTGTGTTAAGGTGTTTGGCTGACCCTTTCCTTGTATTAGCCTTTCAAGAAGGTGAGAAAGATCCAACTCTTCTGCAATCTGACAACTTAAATCATGCATAGCATGAGGCAATGTTACATCAGACATCCTCTGAATATTCTCAAAGTGAGCTTGCATCCTATCATTGTCAATTGAAAAAAAAAAAAAAAGCATGCCATCAGCATTTCTTCTCTAATTTGTGATCACAAAAACATATCTATCTATTTATCCATTTATTTATATAAAAAATAGAACGTCGTAGGTAGATATTTATTTCACTCAACTGAGCCTTCATAAGCTCCTCAGATTCCCTCTGAACTGCGAGTTCCCTTTCAAGATCCTCAAGCCCATGCCTGTGAACACCATAGAGCTTATACAAAAGATACCCACTTCCTAAAACACCAACAGTGATGAAAATCTTCCTCCTATGCCGCTTCCACAAATCCCTAAAACACAGTAATCAAAATAGTTAACAAAGAAGCCCCCAAAATAATGCAGGAACGCAAAGAGGACAATAAACAAGATGCAGCGAATTAAACACACCCTCGCCATTTTGATCACAATTAAACAACAAAAACAACCCATTTCATAAAATCGAGCCAAGTTTACAGTTTTAGTCACGATAATCAAATTGGGCGTCAAACGTGAACCAATGAGCTAGGAAATTTTGTTGAGAGAGAGGAATTAAAGAGAGAGACCCAGATTAAGGATGGCATCAAATTTGGAGACTTTACCTCACAGAAAGCATTTCGAAGATACTGGGAAGACAGAAATTATGTGACAATCTATGGGTGGGGTCAAAACCGAAGGAGCAATGGAATAAGGAAAGTGGTTAAGAGGGAAGAGGGATTGGAATAATACACGCCGCAATGAAGGAAAAAAGATGCAGAAGAGCAGGTGGGTGCTGAGACAGAGCAAAGGCGAAAAGGTCCGAGGAAGTGAGTAGGGCGAGGTTGATAGGTACTAGGTAGCTAGCTCAGCCTCGAGCTCTCAGAAACGAATCAAGGGAATGGGTGTATCTGTATCTTTGGCCGATTTAGTGAAGGAAAGAATCAAAATAAATATCGAATGGTATGATATACATAGGGGCCATACGTGAAAATATAAAAGGAATCCAGAAACAAAAGTGAATAAAATAATTCAACAAAAACTCAAGAATGCGCGGCAGCAGAGTCTTTGTTGGTAAAGATAAATTTAGGGGGTGGGGATGAGAGTCTTTTTTGGTATGATATGATATGATGTTTATTTTATTTTTGGTGGAGTGATATGATGTTAATAATACAAGGAAAAATAACTCAACAATAATTACACAATTTCTACTGCGATCCTGATAATTAGATAAAATAATTATTGGTTGAAATGTATAATAAAATAATTATTTTTTATTTTTTATTGTTTAAATATTATAACCAATAGTTATAAATAATTATCCACTGATAAATTATTTGTTTTATTGATCCACCATAGTATTTTTCAATAATTAATTATTTAAACAAGTATGCTGATTTATACAAGAAAATTATTAAAATTTAATTTAAAAATAAAAATAAAAATTATATATTAAAATATAAAAAGTTAGAGAATTCTTAAAATTCTCTTGTTTAATAAAAAAAAACTCCTACAAATGCTCACATTGTTTCATTTAATAATGATTTTTAAAAATATTCTTATTCAAGGTAAAAAAAAATTATAAAACATACTAGTATTTTATGATATACATGTCTCAAATTGAATATGTAGATTTTGATATTGTAATTATTTGTTATGAAAAGTATAAATTATTTATATCATATGTAATTGAAGTAAATATATATCGAATGATCTCGATAAAATTAAATAAAAAATTATTTAAAAAATAACATTAGATATAATAGTAATTATTGACATAATAAATTAAAATAAATAAAATTCAATAATAATTTTAGTTCTTCTTATTGCATTTAACAGTGACAGTAAAGTGTAGAAATTTAAATAAAAATATACTAATTTTTTATCTTAGGAATAGAAGACGAGATAATGATAAATTATTATTCTCGAGAAATTGAAGGCAATTTATCCCTCATAAAATTGCAAATTAGAGGGAAAAAAATAGTTTAAATCAATAAAGAGTTAACAAAATTTAAGCTAAATAAAAAAACATTAGTGTATAAGTTAAAAGATATATAAATAGTTTTAAGAAATATAATAATTTATGCCTAAATTATAACTTATGTAATTTATCTTGCAATAAAAATTGTTTTAATTATTTAATTCTTAAATTTAAGTTAATATTATTTTTAAAAAATAATTTTAAATTATTTTTAATTAATTCAAAATGTAAAATTTGAATAATTATATTTATTTACATAAAAATTATAGAACTCAATTAAGATTCAAATAAAAAAATTACAGATATAACAAAAATCATAAGAAAAGTTAGTCTCATGAAGATAAAAAAAATATTTGATACGTGATTTTTCAATTTTTTTATTATTACTTTTCATACGATAGTTATATTATTTATTGTCATTTTTTTAACATTAGTTAATTTTTATAGTTTTTAAGTAAATAAATATAATAAGATAAGTTTTGTATATTGAATTAGTTAAAAAATTATTTAAAATTATATTTTAAAATTGAAAATAATTATTGTTTCTTTAAAAAACTAAGTGAATTCAAATTTAAGAATTAAAAAAATCAAAATAATTTTTTAAAAAATAAAAGTTATAATTTAGCTATAATTTATTCTAAAAAATAAGAGAAAGATTGTCTTAAAATCAAATATGAGACCAACAAAATAATTTAAATTTTCGTTGACGCGTAGTTCAATTAGTTAAAGGCGTTAATGAGTTTAAATTACGAAATAAATGAAGGAATCAAGAAAAATAAGGACAAATTAATTTATCATGTGCATAGGCTAAATCCAGCATATCCCACAAGGAAACTCCTGCGCGGTGATTGACTTGCAAAGTATGGAGCTTCACAATCCTTTAGTTTCTTCATTGAATTTTTTGCCCGCTACAACTTTCTTCATGATAGCTAATGCGCTCAGTGTAATTAAGCTTAGATAGTAACTTCTTTGTTTATGTTTTTTTTTTACTGGTAAAAAAAAAATCAAGAGTTAGAAGAAGAGGAAAAATCTTAGGGAAAAACAGTTTTTAGAATGAAAAACATTTGTATGGGAGTAAAGTGTAGTTGAGCTTCACTTGAGATAAGAGAATTTAAACTAAATGGAAAGTGAGAAAGTGAGTGTGGAGTTCTCACAAACTATATAATATTTTAGTTCATGTATATAACTTTTTTAGAGATCGAAAAGTTATTATTATGAGTATTTAAAGTGTTTGCACACTTGTAGTTATTTGAATTTAAGCTAATATAATTGTGCATAAGTTGATCCATGCATTTGGTAATTCAAGATAATTTTTCTATTTATATAGAGAGAGGACCGGTCTTCGGGTACTTATAAAACGTGTATTTCTAAATTTAATTTTTATTAGTATTTTAAGTTGAGTATTATAATAGATAAATATTTAATTCCATATAATTAAATTCGTAATAAATAAATAGCTTTAAAATATATAAATTATATTATAATTTAAATTTATAATAAATAAATATTTAACTTTATAAATTATATTTTAAATTTACAATGAATAAATTAAATTGTAGTATAAAATTAATTTTAACAGCTGAAAGATTATTATTTAAAATATTAAAATCTAATTTAAATTTATAAATAAAAAGAGATAGAAGATCAATAAACTGAAGTATATCAATAAAAATAAAGTATATCAATAAAAATAAAGAATAAATAATTTAAAATAGTTGGCAAATAAATTTGTTTGTATATAAAAGAGTCATGATATATGGTGAGAATAAAAAGTGCACGAAATGCACGAAAATATAACATGTAAGTCTGCTTTAAAAAAAATAATAAAAGCTTTAAAAATAAACAATGTGATTAGATGAAAATCATAATTAATGGAAAGAGTTTCTACCATTTACTATTTTCATATAAAAAAATAATTTTATAGTTAGCTCAAGTTAACATGTGAATTTTATATTTAAAAAATTAAAATATTTAATTAATTAAACTGAATGTCTTGCTTCTAAAATTGTATACTTAATTTATAAAATAGAATTATAAAGATAAATTTGTGTTTTTATTAACTTTTTATTTTAGTTCTGGACTTTATAACCCATTTATTTTACTGTTTCGGTTCCTATGAGTTGTAAAATTCTAATATAAATTATTTTATATTGAACCAATTTTTATTTTAGTTCCGGATACTTAAAGAAATTTCTGGTATGTTTTTTTAATAACCGTTAATTATGTCATCACTTAGCAAGAAACTAGATGCTAGAGACCATATATATATATATATATAAAATAAAAAAGAAACAGATAAAAAAATTAGATGATCAAAATAAAAAAAAAAATACAAGTTTATAGGATAAAAAGATATTGACGACATAATTAATTAAAGCAACTTTTTTGTAGATATAATAATATCAAATGAGAGCTTAAGTTGCCAGAATCTAATATAGTGAACAAACTTTCTGAAATCTTAATGCATCATTTCTTTTGTTGAGATAATATACGTAGAATTGTCTTCTTATGCAATTGTTATTAACATTTTTTTTTTTGAAAATAAATCACTTGTATAGGATGAATTATAGTTTTTAACTAAATACATTTTTAATTTCTCTAGTGTAATTCTAAAATTTATATATAATTATGTGATGTTAAATTTATAATTTGTTTTAAATATCACAGTGAAATAGTTACATTGCTATATAAACAAATTTTTTATTGACTATTATAGAAGTTAAACAAATATCTTTTAAAACACTCAAGTGTATGCTTAATCTTGTTTTTTTAGGTAGAGAAAAAATTACATATTTCTAATAAATTAACAACAAATAATATGGTTAGTGATTTATGAAAATTAAGATAATTTTTATTTTAATTATATTAAGATGTCGTGCAATTATTATTTTTTTCAATATTTAAAAAGTTTTATTGTTCACGTTTAGTAACTTTGGGATGAAGGGAAGAAATTGTTCTACATATATATATTTTAAAATAATTCATTTATTTGATCTCTAGAATTATAATAATTGGTTAAATTAGTTCATAAAATGGTAAAATAGTCATTAAAATTATACATTATTAATTAATTTAATTTTTAAAATTACTATGAATAATTTAATTGGTTTATAAAATAAATAAAATTGCAACATTATACTCGAAATTATAAAAATAAGTAAAATTGGTTCTTAAAATTAAAAATACTTAGTTATGTATTTTATCATACTATATTGAACAATTAAAACTATAATTTTCTCATTTTAAAACGTGTGAATCAAAATTGAATAATTAAAATTATAAAAATCAAAATTATCATATAATAAACTAGGAGGTCGAAATGCAATTGAATATAATTCTAATATTTTTTTACTTAAATTAAATATATTTTGAAGCTTAACAAAATTTTCCAATTTGATAGTAAATAAAACAATATGTATAGATAGTTTGGTTATCTAATTAATACTAAGAAAAAGAAAAGTGTTCACATACGTAATCGTGAGATTACAAGTATATCGTATCTCCATGTATGATTTATTCCCCTCTTTTTATAATTCTTTCTTCACTTTTTTTTACGACCTTTTTAATTTTTCTGTTACGTCACCTAACATCTTAGGTGCTACCAGCTATTGTCCTTCAATTGTTTGTTGGTCGTCAATGGTCTTGTCAAGTCATAGTTAGTCAATCTGTTGGTGTTCGGTCAATTGAACCACCTAGGCTCGGTTGGTCGACTAGTTCACAACACTACCAATGTCGAGTGAAGACGAAGTTGTGTTAAAGTTATCGTCAACCGGACATGATGGTGCTTGGTCAGCCGACCAATTCACAGTCCCACCAGCGCCAAGTGAAAATGAAGGTGCTTTAGAGTTATCGTTGATTGGACCTATTGGTGTTCGATCGACCGGCTAGTTCACAGCCCCACAAGCGTCAAGTGAAGACGAAGACGCCTTAGAATTACAGTCAGCGGGACCTTCAACCTTGTGGGTCACTAGATGACTGTCTTCCACAGGTGTTTAGATTGTTGTCCCAAACAGTCATTGGTTTGACGAGCTCTCACGGGTCTTTAAGTTTGTCTGGGATCATTGATTGATCGTCTCTCACAAATCTTTAAATTTGTTCAAGGGGTCTGTGACGATCACCTCACTTAGGTCTTTTTTTAAGTTTGCCTAGGGGGATTACTAATGATTGCCTCCCTCAAGTCTTTAAGTTTACCTAAGTAGGATCATTGATCGACCGCCTCACTTGAAGTCTCTAAGTTTATGTAGGAGGAACACTAATTGACCGCCTCACTCAGGTTTTTAAATTTTCTTAACGGATCATTGATCAATCACCTCACTCAAGTCTTTAAATTTTCCTAGGGGTGATAATGTTGTTGACACAATATCAAATCACTAGGTATCCCTTAAGTTTTGTAGTGTAGAGGCTAACCTATGTCAATTCTCACAAGGACACACTCTTACCATGTCCAATCATGTATAGTAGAAACCATAATGTTATACAGAAAATTATGCAGAAACTAGAACAACAAAAAGGAGGTTGAGTTTAGAATAAGAATTGCATAGTAAATTGACAAAACAAAATGGATTTTAAAAGAATTAAGGAACATCAACTCAAGAATTCAATCATGCAACTCGTGTTATCATGGCTCTTCTAAACAATTATGCAATTTCATATCAACCAACCTAAGTTTCTTTAGATAATTACCTAACATTTGTATATGCATATTGAAATCACAATCGTGGCCCCTAATTAACATAGATTCAAGATCGTATTAACTAAATTCAGGTTATCAATCGATTATCTATTGGGAATATAATCCAAAATGCAGTGAGATCATAATCATGAAAATAGAATGAGAATTGGAAAACACAACAACATAAATTGCATAAGGAAAGTAGGGAAATAAGGGCTCATACTGATTATAATCACGAATCCTGAATTGATAACTAAGTTAGCCTTCCATGTTCATTGTCATAGAAGACTTTGCAGCATTCAAAGAAAGAATGGAAACAAAGAAGATGCAGAGAGAAATTACAGCAGAAAACGTAGCAGAAAAAAATGTGTGTAAGAAATCCGAAACTTGTCCTCGAAGCAACAACTTTCAACTCCTCCTAACTAAGAGTCTCCAACACGCTTGTAACTAAAAAAACTGACTAACTAACTCTTCAACTTCCTAACTACTTCCTAAATGATCACATGGTCGAAATTACCAAGGAGAATGGGCTCGGATAGAAGCTTGAGCAGCCCAACAAGCCCACCAATCAACAACGAAAGGTCTAATTCAAAGTGGTGTAGAGGCATTGGCTTCGAGTCTATTTTTGACATTGTAAACAATCAAACTGGGCTGAGCTATAAGAAGAAAAGTTTTAGATCTTTGTCTTAGTTTTCTAGGGCTACCAAGATTGTCCAATTTGGAGGTTTGTACCTCCAGATATGGCCTACACAAAATAGCAACCTCATAGTGAGAATTAAGTTTGAAAATAAGCAAAGATTAACAATTATCCTCAATTAAACTCAATGACCCAATACTCAACCAATGTGTGATTATTAGCCACAAAATAATATCAAATATATCCAACATAAGTCACTATTAAGTGTCTTAAAATGTTCCATTAGGGGGAATCACTAATCCACCGTCTCTCATAGGTCTTTAAATTTGTCAAGGGGATAACTGATTGACTGCCTCACTCAGGTATTTAAATTTGCCTGGGGTAATCATTGATTGATTACCTTACTCAGGTCTTTTAAGTTTGTTTAGAGAAATCATCCTCATTTAGGTCTTTAAGTTTGTTTAGGAGATCACCGATTAATTGCCTCTCACAGGTCTTTAAGTTTGTCCTGGAAGATCACTGATCAACACCTTCTCATAGGTCTTTAAGTTTTTTGTGGTGGAGTTGGAATCCTTTTATACTTCGACCTGGACAGAATGTGGACTATGGCATTGAATATTTTAAGAATATGAAGCTTAGTTATTATACATACCTTAAGTTTGGGAGTTCTTCACGACTCTTTTTTGTTTTCCCTCCCTTGACCAACATTGAATTCTTGAACATCTCCCACGACAACTTCAAAGCACCCTCGACCTTGGTTCAAGTTCAAACCCACCACATCAACAGCTTCAAAAACTTCTTTTGCTAAATCATCATTAGGTGTAAACACACCTGTCTCACTTATCATATTCTCGCAAACTACAACTGTAAAATGAACCTCTACTTCTAGGGATGTGATTTGACCAAGAGTTTTTGTTGTGCCTAAAATTGCAATTGAACCACCCATATCAAATTTCATGAGTTCAATTGAACAGCCAAGTCCAGTCTTGATATTGTAGCCATCATCAACGTATGGTTGTAGGAAGTCAAACCTTTCCCAACTAAAGTCAACTTAACATTGACAGGTTCACTCACAGGTTTGTAACATAAATGGATAAAATGAGGAGGATTTGTCGAAGTTGCAACAACAGCCATATAGAACCCCATTTTGAATTCCTCATATTGCTAAGCAGTTAATATTTTAACAGTGAGACATGATCGAATGCACTTAATGTTACTTTGAACAATTAAAAAAATTGGCATCATTTTCATAGATAAATAACATGTAATAGACACCACCAATATTTTAATCCATAAAGGCATGTACCACATTTCAGACATCGACAACAAACCGGAGTAAGACACCTTGACAAATAAAGATTTGGCCTTGTCATCCCACTATTAGGTGAGATAAGCTAATGATGCAATTTGGCTCAATTAGAAACCAAATTTTTTAGTCACCCATTTAAAGTAAAAACTCTCCTCCCTATTTGAGGTTGATCATACCCAATCAAATACAGGACACACTGTACTTGTAGAGCAACTACTAGGAAATGTTTCTTGCATGCCACACAATACATCCCAAGTCATAACTTAAAATTTTCAATTGCTTGCTTATCAAATAATAACCAAAGGCACAACATGCTCCTCCAATTCTTCTCGGTATCTTTCTTTCTCGCTCTTCTTACTTACAAGAATATTACATGTGAAAGCTGCAAATGTTGCCTTCTACCCCCCAAAACGTTCACAAAACATTCACAAGCTCGCAAGTACTTGGTCATAGCAAAATCAAGCGCCCTAATAGCCGACCCATACTCCAACTTCTTTTGTTTTATACTAATTATCATCATGCTCCACCCCTTCAGACTGCCACTTCAATAGTTTAGTCCTATCACAGACCGCTTCCACCACCGTGGACTTCAGCCTCACCATATTCTCCATGAAAAGGTCTTTACTGTTTGTTAGGGGTTATTTTTTTGTTCTGTTTAATAAATCCTAGTTTCTAGGAATAGTTTGTTTTTAAGCGTTATCACATAGTCATACATGAAGCTATTTTTATGTATTCTGTTATAAGCTATATAATAGCCTCTTTGAAATTAATAAAGCAACTCAATTTTGTACTAGTTCAAATACATATACTTTCTATTCTTACAAACCGGTATCAGAGCCTCCACTGGGCCTGATACATAAGCCGCAACTTACCTGTGAGGACAGAAATTTCCAATGATGAACAACGAGAAACTTTTCGCAAAAATCTCTTACTTTGATGGTCAGCATTATGATCATTGGAGTGAATTTTTGGAGAATCTACTACGTGCCAAGGGTCTCTGGAACTTGGTCAAAACTGGTGTTGAGGAGCCTATTACAGGCACTATTCTGACTGATGCACAGTTGGAGCAGCTGGAGAAATTCAGAACTGAGGATCACAAGGTCAAGCATTACCTTTTTAGAGTCATCGATAGATCAGTTTTCGAACAAATTTTGGACAGAAGCACGTCCAATATTGTATGGGATTCCCTAAAATGCAAATTTGGAGGAAATGATCGTGTGAAGAAATTAATGCTTAATGCATTGAGACGAGAGTTTGAGGTGCTTGAAATGACAGACATCGTAACCATCACAGAGTATTTTGCTAGAGTAATGGCAGTGGCCAACAAAATGAGAAGCAATGGAGAGAATATGCTTGACTCCAAGGTGGTTGAAAAAATACTTCGAACCTTGACAACCTAATTCACCTATGTGGTGGTTTCGATTGAGGAGTCACAAAACACAGAGGCAATGTCCATTGATGAAATTCAAAGCTCTTTGGTGGTCCATGAGCAAAAGTTCAAATGAGTTAGCCGAGATGATGAGCAAGTACTCACGTTGGAGAGCAGTAGAGGCAGAGGAAAAGGAAGAGGAAGAGGAAGAGGATCATACCGAGGTCATGGACGTGGAAGAGGAAGACAGTCTTTCTCCAAAGCAACTGTGGAGTGCTTCAAGTGCCACAATTTGGGTCATTTTCAGTATGAATGTCCCCAATGGAACAAAGAAGCAAATTATGCAGAATTAGATGAAACAGAAGAGCTTCTCTTGATGGCTACTGTAGACACGGGAGCCAAAAAGAATGCCGCTTGGTTTTTGGACTCAGGGTGTTCCAATCATATGTGTGGTGATAAAGGTGTGTTTGTAGAAATGGTATTTGAAGCTAAGCACTTTGTCAAATGTCGAAATAACTCTCGAATGACTGTTGTTGGAACAAGTAGTGTTAGATTGATATTTAATGGCACTGCCCTTCTTATTCAAAATGTATACTATGTCCCAGAACTTCACAAAAATTTGTTGAGCATGGGACAATTGCAGGAAAAAGGTCTTTCCATCCTCATACAGAATGGAAAATGCAATATTTATCATCCATCTAAAGGTTTGATTGCACACACAAACATGAGTACCAATTGTATGTTCATTCTTTTTAATGAAAGCCCCATCATCCATACTTCTACTAAAGAATGTCTACATACCTCATTCGATCTCACTTATCTTTGACATCAAAGGTTTGGTCACTTAAGCTACAAAGGCTTGAAGACCTCACAAACATGAAAAATGGTGCATGGTCTACCCGAATTGGACTCCTCAAGTATCACATGTGTTGACTATTTCACTGGCAAATAACATCATAATCTAATTCCTAAGGTGAGTGAGTGGCGTGCTAGCATGATCTTCGAACTCATACATGCAAACATTTGCGGACCAATAGAACCCATCTCAAATAGTGGAAAAAGGTATTTCTTAAACTTCATCGATGATTATAGTCGTAAAGGTTGGGTGTATTTGCTCTCTGGAAAATTTGAAGCTTTGGAGTGCTTGAGGTCCTACAAGAAAATGGTGGAAAAGGAAGTCGGAGCATTCATCAAATGCCTACAAACAGATAGAGGAGGAGAGTTTAACTCTCTCGCGTTCAAATTGTTTTGTGAAGAAAATGGTATTAAAAGGCAACTTACCACAACCTATATGCCACATCAAAATGGAGTCGCAGAACTCAAAAATAGAATTGTTATGAACATGGTACGTTGCATGCTCTCTGCAAAAGGGGTTCCCAAATCTTTGTGGACTGAAGCATTAAATTGAACATTTTATCTGTTGAATCGTTGTCCAACACACGTTGTGAAGAACATCACTCCACAAGAAGCTTGGAGTCGAATTAAACCTTTGATCAAACACCTTCGAGTTTGGGGATGCTTAGCTCGCGTGCACATACCAGAGGCAAAACGAGGTAAACTTGATGATAAAAGCTTTCCTTATATTTTGCTAGGTGTTAGTGATGATTCAAAGGGTTATTATCTATTTAACCCTAAGACAAAGAGAATTGTAGTCAGTAAAGATGTCATGTTTGAAGAAGAGAAAAGTTGGGATTGGGGTTCAAATTATAAAGAACAAATAGAAACTGAGCTGGTGTGGGGTGATGATGAATTTCATAGTGATGATGAATTCCACAGTGATGGTGAGAATAATGAGGGTGGTGGAGTTAGAAATGAAGCAGTAAGTTCACGTGATTCAAGGGAGAGAAAGGAGGAAGCCGACTTGGATGGGGGATTTTGTCAGTGGTGAGGGATTGAGTGAAGAAGAAGAAGTAGAAGCAGAGGCTTACATGGTACAAGATATTACAGGTGATGATCCAATTCTATTTGAGGAAGTTGTCAAGCATGAGAAATGGAGAAAGACTATGGACAATGAAATAAACTCAATAGAAAAGAATCAAACCTGGGGAACTAATGGACCTGCCAACTGGAGCAAAGACAATCGGAGTCAAATGGAATTACAAGATGAAATTGAATGAGTTGGGTGAAGACATCTTTTAGCTAGATGTAAAATCTGCATTCTTGCATGGAGAGTTGAGTGAAGATGTGTACATAGAGCAACCAAAGGGATATGTCAAGAAAGGGAAAGAGCACAAGGTTTACAAGTTACATAAAGTCTAGTATGGTCTAAGGCAAGCACCAAGAGCTTGGTTCAGTCATATAGAAGCACATTTCATGCAGGATGGCTTTCAAGAATGTTCAAGTGAGCATACCCTATCCATTAAAAAGAGCACTGGAGAAAACATATTAACTGTCAGCATCTATGTTGATGATCTGATTTATACTTGCAATGACATGAGTATGATGATTAAATTCAAAAAGTCTATGATACAAGCTTTTAACATGACTGACTTGGGGAAAATGAGATTCTTTCTCGATATTGAGGTCTTACAAAAATCAGGAGGAATGATTTTTGTGTGTCAACAGAAATATGCCAATGATGTTCTGAAAAAGTTTGCAATGTGTGAGAACAAACCTGTGAAAAGTCCAATTGTTCCAGGTAGTAAGATTGACAAAGATATTGATGGTGTAACTAATTGTAGATGACACTTACTTCAAGCAAATTGTGGGGAGTTTAATGTATTTGACAACTACACAGCCAGATATCATGTTCAGTGTGAGCTTAAGCTTAATTAGCAGGTATATGTCCAAACCAACAGAGTTGCACTTGCAAGTTGCTAAAAGAATCTTACAGTATTTAAAAGGAACTACTAGTTATGAGATATTCTACAGGAAAGGAAGGGAAGAAAATTTGCTTGCATTTACAGATTCTAATTATGCAAGATATAAGGATGACTCTAAAAGCACATCTAGTTATGTGTTCTTGTTAAGTTCAGGAGCAGTGTCATGGATGTCCAAGAAACAACCAATTGTTACTCTTTTAAGTACAGAGGCATAGTTTGTGGTTGCTGCTACCAGTGCCTGTCAAGCAATGTGGATGAGAAGAGTCTTGAGAAATTTAACTCATACTCAAGAAAGTAGCACTATTATCATGTGTGATAATAGTTCAACAATTAAACTTTCAAAAAATCCAGTAATGCATGGAATGAGTAAGCATATTAGAATGCGTTTTCATTTTTAAAGATCTTGTGAAAGATGGAGAAATTGAGTTGGTGCATTGTGGAACTCAGGAACAAGTGCAGATTTGATGACTAAAGTCTTAAAACTTGAGGCTTTCCAGAAGCTCATAAAGAAGATGAGAATGCTTGATCTTGCTGAAGTAAAATAACTGCATACTGCATTCAATTTAAGGGAGGGAATGAAAAGGTCTTTACTATTTGTTAGGAGTTATTTTTTTGTTCTATTTAATAAATCCTAGTTTTCAGGAATAGTTTGTTTTTGAACGTTGTCACGTAGTCATACATGAAGTTATTTTTATGTATTATGTTATAGGCTATATAATAGCCTCTTTGAAATCAATAAAGCAACTCAGTTTTGCACCAGCTAAAATACATATACTTTCTATTCTTACACTCTATTGTTGTGAGCATGTCGTACATAGCAACGTTCCTATCGAGGTCAGAATTGGACAGTTGATAAAGATTCTAAACTAGACGCTCCAGCACGCTACTGTCGACCAACGCATTGATCAAAACCCTAGCAAAGTCGTAGTTGGCATCGAGAACATCCTCGTTAGTGAGGTCTTACAGCAATTGCACAATGTCAATGGTAATGTTAGTGGTGTCGTGGTTTAGGAGGTCCACAATCAACATAACCAATTTGAGGTTGACGAGGTCGGGTAAAGTTACGGGCCTCCAGGTGAAGACCTTCAGTTTCTGGAGCTCTTCATGGAGTTCTACTTCAGAATCAGCGAAGCAATCAAGTTGCTTAGGGTATTTGAGGCATGCTTTGATGTTCTTTTTCAGATGATGCTCAATGAAAAAAATCAGTGTCGACAATGGCAGATCTTTAGACGAGGGAGTAGATCTGCAGGCCATGATTTTGCACGTGGCAAATCTAGATGGGTCCATGGACGAGGGAGTGGATTTGTGGCCACGACTTTGCATGTAGCGGATCTGGGTGGATCTTTGCCTCCACTGGCACCATGCTTCCCTCAAACCTCCACCTTCTCGCCCGTATTGCTTCCTTCCTCAAATTCAGGGCTTTGGTTGTCACTTCCTTTACGCATTCGAATGTGGTGGTTGTTGGAAATAGTTTTTTCGACGACCCTATAGTTGACGTCAATGTTTATCTTTTTGCGGGATTATAGAGTATAGTGTCTTTTTTTTGTAGGTTATTCCCTTCTTTTTATAGCCTTTCCCTTCCTTCTCTACGACTTTTTACTTTTTTTGTTGCGTTGCTTGACACCCTTGGTATTGTCAATTATTATCCCTGATTGTTTGCTAGTCGTGAAGGATTTTATTAAGTCACAGTCAGTCGGTCCTGTTAGTGTTCAGTTGGCGAAACCAGCTAGGATCAATTAACCAGCCAGTTCATAGCTCCACCAACGTCGAGTGAAGACGAAGGAGCTTTAGAGTTACCACTAACTATACTTGCTAGTGCTTGATCGCCAACGACCAGTTCAAAAAAGATAACAAAGGAATACATATATACATAAATATGTCATAAATATCAACTTTAACCAATAAATTTACGTTATAATGATATTTTTCAATATTAGTTTAATTCTAATTTCCATGGAGAACAAAACATGCATCACTACTTGGAGTGTGTGGGTGAGAGGTTATTGTTAAGTGTTTTGTTTTTATTTTCTTTTTTTTTTAATTAAACAATTGATATGTGTTCTAAAGTGTAGAGCGGTCATTATTTATTTTTATTGATAGCAAATTATACCTTTTAGATTGGCTAAGTCTTCTTGTATGTTAGGGTTTGATGAATGTTATTTAATAATTTTATTTTTCTCACTTTGATTTTATTATGTTTTTCTATAAGCGATCATTATCCAACAATCTTACATTTTTTATACTTTTTAATTTTATTTTTTATTTTTTAATATTTATATTTTTTTTCAAAGTTCTATATTTCTTTTTAAATTCTCCCTCTTTGAATTTTATTGAATATGAAAAACAAATGCCTCAAAAAATGTTGGTATTCACATATACTATTTATATTTTTTTCTTGTTATTTTAAATTTATTAAAATTCACAATGGTATTTTCGAATTCAAAGTATTTCATGCAATGATTTTTTAAAACTCATTTAGTGGTGGTTTATATTAAAGATACATGCTTATTTTCCATGATGCCAAATCAACTTTCAATTGTCTTCTTAAAGTCACTTTGGTAACCATCATACTATAGGATAACTTTTTATGGTGTTGTCACTAATAGAATATAATAGCTCTATCTTTTTATCATATAATAACCATGGTAGGAAGTATCACTACGATAAAATAAATAAATAAATAAATAAATAAATATATATATATATATATATATATATATATTTATTTATTTATTAATAATGTATAACATATAATATTATAACAAATATATAACATTATTACTATAATGTATATAAATTTTATATATAATAATATAATATATAAAATAAAAACTATAGTAATATATATTAATTTATGTATACAACATTGATATATTTTATATATAGTAATTTATGTTATATATAATAGTGCAATTTGTATACAAAATAACAAATATAGTTTTATATACATTTATATATAATAATAACAATATGTTATATAATATTTTAATATATATATATATTATAATATTATTAATTATTATTATAATATATATATGCGAAATAATAAAATATATGAAAATTTATATATATAAATCACAATAATATATATTATATAAAAAAATTGTATTTAAAATGTTATTTTATATATATTTACGATCATTTTGACATGTTAATTTAAAGTAAATCATTTATTAAAAATTAAATAATTATCATGCACATGTTTTTCAAAAAAAATATTTAAATAATAATTAAAATTTTAAAATCACACATATATATATATATTATATTATTATTATATATATATGACTAATAAATATATATAATTTTATATAATATAAATCATAGTAATATATACTATATAAATTTTGTATTTAAAATTTTATTTTATATATATTTATAATAATATTGACATGTTATTTTAGAATATATTTTTAATTAAAATATTAACAATTAAATAATTATCATACACGTATTTTTTTAAAATATTTTAATAATAATTATAATTTATAAAAATTTTATATATTTTTTATAATTGTAATAAAAAGTAATAGCATAAGTAAAATAATTTTTTTGAATAATTTAGTTAAAATTATAAAAAATTAAATAATTAAATTAAAGGTTATCTTTTATAAAATTATATATAATTTTATCGAAACAATAATTTTGTTGTTTGAAGATAATTTACATCTTATAAATTTAATTTAAAAAATCAAAATAAATATTTTTTCTTTTTAAAATATATTTAATTTGATATGCAACCATCGTTATTATTATAAGAAACAAAATTTTCTTACTGAATTGTTTGCAATGGAATGACTCGTGATTAATATATAATTTAATTTCTCTTAATCATTTTATTATTTATATTTATTTTATTATTTTATCATTATATTCCACGATATTGTTAGATTATGTGATTATTTTATTTTATCATTATACTCCATGATATTGTTAGATTATGTCATTGTTTTACTTTTTATATTATTTTTTAATATTTTTTATATTACATAGTTTAATTTAATTACTATATTATTTACAAATTTTTTTATATTATTTTTAAATTTATTTGTTATTTTAATGTATATTTTACAAACACGTTTAATTTAATAAATTAACTTAATTATTATCAATTTTCTGTCAATAATTAAATTTTAACTTCAAACTAGTTTTTTAGTTAATTTTGCTAAACACAACCTTAATCTAAATTATTTTAAATTATGTTAAATACATGATTAAATGAAAAACTAAAAACCAAAAATAATTATATTAAATAAATTTTCAATTAAAAAAGACCTAATATAATATGGAATCACCTTAACTTCATACCTACAATTTATATTTTGTCTTTGTTTTATTTATTTTTATAAATATTTATTATATACTATGTAAATGCTAAAATACTAGTTATATAATGATTTATAGTTGATATATTTAATATTTCTATTATATTTATCATATATCTTACTATTTATTTAATATTTTGTTTAGGAAAAACTAAAACTAAAATATATATTTAAATTTAATTCAATTCAAACTATTTTAAATTACATCAGATATCTAACTAAATGATAAAGTAGAGAAAATAAAAATAATTAAATTAAATAATTTTTCTATTCAAAATTAATTTCATGTACCATGCAACCACCCCTAATTTTTCCTTAAGATTATTATTTCGTACTTGTTTTATTTACCATAAAACACTCGTTCTAACTATGCAAATACTAAAATATTAGTCATGCATTGATTTCTAATTCAGATATTTAATACCTTTATTATATTTGTTATTTATATTTCTATTTATTTAATATTTTATTAAAGGAAAACTAAAACTAAAGTATAAAATTAATATAATATGAACTATTTTAAATTAGATTAAATGATAAATTATACAACTTAAAACAATTAAATTAAATAATTTTTCTATTCAAAATAAAAACTAATTCCATATACTATGAAATCACCCTTGTTTTATTCTTATAATTATTAGTTTGCACTTACTTTATTTATTATATAAATATCTATTTTGTACAATCCACGTACTAAAATACTAGTTATATAATGTTTTGTATCTAAAATATTTGATATTTTTATTATATATCTTACTATTTATTTAATATTTTATTCAAGAAAAGATAAAATTAAAATTAAAATAAAAAATAATTTAATCCAAACTATTTTAAATTATTAAATTTTTATTAAACAATAAACTAAATAATCAAAATATTTTTTTATTCAAAATCAATTCAATCTAATATGCAACCACTCTTGCTTTCACATATTATTTTTTTTAATAAAAAAAATTTATTTGATATTATTAGTTGTACATATAAACGATTTTTTTTAAGAGTTTGAAGTATTTTCCTTTTATATATGGTTCAAGTAGCGTTTTTTTAATGTTAGTTTCTATATATATATATATATATTTAAATATTTATTATTTTTTTATCATTTTATGTACAAGGTATGATTTTATCTTTCATACAAATATATATTATTTTCTTCACTCATAATTATATGATTTTATTATTTTTATTTTTTTTATACAAGGAATATTTTTACTATTTTTATCTTTTTATTGCATAATATTTTGACAATTACAATGATAAAGATAAATAATAAGTTTAGAGTTTAATCATCATTGACAGTGTAAAACTATATATTTATCATATATCTTACAATTTATTTAATATTTTGTTTAGAAAAAAATAAAACTAAATTATATATTTAAATTTAATTCAATTCAAACTATTTTAAATTACATCAAATATCTAGCTAAATAATAAAGTAGAGAAAATAAAAATAATTGAATTAAATAATTTTTTTATTTAAAATTGATTTTGTGTACCATGCAACCACCCTTATTTTTTCCTTAAGATTATTATTTCGTACTTGTTTTATTTACTATAAAACACTCGTTCTAACTATGCAAATATGTATTGATTTCTAATTCAGATATTTAATATCTTTATTATATTTATTATTTATATTTCTATTTATTTAATATTTTATTAAAGGAAAACTAAAAGTAAAGTATAAAATTAATATAATATGAACTATTTTAAATTAGATTAAATGATAAATTATACAACTTAAAATAATTAAATTAAATAATTTTTATATTCAAAATAAAAACTAATTCCATATAATATGAAATCATCCTTGTTTTATTCTTATAATTATTATTTGCACTTACTTTATTTATTACATAAATATTTATTTTGTACGATGCACGTACTAAAATACTAGTTATATAATATTTTGTATTTAAAATATTTGATATTTTTATTATATATCTTACTATTTAATATTTTATTTAAGAAAAGATAAAATTAAAATAAAAATAAAAAATTAATTTACTACAAATTATTTTAAATTATTAAATTTTTATTAAACAATAAACTAAATAACCAAAATATTTTTTTTCTATTTAAAATCAATTCAATCTAATATGAAACCACTCTTGCTTTCACATATTATTTTTATTTTTTTAAATATAAAATTTATCTGATATTATTAGTTGTATATGTAAATGATTTTTTTAAGAGTTTGAAGTGTTTTTCTTTTATATATGGTTCAAATAGCTTTTTTTTTAATGTTAGTTTCTATTTTTATATATATTTTTTTAAATATTTATTATTATTTTTTTATCATTTTATGTACAAGGTTTGATTTTATCTCTCATACACGTATATATTATTTTTTTCACTCATAATTATATGATTTTATTATTTTTATCCTTTTTTATACACGGAATATTTTTACTATTTTTATCTTTTTATTGCATAATATTTTGTCAATTACAATGATAAAAATAAATAATAAGTTTAGAGTTTAATCATCATTGACAGTGTAAAACTATCTTACTATTTATTTAATATTTTGTTTAGAAAAAAACTTAAATTAAAATATATATTTAAATTTAATTCAATTCAAACTATTTTAAATTACATCAAATATCTAGCTAAATAATAAAGTAGAGAAAATAAAAATAATTGAATTAAATAATTTTTTATTTAAAATTGATTTTGTGTACCATGCAACCACCCTTATTTTTTCCTTAAGATTATTATTTCGTACTTGTTTTATTTACTATAAAACACTCGTTCTAACTATGCAAATATGTATTGATTTCTAATTCAGATATTTAATATCTTTATTATATTTATTATTTATATTTCTATTTATTTAATATTTTATTAAAGGAAAACTAAAATAAAGTATAAAATTAATATAATATGAACTATTTTAAATTAGATTAAATGATAAATTATACAACTTAAAATAATTAAATTAAATAATTTTTATATTCAAAATAAAAACTAATTCCATATAATATGAAATCACCCTTGTTTTATTCTTATAATTATTAGTTTGCACTTACTTTATTTATTACTTAAATATTTATTTTGTACGATGCACGTACTAAAATACTAATTATATAATATTTTGTATTTAAAATATTTGATATTTTTATTATATATCTTACTATTTAATATTTTATTTAAGAAAAGATAAAATTAAAATAAAAAAAAATTAATTTACTATAATTTATTTTAAATTATTAAATTTTTATTAAACAATAAACTAAATAACCAAAATATATTTTTTTCTATTTAAAATCAATTCAATCTAATATGAAACCACTCTTGCTTTCACATGTTATTTTTATTTTTTTAAATATAAAATTTATTTGATATTATTAGTTGTATATGTAAATGATTTTTTTAAGAGTTTGAAGTGTTTTTCTTTTATATATGGTTCAAATAAATAGTTTTTTTTTTAATGTTAGTTTCTATTTTTATATATATTTTTAAATACTTATTATTATTTTTTATCATTTTATGTACAAGGTATGATTTTATCTCTCATACACGTATATATTATTTTTTCACTCATAATTATATGATTTTATTATTTTTATCCCTTTTATACAAGGAAGATTTTTACTATTTTTATTTATTGTATAATATTTTGATAATTACAATGATAAAAATAAATAATAAGTTTAGAGTTTATTCATCATTGACAGTGTAAAACTATTTTACAATATTATTTAATTACAAATAAGTATTGGTATGACTTTTAAGTTACTTATGGTAAAAGTCAACAAGTTTATTATACATAATAGATTATGATCGGAAGAAAATATAAAATTATTTTATTTTAGATATTTTTATATTACATTATTTATTTTAATTATTATATTATTTATTTTATTATATCAACATTGTATTTTAAAGTATTTATATTAATAAATTATACGTTTATTTTATCTTTTTATGTTAAATATTTTTATATTAAATATTTTTATATTACACTATTTAATTTAACCATTACACTATTTATATGGTTCATTTTATATTTTTTACATTATTCTACAACATAATTTTTATACAATTTGTTAGTATAACTACTTTAAGATATTTTAATTATTACATTAATCATCATAAACTAAAATAAAATTACATAAAACATGTCTATTTTGTCATTCACATTTATTGGTTACCTTAATATTTATAATTTAATAAATTAACTTAATAAATTCTAGCACCTACTAACTTTTAGTTTCCATCTAATTTTTTCAGTTAGTTTTATCAAACATAGCAAAATTATTCATTCAAAAGTTTAAATTTATTTTATTTTTTCATAAATATATATTATGTACATTATAGTAGTTATACAGTAATTTATTAATGAGATATATGATATTATTATTATATATATAATATTATAGATAAAGAAGAAAATACAATAACAAAGTTTGAATCTATATATTTGTATATTACTCAAAATTTCGACCGCTAGTTTAACTCTATTGATTTTTGTATCTTACTATTTTTTTTTATGAAAAAATTAAGCCAAACCTCCCCACATTTATTGTCTCTAAAAATGTTACAACAGCTGAATCAAAAGAAAACTAAAACTAAAATAAAAATTAATTTAATTAAAAATATTTTAAATTATTAAATATTTTATTGAATGACAAACTAAAAAATTAAATTAATAATTTTTCTATCCAATCGCCTTACTTTATTCTTGTAATTATTATTTTACACTTGTTTTATTTATTTCATTACTGGGCCTGTGAAGAAGTAGCTGGATCAGAAGATTGATTGGGCTTCTAGCAAACTGAAAGGGCAGACAATTCGTGTAAAAAGAAAAATAAAATAGCTGACCAGTTGTTTTACATCTCAAAACCCTAATTGAGATTCTGTCCTCACTATATATTGGTTCGCTAGAGCCCAACCCTCGCTTAGAAAACCAAAAGCTTTCGCAGTCGCAGAGTAAGCGAAGGAAAACCCTAGTAATCTCAGCGAAAGAAATGGCAGAGGGTCTAGTTCTCCGTGGCACCATGCGCGCCCACACCGATGTCGTGACGGCAATAGCCACACCCATTGACAACTCCGACATGATTGTGACGGCGTCGCGCGACAAATCCATTATCCTCTGGCACCTCACAAAGGAGGACAAGACCTATGGTGTTCCGCGCCGCCGCCTCACGGGACACTCCCACTTCGTCCAGGATGTGGTGCTCTCCTCCGACGGCCAGTTCGCGCTCTCCGGTTCCTGGGACGGCGAGCTCCGCCTTTGGGACCTCGCTGCCGGCACTTCCGCACGCCGCTTTGTGGGCCACACCAAGGACGTGCTCTCCGTGGCGTTCTCCATTGACAACCGTCAGATCGTGTCGGCCTCCCGTGACCGCACGATTAAGCTGTGGAACACGCTTGGCGAGTGCAAGTATACTATCCAAGACAGCGACGCTCATTCCGATTGGGTCAGTTGTGTGCGTTTCAGCCCAAGCACTGTGCAGCCAACCATTGTGTCTGCGTCGTGGGATCGGACTGTTAAGGTTTGGAACCTTACCAATTGCAAGCTGAGGAATACCCTTGCTGGTCATTCTGGCTACGTCAACACTGTTGCTGTTTCTCCTGATGGCTCTCTCTGCGCTAGTGGTGGTAAAGATGGTGTTATTTTGCTCTGGGATTTGGCTGAGGGAAAGCGCCTTTACTCACTTGATGCCGGCTCTATCATTCACGCCCTCTGCTTCAGTCCCAACAGGTATTGGCTCTGTGCTGCCACTGAGTCCAGCATCAAGATCTGGGATTTGGAGAGTAAGAGCATTGTCGAAGATTTGAAGGTTGACCTAAAGACTGAGGCTGATGCTGCCAGCGGTGGAAATACCAACAAGAAAAAGGTATCTTTTAATTTTTATTTAAATATTATTATTTAATTTTGTTTTTATTGTCTTGGAATGATTTTGATTTGTTAATTGTAGCTGGTTGTGAAAATTTCAATGTTCTGGTAGATTAATTCTTTATTGTTATTATACTATTATTAAAATTATTTCATTTTTTCAGTTGAAACGATATTTATGTGAACAATTGTTTCTTCATTGGGTTCATTCTGATAAATCATTCAAGCAATGTCTCTCAATTATAAGCATTGGTTCATTCTTTGTCTAAGGTTTTGGTTGCTACTAGTTTAGATTTTGTTGTATAATTAATTAATTTGTATATAATTGCATGTTTGTTTAGTAGTTGAGCCTATAATTTTCTATTATGTTTTGTAAGGTAAATCTTGTTTGAGAAAGTTTGGTTACAAAGATTGTTATTTCATAAAATATATGAAATTTTCACAGAATTGAACTTATTCACAACAATCCAAATTGAGTTTTTGTTTTATTTATACGTGAGATATGAATTTGTTGTGTAGAATTTTTCTTATAAGATGTGTTGATCGATTGATTACTTGACTTTTTTGGATTTGTTTCTTTGCTACTACCTTGCAGGTCATCTATTGCACTAGTTTGAACTGGAGTGCGGATGGAAGCACTTTGTTTAGTGGCTATACTGATGGGGTTGTTCGAGTTTGGGCCATTGGACGTTATTAGGTTAAGATCTTTAGTGCTTTCAGATGAAGATCTGTTTTAAGTTTTGGGAACAAATTAGTTACTGTTTTACTGTAGAATTGATTTTTATGCTGAAGACCATGGCTTTGTGGCCTTTTATTTATATTTAAAATGTTCGTTTTGCTTATTACTTGTTATATGGATGTTTCTTCATCAATTACTAATGCTATCTTTTAGTATTTATTTCTGAATATGTTTGGGAGATAATCTCAATTAAAAGTGTTTCAGTTGTTTATTCTGTTTTTCCAAAGAATGACATGTCACGATTGCCTCTAAATCAGGGTTTCATAACTTATTTTTTTAGTAAATTTAAATCTTTATTTTATTAACTATGCATTTTAAGCTTTTGTTTTGTAAATTTTATCTTAAGAGACATGCTTTACACTCTTAAAATTAGGTTTAATTTTATGTGTTGTTTTTTAGTTGTGGAAAGCATACAGATCCTTAGATGAATCTATTTGTTCAAGTTCTAATTTCAAGTGAAATTGTTAATAAAATTGATTTTTGATAACATGTCTTGTTAGTTTTTATCCATGTGCTTTACTAGTTTGTTAGTGTTTTTGCTGTGCTTCTTAATTCCCTTGTTTATTTTATGCAATGGGATTAATTTGATTTTCTAGCTTTGTTAGGCTAGTTATTTTGAAAAGTAAAATGATAATTTGGTTGTTCTTTGCTGTATTGATCAAAGTTTAAATCTGATCAATACAAGAATCTTGGTTAAGGCTATAAAGTCAGTATTATGGTTCTATTAATCTTTATTTAACTATTTGATATGTATTTTTGTTTTTATTGGATACAAATTCAATTAGTAATGCATGATGAATTTAAGTTCAGGTACATTTAAGACAATTTTTTAACTTGAAACTGAATTTTTTATTTTAATTTTAATATTAATCTTTATTATATAGGTTTAAAAGGTTAAGGTTTTTAAGGTTTTTTAAAATTTATTTTTAATTAAAGAATAGTGTTGGTGAAGGTCAGTTTTGTTGCTGATCCAATATGATCAAGACAAAACAAGTCATTACCTGTGTTTACTCAATAAGAGGTAATAATACCATTCTGGGTGGGAAAAAAGTTTGTTTTAATTTTTTTATAGCTTGGTATAAATTTAAAAATATATTTCATAACATTAATTAAAATTATGTTTTGATATTAATTTAACATTTTGAGCGGATGTGCAGCGCAGGAAACAAAGCGTACCTTGAAACCTTGTTCCATTTCATTATTAATAATATACGATTTTAACCAAAAGAAAAAACTCTTCTAGAGAGTTTAAAATCTATAAGAACCAGACAAAAATAAAGTGTGAAAATAATTCCATTCTAGCGGTGGCTAATTCCATTCTAGTAGTGGCTCTAATGCAACATGAAAATTACTCTTTTTTCAATGGGTCAATATTTTGGAAATGATGATGATTTTCAGACATTCTTATTTCATCTTACTTTGACATATATATATATATATATAGAAAAGTATTCTTGACAAAAATATTTTTGTTATGTTGAGTAATACGAGATATAATGAAAACAAATTTTGGTTTTGTAATAAGATGAAATGGAGAGATTGTTTTTCAATAAACAATGAAAGTGCGATATGTAATGTGCAATGATAATATAAGAGGAACTATTATATTATGAGTTTGTGACTTTGTGTGTTAGTTTTTTATTTTTGAATTTCCTGAATTTTCTCTTTAACCATGTTATGTTCTACATTTAATTTCAGGATTTGGCTCAGGACAGGATCGGACAGCTTAACCCCATAAGCTCTTCACTCTCTGCGTAAAACATGGAATATTTTGGTCGGATTATTATTTTTTAAATATGTATTGAAATAGTACACATGCCAAAGTTATTTTTGTAAAAAGAAAGAGTTAGGGAGTTGGAAGTTAAATCTATGGGATGCAAAAATCAGGGCCCAAATTTGTAAACTAATGAACCCATTAATTTTTTCGAGTACACTGGACCCAATTATTTGTCTGAATAGTAGGACAAGAAATACGGAAAACTTTCAGTGAGCACTTTTAAATGAGTTTAGGTTTTAAATATGGGTAATTTTTCAATTCTCCTTTTCCTATTATATAATACCTAACTAGGTTAACCTTATCCATGTTTACATAATAAGTTTATTTTTTTTTATAATTAGAATTTATTTTAAAAAATATTTTTTTAATTAAGTTAATTAATTATGATTGCTGAGTTTTATAGTTAGAAATTACCCTATCTATGAATATGTTTTTCAATTAAGCTATATACTATTTTTAATCTATGTTATATACTATTTTTAATCTATATTTGTTTTCATTAGTTTTCACCTAGTATATATATAATGACATTTAGTTTTTATTAATTTGTCAAATAAATGTATTACGAGAGACCATATTTAAGTTAACCAAAATATGGATAATATTTAATATATTATCCATAATGATTGATTTTTTGACACATGATCCATACTCATTATCTGTTAGTTATCAAGATCTCGAGAATCTTAATACCTTCTTTGTTAAGGATGGGAGGTCGAACTTTTACTCGACTGTCCAAGATGCCTTCGACCTATTAGAGTACAGTTTTCATTGATTTTCACCTAATATATGTAATAACATTCAAGTTTTATTCCTATCATTCGTTAATTTATATTCATCTTTATTTACAATTCTTCAACTATAATTTTTTTTTTCATTTTATTATAGTTTGTTTTTCTTCCAAAATATCGCTACTATTTAATTAAAATTTAATACAAAAATAAAATATTTCATAGTAATATTAAAATTGATAGTTATAATAGACAATTTTGTTATTACTTATTTTTTAATCTTGATTTAAGAAAAAAATGAATAATAATGCAATTCTATACTAGATTGTTTTTCTTGAAATCTAAAATATCATGTATCATATCATATATCATATCTATCAAGAATGAATAAGATAAATTAAAATATAGTTGCATGAATTATAGTATAATTATATATAAAGACAAGAAAAAATGTATTGAATACCATAATCACAACATGATATCACTTAACTAAATATTGAAAAAATAAGAACTCGTATATTATATTTAACATGAAAAATCTTCAAAGAATTAGAAATATTACAACTAAAAAAATATGATAATTATTCTATTTTATCTTGTCATATCTTAATTACAAAATAAATTCTATATTTATAGAAAAAAATGATCTTCTACCTAACCAAAATGTAGTTGGAGACATTTCCTCTCTCCATCAATGCATAACCAATTTATATACATAAAGTAACAAACTTATGTGAAGTTTTGACTTTTGTCACAAAAGTAACTTTACCCACTTTTTCTTGAAGACAAGATTATTGACTTAACTTGAGTGTCTTAATATCTCTTACAAACATCTAATCATTTTCAATAAATACACATATTTTCCCCTCAAAAGCATATGGACTAGAGTGAAATTTTCAAGAAGTTATTAAAATGGAATAGAAAAGTAATGGTAATTTACAAGAGAAATATGATAGCTGCCCCGCCATCCCAACCCATATAATGAACAAAATTTTATTTTTTTACAACATTATATTAAGCATTCTAACCACTACACATTAATAATTTTTTCTTTGAAAAAGCGACTGATTTTAAACAAATTGAATATAAACACAAATTGAATGAGTAACAAGATTTTCCACCTAAACGGACTAGTTGTGACCAATGTTTCATAAAGGGAAAAAATATTTTTGAATGTATCTATGCATTTCGTCTTTTAGAGGTAGCCTTGTGAAGACATATATCAATTCATCATTTCTTTAAGAATGATTTTTTCATAAGATTCAAACTAAGAACTTCTTGAAAGTATCCTTTCACATATTTGACGACGAACTAATTTAATAAACACTAGAGCAACTCGTAAGTATAAGAGGAAGAGACATAGAGTTACACAATCAACAAAGTGTCTTTTCAAACATATATATACAACTCTCTCTCCTATTAGGTTATGTTTTCTAACTTCCTGACGAATTAGATAAAACATCAAAATAGACCAAGGATAAAACAAGGACAAAACAACATGTTTCAGACTTTGCATTTGGTATATTAGTTACTTCTCGCTTTTGTCAGAGGGTCCCACGTATGGTAATAAATGTTGACGTACGAATATGTGCATGTCCGCACCCAGTCGTCCAGGCCAACCAGTATAGTGATTAATGATTTGGAAATGATGCCTATATTATCTTATCAAGGATACCTTCAACTGATAGTTTGGAGAATACAAAACCAGTTGGAGAATAATTTTGTATGAGATATATAGATAACTAAAGTAAGTTTTATCTCTCTTAATAAAGTCTTTTTTTATGCACATAATTAGTAATCAAGATATTATATTTAAAAAATTTAACTATTTACCTACTTTATTGGATTTTATTGATAATCATAGTTGATAAATAAATCTGACAATACCCTTAAGTGATGAACTAGTTTAATAAATATATCTAAATCTCTAATTTTATTTTTAAGATTTTAAATCTTAATCACTTATATAACTTATTGTTAATAGTCAAATAAGATAAAATATGATATGATAATTTAAATCACTTTTTAGTAATGTTATTTCTTTCAATAATTTTTTTCTGTTAAAATTTATTAATTTAATTATTTAATATTTTAATATTAACTCAACAATAAGTACACAAAAATTTTAGATAATAAGACATTTGTAGTTACATACTATTATAGTTAACATTCACTAGTAATTTTAAGAAGTATATTATTTGTTAAATTAAATTTTTTTAATAAAGTATAAAATACATTTAAAGCATTATAAAAATTTTAGATTTGATTTAAAAACTTCAATTTTATCACTTAAATTAATAAAGTTTAATATATAAAGAGTTATCAATAGTAACTTTATTGATATCTCCTCATAAAATTTATATTAAATATATTATTATGTATATATTTATGAAAACTTTGACATATTAAATTAAAATAATATAATTAAAGATTCAATTGAATAAATACTATTCAAATATTTTTATAGGATAAAATCAAAGATAATAAAATTTATAAATATCTTATTATAATAAAAATTACAATATTCTTTCTAGGGAGAACAAAGCTAGGTTTCTGTATATCCTTTCTTCCTTAAAATTTCTATAAAAATTATATATGTAAATTGATTTACTTTATCTCTCCTTAGTATATTTTTGAATCCATTTCTTTAAGTTGATAAGAAAAAAGAGAAAAGATATGAAATATGAATACATTTTTTTTTTGACACTTTCTGATGATGTATATGTTTTTAGAGTTAAAAGTAAAGAGAAGAAATAAAGAAAAAGAAATGAATAGACGTAATAAAAATGATAAGATATATCATGAAAATAAAAGAATATGAGAATAATACCATAAGTCATCACAGTAGTTGCGTAGCTCAGCGGCTAGTTATTGATGTGTCCCATTTTTAATAACTTAGCAATGATATGTCGCCACCGTCATTGAGTCATATGCCATGTGCATATGTTTCGTGAATACGTTGACGAATTAAGTGGAATTGGATGCAGCAGAAAAGATTAATTTCTCATATGATAATGAATTAAGATTTTAATTTTTGTTACATGATATGAATTTTTTTTTTTTTCTTTATCTCTATCAGCTTTGAGTGAAACCCACCCCCACTAGTAGATATTTACTAGTACAGTGTCAAGAGAAAGAAGCAACATTATTACTCTACTGGGCTATGCTTAAATGTGAAACACTAGCTACTAATAATTTAGACATTAAGTGTAATATAGAAGTTACCCAAAATTGAAAACTCTAGGTACCGATTTCTAAAGTAGAAAAAACACAACTAAAACCACTTGTAACAAGTGTCATAGACGAAAGGATACCATTGAAGCATTGAATGAACTGATAGAGAGGCAGGTTTATGTTAACATCAACACATATTTGTTCTCCTTGTATATCGCCAGCATGAAAATTCAGACAAAATATTAACTAAGCTCCAAAAGAAGTTATGGGGTTTTCTCTTTTCTCTGCACCCTTCATTCATCCCCAACTTCACCCTATTGTGGCCAAAATGACCCTTTTTGACACCATACTCTTCTATGTTAGTAGCACCCGTCTATCTCTGTGTGCTTGCAATTTAAGTTTAAATTCAAGCTAGAGTAATATGTGTATTGGTGAGTTTGATGTGGCATAATTTGTTTGTGTAGGTGATGCATTTTATGGACAAGCTTGGGTTGTGGCATAGGTTGCCAGTGTTGTTGGGGTTAGCATACTTGGGAATTAGGAGGCACTTACATTATCGTTACAATTTGTTGCATGTCGGAGGAGTCAATGGCCACAACTATGATACACAAGAGTATGCATATAGGACACCGGCTGGTAATTGCAACCACCCCACCGACCATTTAATCGGAAGCCAGGGGACTTCTTTTGGCCGGAACATGCAGCCGGCAACCTTACATTATGGGGTAAGCCATGGACTGTTGGATTTGAGAATTTTTATGATTTGTTGTTGTTTTTAGTCTCTACAGTTTTTTCTCATTTTAATAAAGATAATTTGTCTTGTGTTATGTCTTTGTCTGCAGTTACTGGACCCTCACCCAACCGTGGTAGCCTCAAAGCTCCTAGCAAGAAAGAATTTCAAAGAGACAGGGAAGCAATTCAACATGATAGCTTGCTCATGGATACAGTTTATGATTCATGACTGGATTGACCATTTAGAGGACACCGAACAGGTAATGGGTATTGAAGAGAGATTCTGGCACAACAGAAAATGGCAGTTTTACAAAAATGATTGGAACTAGAAGTCACAGAACCAAGTGAAGAGCTATTGAATCTATCTTGCATAGTGAAATTTTGTGCATGTAATTAGTGGCTCATTAGTCAAGCAAAAACGTAATAGACAAAAAACTAATCTTATTGTGTAACTCACGTTTGCCAATCAATTTAACCATGGTTGTTTTTTGTACTTTGGATCTTACCAAAGTTCGAATGCATATTTCTTACGTAATTCTTTGAACAGGTGGAAATTAGAGCTCCTGATGGTTATTCAAGTGGATGTCCTTTAAAGTCTTTCAAGTTTTTCAAGACTAAGAAATTCAAAACAGGCTCTTCATCTATGAAGTTTGGCTTCCTAAACATTAGGACTCCTTGGTGGTAAGTAGGACCTTGACACTAAATCTTATATCTTCATTACTGATGAAGCATAAATTCATTAAATTTTGGAACAAAAACACCCTCTTGATGATCCAACAATTTGATAGAAGAATTTATGCAACGAATAGGATTCTTGGAACAACATCCTCAGTTTAATGTATTGCCGTAGTCTACAATTTCACTCATCTAAGGGTTTTTCTTTATTTTCTTATTTTTCCTCATGGTTCCTCCATGTTTTGAACCTACATCGTGAAGTAACTAATGGTTAAAGTTCTTCAGAATTTTTTCGAGCTTGGTATATATATATATATTCTTTTTGGGGTGAGTGGATTAGGGATGGAAGCGTCATATATGGGAATAACGAGAAGGGCATGAGAAGAGTGAGGAAATTCAAAGATGGAAAGCTGAAGATCTCAGAAGATGGGCTTCTTGAGCATGATGAGAAAGGTATTCCTATCTCAGGTGATGTTAGAAATTGCTGGGCTGGCTTTTCCCTTATGCAGGCCTTGTTTGTCAAAGAGCACAATGCCGTATGTGATATGCTAAAAGTAAGACAACTTCGTCCCATCTCTTGCATATCTTGTCTCCATTTACTGGCTTGAATTAACTTTGCCTCTAAAGATAATGCATGGCAATGACATTGTTCTTTGCTTGTAGGTGCACTATCCTGATTTTGATGATGAGAAGTTCTATAGACATGCAAGATTGGTGACTTCAGCAGTCGTTGCAAAAATTCACACAATTGATTGGACTGTAGAACTCCTAAAGACTGATACTCTTCTGGCAGGGATGAGGATCAACTGGTCAGTCTAAATAGATGTAATTTTTAAATTTTGAAGGAGACAAGCTACCTTGATACAATAGCAGTTTTCTGTGCAACTGTTGGTGAAACTCCTTTGTTTTAATTTTTCTTCTAACAGGTATGGATTTTTGGGGAAGAAATTTAAAGATTTATTTGGAAACATTTTTGGACCCGTGCTTAGTGGATTAGTTGGTCTTAGGAAGCCAAGAGATCATGGAGTTCCCTACTCACTTACTGAAGAGTTTGTGAGTGTTTACAGAATGCATTCACTGCTACCTGATGAAATTGTCCTTCGAGATATCATGCCTACAAGAGGAGAATACAAATGCCCTCCAACAGTTGAAAAGTATATTGTTATCCCTCTCACTGATTCTAGTTTTAAAACTCAGATTTCATATTTTCATGGTTCTTTGGAGAGGGCGCATTTAGATAAATAGTTAAATTAAGCACCTATTCAGTAAACTCTAGTCAAATGAGAGCTTATTCATAAGCTTGACTATGAAGTTTACTAAAATAAGAAGGAGCTTATATAAGCTAAAAAGAACTTATTTTACTCTGTTTCCCATGAAGCTTATTGAAATAAACTAAAAACTTAAAAGAAAAAGTTATAAGCCACTTTCACAAGCTCAAATGAAGTCTTCCAAAAACCAATGTGTATGTTGGGAGTTACTTCCTTTGACCTGTTTTGTGTGTTAATTTTCCAGAGTGTTTAGTTTTGTAATGAGAAGGGCATCCAAGTCCAATTGACAAAATGCATTTCAGGGTGCCTATGAGGGAAATGTTGGGAAAAGAAGGGGAAAGAAGGCTATCAAACATAGGAATGGAGAAAATGTTAGTATCCATGGGTCATCAATCATGTGGTGCAGTTGCTTTATGGAACTATCCAACATGGTTAAGGAACCTCATTGCCCACGATATTAATGGAGAAGAAAGACCTGATCCGGTTGACATGGCTACCATGGAAGGTAGTTCCCTTCGCGCTTCTTTTAATATAGTATCCTCCTTTTCAAGCATTCATTTGCAATCTTATATAACCAAAAAGAGAGAGTAATACTTAGGAATTAAATTGATGGATTATTTGATCTAAAATGATGAATCTTGAATCAGTTTATAGAGATAGAGAAAGGGGAGTAGCGAGGTATAATGAATTCAGAAGAAACTTACTGATGATCCCAATTAGCAAGTGGGAGGATTTAACAGATGATGAAGAGGTAATTGAAGCTCTTAAAGAGGTATATGAAGAAGATGTTGAGAAGCTGGACTTGATAGTGGGTCTACATGCAGAGAAAAAGATAAAAGGGTTTGGTATAAGTGAGACCGCTTTCTTTATTTTCCTAATGATGGCTTCGAGGTAAGTCTTGCACAGACAGCACTATAATCATAAAATTGAAGTCTTGTGTATTTCTTTGGTAACCGAACCGTGATGTTTAGTAGGAGGCTAGAAGCTGATCGTTTCTTCACAACGAATTTCAACTCCAAAACATACACAGAAAAAGGGCTTGAATGGGTAAACAGAACAGAGACTTTGAAGGATGTGATTGACAGACACTTTCCTGAAATGACTAAAAAATGGATGAGGTGCTCCAGTGCATTCTCTGTTTGGGACTCAATGCCAGATCCCACAAACTGGATTCCTCTATATTTGAGACCAGCCTCACAATAATGATGTGCAACCAAATCACAACCTTTCCGTCATATTTTACTCTCCCCCCTTCTTAACTTAAAAGTAGAAATCTAGATTTGTATCTCCTTAAATTTTACTTATGGGTGAAATTTATTAAAAGTATGTAAAATACGAAGTGCACTCTATCGAATCGTCATATTAGCAGTTTAGTTTGCATGATTTTGTTTGAGTTCTCGCCTTCAAACAATTCCATAATTCATTATTCAAGTAACAACTCAATAGCTGAGTTACTATTTTTATAATCTATCTTTACTTTGTAGTTTACATCTTTTAATTGTTTGAGAGAAATAAAGAGAGAAACATATTATAACCATTACACTCCTTATTAGAAAACATGAGAAAAAAGTAATTTCAAGTTATTTTTATTTTTAATGTATCTAAACCCCATTTGAGAACTTTATGATTTCTCTAAACAATTTAATGAAACCAATCACCGATTAGTTTGTCCGTTTATTATACATAAAAGTAAAACTAAGGCCATCTGATGAAGGATTCAGAATAGGTATAAATTAAAGAAATCTCTTAAAATCTTAACTAATTCTTAATAGAACAATGCAGCCTTCTTACATCCACATGTAAAGCAGAGCAGGAATATAGGAAAGCACAGAATAAGATACAACCCAATTTATTTTTTTTTGGTGAGAAGATAAACCCCAATGTAATCTAATAATACTAACTAAATCCCAAAGATAAAGCAAATCTCTTAAGACAAAATTCAATACAATTTCGAATCAAACCCTAACTAATCACTAGATAGCAATCCAATCCACATCACAAATTCATATATATCATAAATCCCAAATGAAGGAATAATAATTTCCATGTATTCTTTCTATTTTTTAAAATATTTTTAACTATCATTTTTTTCTTGTAAAATTTCAAGGCACCTACTCGTCATATCTAGATAATTTAATTCCTAAAACGTATGTAGATCCCAACCAAAGATTTTCCTTAATTTTTCTTTGTTAATCACATTGAATAAATTAACAAACAACAAACATACACAACTGCATTCCAACTACGAGCAAACATTACAATCAATCTAGCCTCAAACAGGGGCAGCTGATTGAGTATATCCTCTAAAGAGGTGGGTTTTGGGTGGGGAGAAATCGTTCTGTGTTTCTATAATATCTCTCAGCACTTTTAAGATAAACTCGCACTATCCATATTGATCCCCTGTAATGTACACAAGAAGATCCTTTTGACAATTGGCACAACTATTAAAAATCTCTGGTATCATAAATTGGTTTTATCCAGAGCAAACCAAGACAAATAGTGATGTACACGGGTACCATCATAGTTTAGATATCAAAACTCACGAAACGCAGCTACTTATAAGGTGGCAACAAGAAAATGACCCCAACTTTATACTGCCAACGTCAAGAGTGACCCCCAAACTGAGGCTTGAAATTTGCAAGTTTGTGATATGACCAACTTATGGTGATAAGCACATCCTCATCAGTCTTGATATTTAGAAGCCTTCTAAAGGAATAAATTTCAAATCCAACAAATATTTCCCACATTCACTTCTCTTCCAAATTGACCTTGATCGGTCAAGGAGGGGTTATCTTCCAAACACGGATAAAAGCATCCTCACCTGAGCTAACCAAACTATATTCATCAGTGAATGCTAACCCATAAACCCCACCTAAATGAGCACCCTTTATGGTAATTCTACTAGATGCAGGCTGATCAACTTCATATATGATGACACACGTGTCAAGTGATCCTGTAGCAATCCTATGGCTATCAGGGGACCACGCAAGGCAGTTTATCCTAGCTGTATGGTACAGCATGTTCTTAAGCTTCACCTGCAAAAAAATGTATACGGTTACACAAGTAGTCACACAAAAAACTCTTACTTTCAATCACATACGCACATCCAAAAGCACAATAAGCAGCACACTTGAGTGAAAGCATTGAACATAGTACTTTGGCTATTGAAGCTCATAGTTGTACTTACCTCCCGGGAGGCACGGTCCCACACTACAGCTTCTCGATTGACATCCCCTGATGCAAACATTGAAACATCTGGAGAATAGCGTATGACACTAATAGCACCCCTATGTTTCTCAAGGACTGCCTCTTCGACAAGAGTATCACCAGAAATAGAATATATGTGCAATTTACCATCCTGTCCACCAATAATGGCTTCACTTCCATCAGGTGAGACAGCAGATGCTGAAACAATAAACCCAAGATTAATGGTTGACACAATTTTGGTACCACGCAGCATGACAACTCCAGAATCAATTGAAACTAGAGCAAGTTCAGGAGAAAGAAGTGCAACACTCAAGTCCTTTGGTTGACTTCCGATATCAATGGCTTCAGCATCCCCACACTGATCCCCATGTAAAGAAACTCGCCTTATCTGGTTATCAAGAGAGAAAAGAAGTGGAGGGATCAGAGGAAGAAACAAATACTACTCCATAATATTCATATATTGCAGATGCCTTGAAATTTTCTACCCCCCTCCCCCCAACTAATTTGCACATATCTTCATAAAACATCACTGAATGAATATCTGTCACAATTGCTGAGCGGCTTTCTAAAAACAGGTATGAGAATATCATAATATAAAGCATAAACAATGATTTCTTAAATATCCTTCAAGGAACAATAAACAACAAAAAGGATACTGATCAGTAAGCAAAATTCATCTTTCCAGGTAATACCAAGACAAATAAATTAAGATTACAAGAATATTAATTGGCAAACTATAATATCTCTCAATTAGTAAAGCAATTGTTAATGTTGCCATTTAGTGAGTTCAATAGAACACAGTACGGGAGAAATATGGTCCTTACATCAATAGTGGATCATAAGAAACAAATATATTGGGTAGAAAAAATGAAGTCACAAACATCATTAGATTTAAGACCAAAGTACCAAACTAATGAAGTAATGAATAATCATAAATGTTCGATATAAAGACTCTAAATGTTACATATTAAAGGCTCTAAATCAGAAGATTTAGCCAAGTGCATTATGAACTTTTCTATGAAAGTGATAGAACACTAGGAACAAGAATTGGTGAATAAGTATTGTTCATTCAAGAGCAGCTTGGCCAAAGCTCTTACAAAGGAACTCTACCAAAGCCTCAGGCTCCTCAGAGAAAGCTATTCTCTGTCAATTACCGTGATTACCCATGCGTGCCTCTCATACCCTTCTCTTCCTCCCTATATTTCAGCTACTTGGCCCTAACCAATTTTCCAAGTCAGCATAACTAATTCTCCTCCCTATTCCCTTTTGTTGCCTTCTGGAATATACTTTCCACATCATAGGCTTCTTTGTGCTTGGGCCCAGATCCAACAATTGGTCCAAGTCCTGTTCCACCTATTTTCTAATCCAGCCGTATACCCTTTCAGAAACTTTACTAACAATATACTTCATATGGATAATGCCATATGAATAATTTATTTCATCACATAAAAAAAATATTATTTAAATGCAAATGACAAGCATCACTGATTTTTTTTATCCAATGGAAGAGATGGAAATTGAATTACTTGCAATGATTATCATTCTCATATTAGCCAAAGAATATAACAAAACATTCACCTTATTATCGAATCCAGATGTAACGATCTCTTCTTCTACAGCTGCTAAGCATTTGATTTGAGAACTTTCCTTCCTTTGTAGTTTTCCACTATATCCAATCCCTTGAATCCACTTAACTATTAAGCCATCATAACTGCTAGACAAGAGCATTCTAGGGTTACTTCTAAGAATAGTTAAGGAGGAAACATTTTTCATATGTCCAGAAAATGCTGTCGGGGCTTTATCAAGATCACTTGCTAAAAATATAGATATTGTCCCACCAAGAGAAACAGTGACAAGATAATCATTCAACCATAGGCACCCCACTAGCATGTCTTCAACTCCACCAGAGCCAGGACAAGTCAATGTTTTCTTCACCTTTCCGTTATTGTCCTCAGATATGTCCCACACTTTTGCAGACTTGTCAGCAGATACAGTCAGCACCTACAGACACCATTACAACTGTAGATCAGATTGTTATTACTACAAACGAGTACTGCAGTGTTACAGTGAAAGGGTGAGAAGAGACTCACACAAAACAGACAAGTAAAAAAGCAATGGAGAAAAAACTAACAATTCTGCAAATACGGTAGTTTGTTACTTTGTTTAACTGCATGCTCAAAAGTTAACTATCACAAGATTGAACTACACAAACTATACCAAACATGCCTAAGATATCTAGTAACAAGCAATCAACACATGTATGACAACATCAAGAAGTAAAATTGCAAACACCTATTACTTTTATTAATTCGAATATAGGTCTAAAATTTAATGTTTATATATATAAAATCCTTCTAAACAAGATATAAAATTTTCCCAAAAGAGGAGACAACAAAATAAACTATAGCAAAAAGTTAAAATACATGCATGAAAGGCATCACTTCCAGAGTAATATCAATGGAAAGCAAAATGTATCTCTGGCTACCAAAAGAAGTAAAAGAAAAATAATTCCCCATTTGTTACTTCGTGTCTTTTAGTTTATTGATAATATTAAAAGAAGGCAACTATTACAATATGTTTTATTAAAGTAGCAAGTTTGAAGTTTGCAATATGTTAGTGTCAAAAAGAAAAGGAAGAGATCAATCATTATGTATTAGAGAGAAGAGGAAAGGAAACAGAGACGGAAATGGGGTCAGTATAATATACGACCTCCGGTCCTATATACAAAAAACAAATGAGTATTTTTTGGTCCTAAACATAAGAAACTATACTTATTTTCAAATGTATTAATTGCTCATTTCTTTTTATACCTTTAATTTATTGCCCCGTCTATCAACAAGATATTCACTTATTTTTCATGAAAGTTGATGCATTCATTAGGCTATTAACAATACAAGTCACTCTCATTGGTTGAATTAAGTATTTATGACATTATTAATTAAAATTAACTAATTTAATTACTTTTACTGATCTTGATGAATTAAGTATTTGTTTCTTATATACAAGAGTGGGGTGGTACCTCTAAGTTAAAAAAATATTTTGTTAAGTTTGTTGGTTAAAGAAATAAGACATGTTGCCTGTAAACAACAGGGGAGGTTAAGAGAAAGTTATGTTGTCAATATTGAGGCCTTTGAATATTGGGAGGTGCTGCAGTGTTCTTCTATCATTGTAATTGGGGAATAAGATAGCAAGTTTGAATCACACTACATCTGCGGAAGAGGGTCTTTGCCATAAATAATAGAAAGTTAGCTCACCTGCTTTCCATCGGGACTCCAGCTAACAGCATAAATACTACCGGTATGCCCACCTTCAGAAGACAACTCACCAATCTTCTCTGCACTCTTTCCATCGAATATGATACCCTTCTTGTCAGAACTTACACTGATAAATCTACTGCCATCTGGAGAATATCTAACACAATTCACAAAATTTGAATGATCCCTGTACAAAACCAAATAAATCATTGTGCTTTCAGTTATTTATCAAGACGAGTGTAATAGAACAAAAAAAGATAAGACAAATAAAAATTTATAGGAATAAGCAAGAGGTTGGGTTGGAGCTAATAAAGTAGAAGAGTAGATCGTATATTTTTGGAAAAGGGAAGAGGGAAAGAAAAAGATACCTGCGGGATAGCTTAAATCTAAAGGGAGGACCCTCGTAAAAGTTGAGCAGAAAATCCTCTCCACAGGTGACAACGCGAAAAGGTCTGGTAGGTTTATATGAACAACTCAAAACACGGCGAGAGTGACCGTCGAATTCGCCAACATTAGTCCCGGAATCCCACCTTGATGACAAGAGAGTAAACGACGACGTTAGTAACGAAAGAGATCTAATAAAATGTTGAAGTCAAATGAAGTCAAATAGAATGATAGATCAGAGAGTAGTAAGTACATGAAAGCGCGGACGAATGACTTCCCTTTGCCTTCGCCGCAGGCAACGATTCGGAGGCCGTCGGGGGACCACTGGAGGTCGTCGATGCGAGCGGAGAGGACTCTGAACTCCTTCTTCAAAACGAAGTCGTTGCGCGTGCCCCAGATCCTGACGGTGCCGGAGGCGTCGGCGGAGGCCACCCACTCGCCGTTGGGAGAGAAGCGAGCCACGGTGGCGGGATAGGCGTGGTCCCCGTAGACGGAGACGTGTAGGGGGTTTTGGAGGTTCATGAGGACCACCGATCTGGCGTTGGTGTAGAGAATGGAGTTAGACTTGGCGTCGCCGGAGATCAGAATCCCGCGGCCGCGCTCCGTCGAGGGCATGCACGCGTACGTCTCTAACAGCTCGTGGCTCATCTTCCCAACTCACTCAAAAAGGGAATTACTTTGAAAGAAACAACTCTTCGACAACACAACCCACTCACCGCCACCACGTTCGCTCGCTCGCATCTTTAACCTCTTATATAACTCCCTCCCTTTTACAACAAAACTACCATTTTAGTTCAACTCAAATTATATTAATAATAATAAATTATAAAATTTAAGAATTTTAACCACAATAAACTGTATATGTTATAAATTAAAATGATATTAATTTTAAATTTAGAGGTTACTACTATTATATACCATCATTTTATAAATTAAAATATAGTTTATCTATATTTTATTTTTAAATTTCAATATATAATAATGTTATTTTTTTTTAACATTAAACTTTTCATTTAGTCATTGTAATTTTTTTTACCTTAACTTTTAGTTCTTCTAAAAGATTACTTTTTACTAGAGTGTTTTTTATAGAGACAAAAAGTTCAAATTCGAAGCTTTTAGTTAAATTAAATTGTATCTCATTTAATTCATATATTTTATGATAACTTTAATTTTTATAATATATTTATAATAGAATATTAAGATTGCTTTTTTAGTTGAATTTACGTTGAAAAGAACATTATTATTCCATCAAATGATTGCACACAAAAAAAATCTTGTCTGAATAGTACATTAGAGTAAATTATAAATAAAGTAATTAGAAATAGAATAGAAATTTGTAAAATAATAAATAGAAATATTTTATTCTAAATCTGTATAAACTGAATATTTCTTAATCCGTGTGAAAATATTTTAAATATCCAAAAATTAGAAACACAAAAATAATAATTTAATTTTTTTTCTAAATCCAAATTGAAGATGGTACTGCTAAAACGTAATAATATAAAATTTTAATCTTATTATCTAATTATTATTATGGATAGTAAGATGGTTAATTTTGTAATAATTATTTAAAAAATTATATTTTTAGTCTTTATATTTTTATTTAAACATAGTGAAGGTTCCTATAATTTTTATATTCATGAATTTAATTTTCAAAATTTTCAAAATTTTAAAAACATGTATATTTAGTTATTTTGTTTTTACTTTCTAATTTGTATTGTGTGTAATTTTACTTCTTTCTTTTTTTCTAATAAATTAACCTACTTATTTTCTGTAAGTTAAAACCTCAAAATTTCATTTTGAACTCAATTTTTCTCTTATAAATTGAATTTATTGTTTTATATTTTATTTAAATTTCACTAGGCATTACATCAATTTCTCACAAAGTAAAAAAAAAAACTATTTTTTTCTTGTTCAAACCCTAATTTTATATTCTATTATTTTTAAATCTAATTAAATTTCTACTAAATATCTTACTTATAAACCTTAAAAGTTATTTCACATTTTAATTTCATTGTAAAATCTTAAATATTTAAATTAGAAATAATAATTTCAGAGTTTTTTATATAAAAAAATTGAGAAAGAGAACAAACTTGTATAATTTAAAAAACAAATTGGTACTTAAAAAATTTCCAAATTTAATTAAATTAAAATAGATAAACGTGTAAATAAGGAAAATTAACAATGCCGATTAACACGATTAATTAATTAATTATATAAGTATACAGTTAGTGTAACTAAAGATAATTAATGTTTTTATTTAGGAATTTTAAATTTTGGAACTCATAAAATTTTTTTATCTTAAATCATAAATATCCTTTATAAAAAAAAAGTAATTCTGCTTGAATTTAAAATATTTATGACATAGTAAAATTATTTTTCTAAGAGAATTATTTTCATACACAATAGTCGAATATAAAACTCTAATTAAAGAAAATTAAATATGCATCCCTTGAACTAACTACTTGTTAGTGAAAACCTATTTCATATAATTCAAAAGTTAATTAGAGGAGAATTAATGATGAAGCTGTTTCACATCGTTCAAAAGTTAATTAGGAGGCTTGCTTTTTGTTCATAATAAATATGTTTTTTTTAAGTTTTAATGAGTACAATTATAATTAATCATATAAAGATTATTTAAGAATGTGAACAAATTATTTGAACTTCCAAACAATCAATTTAACTTTAGGTATTTTTATGAATATTGTAGAAAAAAAAACTTGAAACTTTGATGTTAATGTCATATTTTTCAATATCTAAGATTTAAGGTATTTTTGAAATAATATACTTCTATGTCATACTATCTAGATAAAACATTAATTTTAATTTGAAACTTAAAATTTGTTTATGATTCATGTTAAATCTTATTATAATTTTTTTACTAAAAATGTTAAATTTTGAATATTAGCTTTTGTTCTTCATTGGATTGCAAGTGATTTTTATTGTTATTTGTCTAATAATGGGACACCCATCTACCCCGAATACTTAAATTAAAATAATCAAGTAAATAAAATGAGACAGAGTAATAGTTAAAACCAAAAAACACAATTTGTATTAAGGATAAAAGGCTCACATGATAATTAAAAAGGTAGGCACAAAGTTTTCAAAGAAGTTTTAGATCTAAACATTATTATTGAGAAAACTAAAGTCATCATCATCTTTAAAATAAGTCATTCAAACATCAAGGCATAGGGCAACTATTTTAACTTCTAGAACCCCGATGTCATCAGAGCAAAATCCCGCCTTTTCAAAACTTGGCACCATGAGTGCCCTCAACTTTACCTAAAAGAAAACAACAAGAGAAAGTACGGTGACAAATTGTATTCAATCATATATAAAGGCAGATAATGCCTCAAATCCCACCCATTATCGTACTCAATTACTAACAGTTAACAGATGCTCATATATCAATCACATTTCATTCATTCAAAATCAATCACAGTTCATTCATGTTTACAAAATGCATATGCTTGCACAATGCATATGTTCATCACCACACCTAAGAGTCTCGAGTCGGAACTCCACACCATGGACGAACCTCCTCAATCCCCTTAGTTATCACTAATGATGGCCACACCGTTACACACCTCGTATGCGTCGATGTGTCGCACAGTTAAACACCACATATGGCCCGTGCGAAGACATTCCACACAACCGTTAAACACCACCTATGGCCAGTGTGTAGCATGGTTAAACACCACCTATGGCCCATGCATATGAATGTCCCATCATTAGTCCCCCTGTTAAACACCACATATGGCTAGGGTATTATAGCCACGTCTGCTCATGCATCTCATGCCTTTGATGTCCATGCTCAATGCATTCTCATCCACACTTTTATTCTCATAATTTATTTATACATCATTCATACAGTCCACAATCATACCCAACCATATTAATTTAACCATCATTATTATAAATCATTCATCAGAAAGCACAGAAACGCATATAAAACACCATTGAATTTCACCGAGTTTTATCATTGCACACAAGAGCCTCAAATCATGAACAACCATAAACAACACAAGAATCACGTAATTAGGGCAATTAATCATACAGTTTCCCAACAAAAATCACATTAGGACAAGACGTTAATTAGACCACAGAGCATATTGACAAATCTTTTCTACCGATTAAAATATTTTTAAAACATAATAATCAAACGAAATTGAGAATTTAGATCCTAGAGGGACTTAAGGATTGCCTACACTATCCGTACACTCCCGCATTCATATATGATCAAACTCATCTCCCCCGTACCTTAGATGCGAAGAATAGTGATGATCTGATGCGGCTCTAGGACGGTCTGAACACCTTAGCTCCTCTTCCTTGCAAGTAGGCGTTCTCTCTCCTCTAGGTATGGCTGTCTGACGTGTAAAACACCAATTAGGTTAAACTGATTATCCCGTGTCTAATATTCTAGCTAGGTCGGGTCAACCCCGACCCGCCCGTCAGTATTCCCCGTTAATTCAATTAATTAAATTAATAAATGAAAATAATTTAGATAAAACCTCATCAGTTTATAAAATCATTAATCCCTCTATTAAAATAAAATTGATAATAATAATAATAATGTAATTAATTTCTAAAAATAATTAAATAAATTGTAGGATGTTACAATTCTCTCCTCTTAAAAGAAAATTCGTCCTCGAATTTACATAGAGTAAGTACTTCTCGTACCCTTACAATTGTCCTCCCCTTACTCATTTAGTGTTTCTTACTCATTTAATGTTTCTAACGACAGTCCTTACTCGATTTGCATTGGCTAAATAATCATCTCACCTCTCTAAACCAATTAACCTTAAATCTTTCAAAATTTCTAGTATCAATTCTCATACCTAATCGTCTTTTAACCTTCAAACAAGTTAGTTCGATTACTTGCCAGAATAACAATGTACGTCTAGAGTTGAAACATGTGTAATTATTGTGTACATGGCACGGGTGAAGTGGTAGACTGAACCCAATCCAATTAGATTCCTCAAGTTTAACAAAATCTTTCCCCCAAGTTTTTAAATAACTATAGGATTTCAACCTGTCAACCAAATAGGTGCTCACACTTATCAACTCTTCCCATGATTTAAGCTGCCAAAACATCTTTCAAAGATCCTCAGGCATCTATACCACCTCGATTCGATATTAAATCTATCGTACAATCCTCTTCTAAGACTTACTAAGTACATAACTCCATTTCTAAATTACTTAATGCCATCTCTTCTAACTAGTTAACAGATCATGCCCTTTAATCACACGAAAGGATTTCCTATTTACGACATATTCTACTGTCTTGATTCTACCTAGTGATGGCTTCCTAAAACCTTGGTCATTTGGAAATTCCAATCACCTCATCTATTTTAGGTTCCTTTCCTACTAGTTGAATTTTCCACTTAGTGTTTCTACGTCATCGAAAATATCAACTTAAAATCATGCAAGTGGTGTCTTCGAATCTTAAGAGTAGTCATTACTGCTACTACCTCCAAGCTAGGAGTCACATAATTCGTCTTACAACTCCCAGTTGTCTGTAAGATTAAAATACATCCTCACTATCTAGTAACAACACTCTTCTTAATAACTAAGGTCAGATATTACTAAGGTTGGCACGTTATATAAGGCTTCTCCAAGATATTAGGAACTAATTCCAAATTATCAATCCACCTAAACCTTGCTCCCTTCTTAGATTCTTGAGTTAAAGACTATGCTAACTTAAGGAATACGTCTAGGAATTCACCACGGTATTTGTCCAATCCCAGGAAAATTTATAATCTTACTCACTAATGCAAGGTTTTTAACTTAAGAGAAATTCCTACCTTAAAAGACTGACTATTGGGTTTTCACACTAAAGATCACATAACTTAAAGAACTCATATCTTCCATTTAACTTTTATTAAACAACTATACCATGACTCATCTCAATAGCACAGACTAGTATCCTTAGATGCTACTCAAGCTTTTCTCAAACAAAACAATCATTAACAAAATCCGCTATGTCTCTTTCCATTTAGGCCACCACAATATCAAGAAGAGTTAAAAGAAATGCCTTAATAGCTCCCACCAAAAGAGTTCCTCGGTTTTCAAATGAAGTCAATGGGGAAAGCAAAACTGTCAAAACAAGAGGTAAGGTTTCTAAATGCACAATGACACACAAATATCGTACCTTTCTTGCTGGCCTTGATTCTATGAAATTTAAAGCAATGATTGTTATTGCAGAAAATGTTTGATAGAGAAATCTAACTAGTTGTACTACTCTCTCTGGAATTTTCATTGTTGAGCTCTCATTCTTGCATAAATGGCTCCACCTGTTTGTGTTCACCCTACAGTAACTTTACTGAGTTTTCAATAGTGAAAAATGATACCCCTAATAGCAATCTTTTTGCTTGCAATTGTTCCCTTATCCCTCCATCTAACCACAGAATAATAACCAATGAAATCACCCCAGAAAATGTTGTCACCCAACTTATTCATCTGTTAAAAAGAACCGTTGTTGCATGTCACCTTTTGTATCCACTGATGGGTTCTCTCCAGCGTCATCGATGGGTGAAAACAATGGTTCCCATGAAGATAAGGGAATCATGACCATAAATCCTTGTAGTGAGATAAAGGGAAGAAATTCTGTTTCTTTTGACACTTCAAGGAACTTTTAAAGCCTTCTGGTCTCCAAATCTTAAGAATGAACACTACAGCCGCCAACTCAAGATCATGGGTAGGGTAATTCCTCTCGTGGATTAGAAGCATAAGCTACCACTCTATCCTCTTGCGTCAACACTCCACCTATACACATCCTAGAAGTATCACAATATACTACAAAAGGTTTACTAAGGTTTGACAATACTAAAACTGGTGCACTAGTCAACTTCTCCATAAGGGTTTGGAAGCTATACTCACACTAACTATTCTACCCGAACAACTCCCTTCCTAACCAACTCCATCAAGGTCAAGCTAACTTAGGTAAACCTTCTCTCATGACCAACTAGTCCAAGAAAACTTCTATGCTCACTCACCGATTAAAGGATCTCCCACTTAAGAACAACTTCTGCCTCAGAATGATCTACCCCTATACTTCTTCTAGAGATTACATGACCTAGAGAACTCACTTCTCCTAGCCAAAGGTCACACTAAAATAATTTAGCATGTTAATCTCTTAGAGTCTGAAGCACTACCCTCAAGTATCCCTCTAACTCATTAATTACTTAAGGCCCTTGCCATGAGCTGTGAAGCATGAATCTCCACACTCTCTTTACCGCCATCTTAATCTATTAAGATTAAGAACAATAAACAATAATAAATACAGCAATAAAACACATCACATCATCACTTTCCAATTTTATTAGAACAAGGATGAGGAACTCATTCCTCAAACTTCACAGACATCCAAAATAAATAGCTACTTATGCTAGTCACAACAAAATGTTCATTCTTCAAAAGAAAACATTTAAAATCAATTGATCCACCGGCTCGCCAAGAGTCCTTTTTGCCTTTAACAACATATTGAGGTGATCAGACTCAATAGATCGTAGTTAGCAATAGGGATGCTTGATACAACAACCAACAAAGGAACATCTATATTACCTCAACACTTCCTTAAAATATACTAGATTACTGCACTTGTACTGCACTTGTACATCACACTTAACATAAATAAACACTAACACATGGTAGACACATAACTCACTGGTCGAATGAATCACCCAGAATTCAACACAATGCAAAACAGAACAAACAATTTATTGTCATCTTTCAAATCAGTCCAACCATGCTAACAAACGCAATGCAAAACGTGTTAGACACATAACTCACGGTCGAATGAATCGACCTGCTCTGATACCACTAAATGTGACACCCTTCTACCCCGAATACTTAAATTAAAATAATCAAGTAAATAAAATAAAGACAGGATAATAGTTAAAACAAAAAAGCACAATTTGTATTAAGGATAAAAGGTTTACATGATAATTAAAAGGTAGGCACAAAGTTTTCAATGAGGTTTTAGATCTAAACATTATAATTGAGAAAACTAAAGTCATCATCATCTTTAAAATAAGTCATTCAAACATCAAGGCATAGAGCAACTATTCTAACTTCTAGAACCCCAATGTCACACTAATCAGAGCAAGATCCCACCTTTTCAAAACTTGGCACCACGAGTGCCCTCAATGTTACCTAAAAGAAAACAACAAGGGAAAGTACGGTGAGAAATCGCATTCAATCATATATAAAGGCAGATAATGCCCCAAATCCCACTCATTACCGTACTCAATTACTAACAGTTAACAGATGCTCATATATCAATCACATTTCATTCATTCAAAATCAATCACAGTTCATTTATGTTTACAAAATGCACATGCTCGCACAATGTATATACTCATCACCACACCTAAGAGTCTCGAGTCGGAACTCCACACCATGGGCGAACCTCTTCAATCCCCTTAGTTATCACTAATGATGGTCACACCGTTAAACACCCTGTATGGGCCGGTGTGTCGCACAGTTAAACACCACCTAGGGCTTGTGCGAAGACATTCCACACAACCGTTAAACACCACCTATGGCCAGCGTGTAGCATGGTTAAACACCACCTATGACCCATGCATATGAATGTCCCCCATCATTAGTCCCCCTGTTAAACACCACATATGACCAGGTATTATAGCCACGTTTGGCTTCTCATGCATCTCATGCCTCTCATGTCCATGCTCAATGCATTCTCATCCACACTCTTATTCTCGTGATTTATTTATACACCATTCACACAGTCCACAATCATACCCAACCATATTAATTTAACCATCATTATTATAAATCATTCATCAGAAAGCACAGAAACGCACATAAAACACCATTGAATTTCACCGAGTTTTATCATTGCACACAAGAGCCTCAAATCATGAACAACCATAAACAACAAAAGAATCACATAATTAGGGTAATTAATAATACAGTTTCCCAACAACAAAAATCACATTAGGACAAGACGTTAATCAGACCACAGAGCATATTGACAAATCTTTTCTACCTATTAAAATATTTTTAAAACATAATAATCAAACGAAATTGAGAATTTAGATCCTAGAGGGACTTAGGGATTTCCCTCACTACCCGTACACTCCCGCATTCATATATGATCAAACTCATTTCCCCGTACCTTAGATGCGGCTCTAGGACGGTCTGAACACCCTAGCTCCTCTTCCTTGTAGGTCGGCGTTCTCTCTCCTCTAGGTGTGGCTGTCTGACGCGTAAAATACCAATTAGGGTAAACTGATTACCCCTGTCTAATATTCTAGTTGGGTCGGCTCAACCCGACCCACCCGTCAGCCTCCCCGTTAATTCAATTAATTAAATTAATAAATGAAAATAATTTAGATAAAGCCTCATCAGTTTATAAAATCATTAACCCGTCTATTAAAATAAAATTGATAATAATAATAATAATGTAATTAATTTCTAAAAATAATTAAATAAATTTTAGGATGTTATAAATAAGACTTCAAAGATCGACTTAGATTTAAAATGTGTTGTTACATTAGAATGTTGTATATTTTGTTGTTGAATGAGTGTTTGATATGTCTTACTAGAAACTGTATTAGAGGATTCATGTAAAGATTCCTTATCGAATTGCATGATGTCACATATGTTTTCTATTTGTTGTAACTCTTGATGTACACATTTTTTTTATAGGAACAACTTTTCAAGTCATGCTAGCTTATTACAGAACTTGTGTGCAAATAATATATTCAGTCCTTAACAGCATATGGGACGAGAAATAGAAGACTTTCAACTTGATGTGCTATTTTAGGATACCTTAATGTCTTATGATCGAACAGGCAACATGAAAACCTTTAGGTGTCTAAGAGGATCCTCGTCTACATGACCATATAACTTAGAGGTAACAAATGTACTAAACCAAATTTCAATTCAAAAGTCACAATAATATCAGGATCCTAAGTGCATAAAGGGTGAGATGTCATATCAGGTGCAACAAGTTCCCATAATATTCTATTATATTTTTTGTCATGTTATTGTCTAGATGATGATCAAAATCAATATGTTTATATGCAATAAAGTGGACTAGAAAGAACTCAAAGTGCAATATGGATGCCTATGTGTAGTAAAATGGTATGAATCAAACTCCACAATTTAAGTACCCTTGTTGCACATTGTCACAACCTAAAAAAATAAAAACAAAAACAAAACTCACAAGAAATTGGTTAAAAGTGTTTCAAATTATAAAATGAGTCATAATTTGGCTAATAAGAATTAAAGATGAGCACGACAATGACACCAATTTGACATATGGTCATACACAAGTCAAATAACAAAAATAAAATAAAATAAAAATAGTATAAGGCAAATAACTTTTGTCATTTCTCAAGGATCTTTGATTTTTACTAACTAATTAGGAACATTAGAAAAATGAGAGTTTGAGTTCAAGATAAAAAAAAAATTGAAATTAAAAGAGAATTCAAGTGTAAAAGAATACTTGTATATATGGACTTGAATAAGCTTAAAGCGAAATAATATTTGTAACAATAGTTAACTATAAGTAATATTTTTGGTGAGAAAAATCAAAACTCTAAATGTAGTATATCTAAATGGGATGAATTGATATAACTCTTTTGTGTTACTCTTCTTTCCTTCGTCTTGTTTATTTTTATATTATCTAATGAGAACTGAATTGAACACATGGTCTATTGTTTGTAAATTAAGTTTCATGATATGATGATTCAATCTCCCGATAGTCAATATATTTTAGAAAATGTGATGATAAAATACTCTTTGTATATTAAATATATATAATATTAAAATTTAAAAATACTTAATTATATTTTTTGTTTCTTGTAATTAATTTATACCTTTTGACCTTTAATATTCATAATTTATTTATATTTTTAAAATATTTATACGCAAATATATTACTAATATATATTTTTATAAAATTAAAATATATAATACTATAAATAATTATATATTATAAACTTAAAACCCCTACAAGATACTACATAGAAGGTATAGGGTTTTCCTATTTTAGACCCTTTTTAATATGCAGCTCTTATGAAGGACTTCTGTTTACAGGTACTATAAGCACAAATCCAACACTTCCCACACAAATTGAACTACAACCATTACTCCTAAAATCTTTTTTTTTTAGAATAAATGAATACATGGTTACGTGCAGGAAATAATGGATTCTACTACCATCTTCAATCTTGAAGCTAACAGCTTTGACACAATTTTTTATAAGGACAACTCGACAGAGAAATTTGACGATATATAATCCCTAATTATTCTTTGTGGGCAATCCTGATTTTGGGACCAAAGCTAAAAAAACAAGAGAGCAAAGTGGTTAGTTTTGCATATAATGAAACTCCCAGCATATATATATATCAACTACGTTCACACTTCAAATTAAGTATCCTAAAAAGATTTAACGAACAAAAAATTACAACCGTCCGAATTTTGGCTTTATTTACCTTCATAACTCTTGAAAAAGCATACCATCAAGGCTACGCGACGCTCCCAATCAGATTTTGAAAATTGTTTAGCATAGAATTTCTTAACTTCACGTTTCACCTACCACCCAAACATCACATAATGTGGCAGAGATTTGACTACAAATTTTTTCAAGCTCATCTTCTTTTTTCTTTTTTAATTTGATAGCTTGAATCTCCCTTGTCATATATTCTGGCTTAATTTAAGATCCAGATTGCCAAAGAACCTACATATATAAACTTTTTAAGAGAACTTAATTAGTTTTAAACAAAATCTAATGTTGTGTCAAGATTAAATATTAAATTACTTATTTAAAAATATGAAAATTATTAGGTGGTCTCACTGGTCTGTGATAAAATAATGCAGGGACCAACAATTAAGTGTCACTTATTGGCCTAATTCAGGTCCATGAATTAACAAAGCAAGCAAAAAGGGGCTTACCAACACAAAACCCATATCTGGCTCAATGCTTGACTGGACCAGTTTATTGTGTATTTGGTTCAGATTTTAACTAAAGCATATAAAAAAAGTGATGAAATTGCAATGTACTTTTTTCATGTCTTAGCTTGATAACATTTACAGGAAAATTTTATTCTTTTTGTCGTTCAAGTCTCCTATGGCCTGGACAACATGTAAACTATCTATTCATTAATTCATGATCCATTAATTTGCCCCAAGCACGATTCTAGAAAACATTCCCAACTAGGACAAATTGTCTTCATGTTGCAATCATCAACAACAACACTCTCTGCATCCATCATGCAAAACATTCCATTTCTCTTGGTATATAAACAGGAAATCTCAAAGACACAGAAGAATTCATGTTATTTCTCTTCATAATGTACAGTCTTTCATGTTTGATATTATTCATTGATTTCGAAAATGGCCAATAACAATATTTGTTTTTTAAAATAAATTCTTTAACAAAACCGTAAAAAGTAAGAGATTGTTTCTTTTTAAAAAGTCGAAGTAAATATGTACTAAGGGTGTTTTCACCAAATCCAAACTCCAAGAAATTAAATAATGTCACCTGTACTTAATTTTTGGGGTAAGCTAAAGTGGGCGATGTCCCAACATTATATATGTTATCTATATTTGAATAAATAAATAAAACACGAATATATATATATATATATATATATATATATATATATATATATATATATATATATATATATATATATTTTTGTTTATTTGTCTTGAAATATAACTTTCTCTCCTTTTAAGAAAAATAAGTAAAAAAATAACATAAGAAATTCATTTATTATTGAATTATATATTGATTTTATGTAAAAAAAATATTTTTGGACATAATATATTATAAATAGATGGGTAGATAGACGTAATAAAAGGCTATCTCCCTATACCTATATCTACCTATGTATGTATTATTTATGTATAAATCGTAAAAAGATGTTGAAAATGATTTAATTATTTAGAGGTGAAGAGTATATATATATATATATATATTAAAAATATTTGAATAACATTAGTGAAAACTATTTGGTAGCCTAGTAGGTGGAGGGGTTCCTTTCATTTACTCTTCAACGTCTTGAAATTCTTGTATCTACCCCTTGTCTCTGGCAATATATGTTGATATATTTCTCCTTAGTTACAGGGACAGATACCTGAAAGTCAAGGTTGCTGGTTAGTCTGCTATTAGTGCAATTGCTCTGCTATTTATACAGATCCACCATATGTGCTTTGCCATGCCAAAGCTAATTAATCCCTCTTTCTCTCTACTTTCACGTCCTCTTTCAATACTCTTCTTCACCTCTTTCAATGCTTCTATATCATTGAAAACCAAGCAGTGGAAATTAAAGGCTTAGGGTGAGTCATTTTCATGCTTTCCTTTGTCAAGTGAACGATCTCTTGCTAGATTATTCTTTATCTCGTTGTCTGTTCGACCTTGAGTCCTTATATATAATATGATTAATTGATTAATTTCAAGCTAATAAACCCTTCTATTTGTTTTCCATGCTTGTTAGAAATATATATAGGACAACTATATTTTTCACCATCTTTTCTTGTAGCAAATACGTGGTTATAATCATTTCATTCTTTTTCTTTTCTTAAGACGCGCGAAATTTTTTTAAGCTTTGAGCTTGTTTTCTATTATTTTTTCTTCCATCACTGAGAAACACACTACTACAAAAGTTACCATAATAGTTTAGATTTAAATTACATTTCTAGGGTACAATCTTTGTATAATAAATCATTAGCATAAATATTGCAGATCTATATATTAACAAAATAGTACATCATACTATAAAAAGTTTTCTTTTTAAATCAGAAAAGAAAACATGTTAAATAAGCTGTAAAAATATTCAAATCCATATACAAAAATTCATCCTTACTACAAAACTTTTATACTTTAGTATAGGATTCATAGATTTGAATATAATAAATCAAATGTTAATATAATAAATCATATTAATATAGATTCATAATATTTATACTAAAAAATTTAATTTTTATTAGATAAAAGTTATACCATAAAAAACACTGTTAATGAATTATGTATTTTTTTTATGTAAAAAGACTTCTAGCGGATACTATTTCCATGTATATCCATTTTTTTTAAATTATATTAAAATATTTGATAGAATGAGAATCAAAGGATATCTCGCTTAATTTACAGGGTAAGATTTATGGAATATATATATATATATATATGTTTTTGTAAAAATAAATAAAACAAATAACGGTAGGTCTGAGCTTTTAATATGTGAGGTAAAAAGTAGTGAAAAAGTTGTTCAAGTCCTTAAAATCTTTACCTTAAATGTTTTCGTTAAATTAAAGGTTGCGCTTTTCTCTTCGTGGTGATAGTATTATTCCCAAGGTCGGACAGGCAATGAAATTAAGTTTCTTGCCAGACTTGTTTGCTTCACAAGGTTTAGCATGAAAATCTATTGTTCTCACCATCCATGCATCGAGCTATATATATCCAGTATTGTTATTGTATTATCTACTCATAGGTACATGGAAATTCTCTCTCTCATGGGAAAATTATGGTTTAATGAATTAACTATACGGTCTGACTTAACTATATGGTTCGAAAACATGCAGTATATATGAAATGTTATGAAACGCATGTCAATATTTTATTGGATAAATATATAAAAAAAATAAGTAAGGATGTAAAGAGTAATTAAGCTATTATTATAGTCTCTAATAAATTCTATAAATAAATAGTTAAATATTCTATTTATAGATTTGATTAAAGACTAATACAACTTAATTACTTTTAACAAAAGATTTGACAGAAATCAAGAATGAATTTTGTATGAAAGGATTAGACACAAATTGATGACATGAACTATTTTTTAATATAAATAAAATTTTTATTTATTTATTTTTTATTTTATATTTGGTCAATAAAGATGTTGACGTATATGTGTTTCCAAAACTTTTCTATAGGATGTTTTCGAACCAGATAATACTCTCCACATGTTCAAAATCACTTCATAAAGATCAATGAATTTTCTCTAAGACGAGTGATCATGAATTATACTATTTTTTATTTGTCTATACATCAATTCTCTAATTTAGGACTCATTTGCTTAACTTTTGAAAAGTAATAATTTTAATATAAAAATGAAATCCTTATTTATTTATTTTTTAATTTTATATTTGACTAATAAAGATGTTGACGTACATGTGTTTCCAAAAATTTCCTATGGGATGTTTTCAAACCAGATAGCACTCTCCACATGTTCAGAAATTACTCATAAAGATCAATGAATTTTCTCTAAGATGAGTAATCATGAATTATACTATTTTTTATTTGTCTATACATCAATTCTCTAATTTAGGACTCATTTCATTTGCTTAACTTTTGAAAAGTAATAATTTTGTATGAAAGGATTACACAAGAATTGATGACATAGAATATTTTTTAATATAAATGAAATCCTTATTTATTTATTTTTTAATTTTATATTTGGCCAATAAAGATGTTGACGTACATGTGTTTCCAAGAATTTCCTATGAGATGTTTTCGAACCACATAGCACTCTCCACGTGTTCAGAAATCACTCATAAAGATCAATGAATTTTCTCTAAGATGAGTGATCATGAATTATACTATTTCTTATTTGTCTATACATCAATTCTCTAATTTATGACTCATTTCATTTGCTTAACTTTTGAAAAGTAATAATTTTGTATGAAAGGATTACACAACAATTGATGACATAGACTATTTTTTAATATAAATGAAATTCTTATTTATTTATTTTTTAATTTTATATTTGGCCAATAAAGATGTTGACGCATACATGTGTTTCAAGAATTTCCATGAGATGTTTTCGAACCACATAAGACTTCTCCATTGTGTTCAAAATCACTCATAAAGATCAATGAATTTTCTCTAAGATGAGTGATCATGAATTATACTATTTCTTATTTGTCTATATACATCAATTCTCTAATTTATGACTCATTTCATTTGCTTAACTTTTGAAAAGTAATAATTTTGTATGAAAGGATTACACAACAATTGATGACATAGACTATTTTTTAATATAAATGAAATTCTTATTTATTTATTTTTTAATTTTATATTTGGCCAATAAAGATGTTGACGTACATGTGTTTCCAAAAATTTCCTATGAGATGTTTTCAAACCAGATAGCACCTCCACGTGTTCAGAAATCACTCATAAAGATCAATAAATTTTCTCTAAGATGAGTGATCATGAATTATACTATTTCTTATTTGTCTATACATCAATTCTCTAATTTAGGACTTATTTCATTTGCTTAACTTTTGAAAAATAATAAATTAAAATATTTTTTTAAGAAAACATATTATTATCATTATTTTAGTTATTTTATACATATCTCTTTTAATTAAAAAACCATTTTCCTTAAAAATATACAACTGAAACATTTTGATAAATATTATGGAACATACGAGTAGGTGGTAAATGGAACGTTCACCAAATCATAATTATTTGTTCGTTTTGATAAATAAATCAACTACCACATTTTAAAAAAATCCTAAATATGTTTTATTATTGTAATGCTAATTAGAATAACACTAATTTTAGCTACCATTTAAATTAGTAATTAAATCCTAACTAATTAACTATTTATTAACTAGAATATTATTTTTCCTAACTAAATTTGTTATATTCATTTATATTTCTTATTACTACACATTAGCTAGAAATTATAACTACAAATTTTAAAAATTTACTACAAATTAATTAAGATTATTTTCTTAACTAATTTGCTACTTATTTCATGTTACTATTTAATATTATAGTAATTTTGTAGTTAATTATTTTATTAGAAATTAGCTAAAAAATAACTATTAATTTTAAAATTAATCACAAAATTATTTTATAATAAATTTAAATTTTTTTAGTAATGTGACAAATATTTTAATTTGACATGTGTGTATAATTATAAACGTATATCCCATTTTAAATGTATGAGTGAAAAAAAAAATAAAGAATTAGATAAAATGATAGATGTGATGTAACATGAGGAGATTGCTGTAAAAAATAAAAAATAAAATGAAAATATAGAAGGAAAGAAAAAAAAAGTATTATCATGTATATATTTGTTATACTGTCACCTCATGATGTCGGGCTGTTGGCTAACGAGAATTTCATTATTAGTACGAATGTATCAAGACAATTAGAAACTTTCGAAATTCCATATTTGAATAATTGAAATGTGAAATCTCTAAAATATATATATATATAGCTAAAGTCGAAATGACTATAAATTTTTTTTTTTACTAATTTTAGCTACTATTATTCAATTTAGTAGTTTAAATTTTAATTAATTAATTATTAATTAATTAATTATTAATTAATTAGAATATTATTTTTCTTAACTTTATATTCTTTTATACTTCTTATTACTACAAAATAATTAAAAAATAATTATAAATTTTAAAAATTTACTACAAATTAAATAAAATTATTTTCTTAACTAATTTGCTACTTATTTCATGCTACCATCAATATTATAGTAATTTTATAACTAATTATTTTTACTTGAAATTAGTTATAAAATAATTATTAATATTAAAATTAATCACAAAATTATTTGATAGCAAATTTTAATTTTTTTAGCAGTGAATAACATGTAAATGTGATATATATATATATATATATATATATATATATATATATATATATATATATAATTTTTTTAATAAATAATTTAAAAATATATATTTAAGATATGATTTTTAATTAGTTAAGAATTTAAAAATTCTTACACTTTCAAAACTAGCACTAAACTCTCTCTCACTATAAAGATTATAGTATTCAAAAAAAGTTTCAATTTTCTGAACAGAAATTTATCAATCATTTCAGTTTGTTAGTTACCTTTGGTTTGTTCAGTAAATATAAAGTAGGGAAATGAAGACGAGGTTTCAAATGTAAATAGGAAGTATGGAAATAAAGATGATGGAAATAGGATAAAAATAATAATTTTTCACTTATTGTTTGAGAAGAAAAATAAAAATGAAGGTAGTTTTTTTTAATTTGTTGGATCTCCAATGTATAAAACAATTATATATATATATATATATATAATTTTCTTCCATCTTATTTTAACTTTCCTTTTTTTACCAGATATGTTACCATGCTGAGTTCTACATATGACAATTAGCTGGGTTGAAGTTTAATTGTTCAAGTTTTTTATTAGGAGGTTAACGAAATGCTAAAAAGATGAAAGTAATTTAGATGGATAAACTATTCTAGATTGTGAGAATGAGTTAAAAGTACATATAAAAAGAAAATAGCTATATTGATTGGATAAAAGTGTTCATAGGTTATCATTGTTTATGGTTTTATATTTTCTTTATATATTATTTTTTTATTTTTTATTTTCTTTTTAAAAATTAATCTTGGTAAATATTCTAAAAATTATCTTATAAATCTAAATGCATCACTTGAAACTTCTTCAATTCAACACATCATAAATGTCTAAGAACCAACAACCTTTTCAAGTATCAATACAAATAGTAATAATATATGAGATCAATCAAATCAACTAAATATATATATTATATTATTTTATAGTGAGAGATTTAAGTGATTATGTCAAGATTTGATAATGGAGTCAACAATACACTTTATCTTTGATTACTTAATAAAAATATGTAAATAAAACATGTGTTATAAATATTTTTGGCATAGTATGGTTGTTTTGTGTAACATTGATCGATGCACACAAATGATGTGGCTTCCAAACTTTTAGAAAGTAACATGTAAAAAATATAAGAGGGAGGTAAGATTAGTAAATAAGAAGGTGTAAAGAGCAACTTGGTTACTGGTGACAAAATGATGACACTTTTTTTTATTAATTTGGGTCGAAACTAACAGATTGCTATGCTAAACTATCCCCCTAGATTTAGGCCCAAGCCCATTAAAATTTGTACAATACACTGATTCATTCTCTTGGAAACATTCGTCAAACATACCATAAAATGATATATTTTCGAGTATTGATTTAGTGATGAGAGAAAAAGAGAAATTGATAATCTTTTTTAATTGTTTGTGGATTCGAGATTATTAATTGATTTCAACATTTTTGAAACAAGAAAAATTGAAATCAAGCTCAAGATTCCAAATTTTCAAGTCTCTTTTGTAACCTAATTGTAATGTTCGTTCGAATCAAAGGGTAAAGATTTTCAATAAGTGGTGTTTATCGTCAATCGATAAAAGGCAATCAAGATAATCAGACAACTTTCCTACTGGTAAGTTCAATTTTATGTTTTTTACATGTGTTACAAATGAAAATGTATCTTCACTCATTTTGACCTAAAAAGACGCATACGAGAAAATAATAAATTCTTAATATTAATGATGTTAAATCTTAACGATTATGAATCTTTGTCAAATATTGTGTTTCATGTGTTCAATTTGTATTTAAGATATTTGTTTGAATAATTTTTTTATATATCAATTTTGTAGATTTGTTTGTGGTGAGTATTCCCTAATTCTTACATAGAATATCTTTTGGATAATGATGGTTTAGAATGGGTTAGATTTGGAAGGAAAAGGAAGGGAATTTTTTATTTTTAATAAATATTGTCTAATTTGTTATTTTTAAAATTAAAAAATAAAATGATAAATTAATATAAGCTTAATATGTAATTATCTAATTTATTTTTGAAAAAGCTAAAATTTTATTGAATAAAAGGTGCTGGTGTAAAAAGCATAAGAAATCCTCAACCAATAAGAGGGTACAAAAGAAGCTGCTGAAAATGCAGACCAAGTATAATACATAAAGCCTACCCAAAATAGACCATAATAAGTGCACTATATCTAACCCAAAATCATGTTTCCCAAGCCTATCTACATCTTTCACATTGCCTTTGTTCTCCAAATTCATAATACTATAATAGCATACCAATCTCCCACTGCATGAGACAATTCCAATGCCACCGGTCGAACCCAAAACAGAACGAATAGACCTCCCTTATCATGTGGCAATGGGCATAAGAGCCATCACATTCACACCAGTGCTGCAGATAATGAGACTGAAAGGGTGCATTAGTTGTACTAGTCTTGCTACTATTAAGCATATCTCCACATTATCTACACAGATTCTGACACTGAAAAGACTTTTTACCAAGAAACATGATTATGCACACTTCCAAGTGGAAACCTTTATATTATTTTCTTTTACTGTTATTTTTCATTATTTACTCAGATATCACATTAGCCAGTGTCGTGGTTAATTTAAGTTAGCAATGAGATTGAATTAGGTTTAAAAGATGATATCAAAATTTATTTTAATAATTATTATTAGATTTATTATAACTACCCACAAATTTACAAATATTCTGCCATAGAAAATTCTATTTATGAGGCCTTAGGGAAACACTCTCCATACCCGAAGTGTCTGTTTTTTACTTTTCCTTCTTTTCTAGTTTCACTTATTTAAATATAGTATAATCCTTTTAATTATCAATTAGGTTTAGCCCATTTTTACGCCTGAAGATCTATTGTGCTTCAATGACCTAGGTAAATTGTTTTTGGAACGGTCATTTATGGAGCTATATAGCTAGCGAAACTTTTTTTGCAAATTTCTCTGGAACTAAAGGGATGAGTACGTAGAGATAATAATGGATCTTCTCTCATTAACATTAAGTGCGAGATTCGATTATCTTAATTTTTTGGATTTATTTTCAACTACTTCAATGATTATTTTTGGTGCAGCAAGAGATATAATTGATAACGAAGATTTTGTTTTTAGCCAGAGAGATTATCATAACGAGTATAATCACTCATATCAAACTTTTTTTTGTGTTTAGCGCAACTCAAGCGGGGGGAGTGATTACGTACCTTGCAGCTCCATAAGAATGAGTTGGACCTTCAATGATGGATGAACAGAAACTTTAATGACAGCTTTTTGTGTTCCGACATCGAAAGAAAGTCTATCTACAAAAATGTGATGTTCAAGTGAGTATAAGTAAGAGCCAAAAGGTTAGAGATGAAATAGTAAGTACTCTTCAGTATAATTATACATATGATTAGAAATGAAATCCTAATCAACATCCTTAAAAGACTCAATTCTTTACCGACTTTGTTGGCTTTTTTGGTTCTTTTAATGAAAATTTGGTTATAAACTAGTTTTAATATAAAATAACTAATCTCCAGAAGAAAAAAAAACTAATTCAAATACACATTAATTAGTTTGAAATTTTCTTCCCTTTATTATATCTCAATAACAAAAGTTTTGTGCAATAACTCCCACACTGATACATCATATATATTATTTTCTTTTTCCTTTTTTAAGTACAAGATTTTTAATGCTCGTGAACCTTGAAAGTCTAAACCGCTTCATCAAATATCAGACTTTATTGGACTTGTATGATATATATATTAACATGAAGGTGTAATTGATTTACAGCAAATGCAAGTTGAAGAATCTGGTTCTGGTGCAGGATCAGGATAGCTACAATTGGTTAAGACTCTGAAAGGTAAGATTCATACGTCTCCATCCCCGTCTTTCATTTGTTTGAAAAAATGAGAGAAAAACAAATAAGTTGGAATAATATACACAGATCGACTATTATTATATATTCATATAGTTTACATTTTGGAGTTCTTTAAACTTTCTTGAATAATGTGTTACTAGATTTTTTAATCAAAAAATGTTAGAGTATATTTCAAATTGGGGTGGATATGGATGTAAGGAGGGAAGCATACAAAAAAATAAAAGATATGATAAGTGATATCATAAAAAAGCAAAAGCGATATCATAAAAAATAAAATTTGTTAAAAAACTGATTTGAGAGACTGTGTTGTGTTGCAGATATTTCTCTTAAAAAAAGTTTTTCTTTTTAATTTTATTAGACTCATCTTTTTCTTTTAAGGGAAAAAATCTAGAATAAATTGTTGCGTCTCAAAACATTTCTTTTTTCATTTCTGTGTGTGTAATCTTGGGCAAAAGGTGATGATTTTAAAATCCTTTATAAAGTTATAACTCCAAAATTACATGTAAGGTTAATCTAGAATAATGCTTTAATTATCACTTTCATTGTAACCAAACTCTATCAAAATTTTCCACACAATCACCAAGACTTGTAGGTGACTCCTTCCGGTCAACCCTAGCATTTATGCAATTTATTTGACCAGCAAGACCTTACCATACTATGTAAGATGGAGGTGGGTAGTGACACCTTTTGTTCCAAAATATATGACAATTAAAAATCCTTTGAGGAAAAAATCATTTATGTTGATTTTTTTTTCAAAAGCTCTTACGTATCTAATTAAAGCGTTGTATATATACAAATGCTCGCGATTCAGTGATTAGATGATATTTTTATCATCAAAGAGTCTACATCTTGAAAATGTGACCATTATGATATATCAATTGTTAATTGGTCTCTAATAGATACCTTCTGTTGTGACATCAAGTTCTTGTGATTCTTGTGCCATCTTGAATCAATTAGAGCCAGGTATATATCCTTATGTTACGTACTTTTATATATATATATATATATATATATGGATGGACCATGCATATAAAAAAAATAAGAAGAATAAATTTAAATTATATAATTATATATAAAAGATTATGATTAAAATTATTAAATTCACATTACTACTTAATTTAATTCAATTCATATGAGTGGTTATATAGTAAAATAAATAAATATTTATTTCACTTTGTATCAAAATTAATTAAATATATACATATAGAGACTCATCTAAAATGTAAAAGATATTTTGAAAGATAAATATAATAAGTTAAAATTATATATATATATATATATATATATATATATATATATATATATATATATATATATATATATATATATATTTTAACTTTATCATAATACCGACTAAAATGTAATATTTTATTCTTTTTAGAGAAGCATTATAATCTCTTCAATAATTTTTATAATTCATTTTTAATTTCTCTTTATTTCTATCGCATCAACCATATGTCAAATTTATTCCATACTTTTCTGCCTTTTACTTTTGTCTCCTACAAAAAAAAATTATATAAATACAATTTACAAATATAATTTCCCAAATAATCTGATAATTTAGGTAAAATAGTTACCAAGAAAAGATCAATTTTCTTCTTGTAAATCACAATAGATATCCTTTATAGGTATAAATACTTAAAAAATTCATCATTTTAAATTTCTGTTGTATAATTATTAGTTTGTCACCAGTTTTTCACAATTTATCACCATTGGCAGACTTACAGTCCATAACCATGCAGTATCTTTTATGGGGAAGAGACAGGTCCGGTCATAATCGGTCATAATCATATCCGAGACCGTACGTCATAACCGGGACCGTACGTCTCACATAAAACAAAAATAACAAAAATATAAATATATCACTAATTAAATAAAAAATATATGTATATCATGTGAAATCAAACATATATGTTGGTAGATCTGTATGTTTTTTTTAGAAATTATGATCTTTTGTGATAAACTAATAGATAAAAGAGAAGAAACACATATGCATGTACACAAACACACCAACAATTATTATAGATTAACTTCTCATATATATATATGATAAGCCAAGAGAGAGGCATATATGTAGAGAAAAGGTTATCTAGCAAGAGAAATGATCTAGAAGGAACAAACCCTAGCCAGCTATATAACTACCCATACACAACCTTCTCTCTCATTATTTACTCACTCGCACACACTCACACTCACACACCACACACGAGACTTACACGAGACTCGACATATATAATATAGATTATATATTGCTTGGATTTCATGCATGCCATGTCAGGAGAGAGTCACTGACAGCTAGGAGATTCAGCGTCTCTTAGCTGCAGGCTCCTTCTGAGAGTTGAAGTAGACAGTGGCCACTGGGAGGCCCAAGTCCAATTGCCTGGCGAAATAGCGAGTGTTGAAGCTCGCACGAGCTGGTGGCTGCTCCACAAATCCCAAAGGTCCTTTCTGTTCGAACAGCACAAAGATGTAGCGGTGTATCCCCACCGGTGGCCTTGGTCCCAAGTATGGAACAATCTCTTTCCCTGCACATCAATTCATTATTATATTCCTTCAGACCAAATTAATATGTCAATCTAGGTTTATATTTTAGTAAAATTAGCACTAAAGAAAGGCTTTGGATCAGGTGGAATGCTTCATGTTTGACACATTGGTGATGGAATTCTGAAATATGACTGTACACCTTGATGACATGCAAGGCATCGGGGCACGTGTGATGATCTCAGAACAGGAGAATCCCTAGCTAACACCTGTTATCTAAATTCGTGCATGCATTGATAAAATGGTAAACAAAGTAATCAGAAAATTTACAGTTAATTGATTAAGAATGGATTTAGTGATTTTGTTTGAAAAATACTAGAATAAATAATTAAAAAACTAGAGAATATTTGATGTGACACGCGTTCATAGCAGGCACATGCAGGACACATGGCAGATGGTGGACATCGGATCCATGTTTAGGTTGATTACAGGTGTGAAACGATCATTTGATGAATTGAAACAGGGCGCACACCCCAGGATGTGACGTAACCCTGAAATTCTGTGATTTTTTTTCTCCAGAAGAAATCTGAAACATGCGAGGAGACTAGGTACATACATGCATGTTGATTTTTGCCAGATTTTCATGATGCGGTGAACAAAAATGTTTCTGAAAAGGAAAGTAGTAGGGTGGAGCAGGTCTCACTGCCATGCCAAAATAAAAGAAAAAAAAATTCAACATCATGGACATGAAAAGAATTGAAAAAGTAGAACTGAACCCAAGAACTCATGCATGCAACAACATGAAACTTTTACATCACAAGGAAGAAAATAAAAATGCTATGAAAAGAAGCAGATCAAAAGATTTCTTCCACTACCGCGAGTTGGGTTTGTCCCCCCAGGTATGTCAGAAACGATCCTGGAAATTAAGTGGAAACAACAAGAAGATCAAGTCAGTTTATATGTTAAAATCCATGCATGGACTTAGAAATTAAGAAAGAGAAGAATTAATAGTCGGAATAAAACAAATTCACTAACCAATGTATCCACTCGCGCATGCTTGGCTCACTGGGGCTTGGTGCATCAGGATCCGTCATAACCTTCATTCACGCAACAAAAAAAAAAATTAAAAAAAATAAAAGAAATTAAAATCCCCATGCATGCGAGATCTCTCACCACAAGAAGGCTCTTAGAGGAAGCAACATAATTTATATTTAAATTGTAGAATAAATGAATGCATTTAACTTACCAGGGTGTAAAGGTTATCCATGTTTCCAGTGAGAGTGACCTTGGGTGGGTTAATAGCCATGGAGGGCTTGATGTCACAGCCATTGGTGACATGCTTGGAGCCAAAGTACACAGACATGCTAACAGAAGGGATGAACATGTCAACAACATCACCAATGACGCGACCAACCACAAGGGGATCAACGGAGGCAGCCATGACCACAGAGGCAATGCACAAGAGAAGAGCGAGAGACACAGAACGCATAAGCAGAAGAGTGTATGAGAGCAGCGTTGGTGCTGATTGCTTCCACCTTAGGGTTTATATAGTGCTTTTTTTTGCATTAAAGGAAAAACTAAAGGTAAATATCAGGGACCTCTATTTTGTAACTTTGTGAAATTGAATAAAACCATGGTTCATGCATGGACCATCGCAAAATCAGGGACATGCAATGGTTGACACGTTTTGAGGAGTCACCCACAGAGAGTAAAACAGCCATCGTTTGTTTCTTCATTACAGGTGGCTTCATCATTGCCGTCCATTTAAACTACCAGCGTCCCAAAAGCGGTAAATGGGTTCAAAGTTCAAACCATTAATGCATCCCAAGATAAGCACAAGGAGTAAAAACCGTTTATGGAGCCCACAGGGAGGAATAGTGGTAGAGAAGGAAGGTGCAGATTGCAATGCTGGATCGTGCAGTAGGGGAACACAGCCTCGTTTTGTAACTCCCGCGGTTCCTCGTTTTTTCATTTGTCTATAGTGAAGTGGGTTTTTGGCTCTTTAAAGGGTTTCTTAAATGCTAAAAAAAAGAAAAAGTTTTCTTAATACTACTGTCATAGATGACCTGGGAGATTCTTCAATGGAGTTAACACTCATTAAAGAGATAAATAAATGGTTGATGAGGTCACTCTATAAAAGAAATATTATTTTACCTTAAAAAATATTATTTTAAGTGGATCATTAATGTCCTTCATTCAATATATTCACAAATTATATTAAAAAATATAATTCATTTAAATCAGAAAATAAAAGATATAAATGTGACAAAGAAAAATAAAAAAATTTACAAATTATATTATTATTTTATTATATAAATATCATATCTCATATTTTAACTGTGCAATCCGATGTGTAACTCGTTTAATGTCATAAACTTTTTTGGTTGTGATCTACATTTTTCTAATTTACAATCAAATTAATATAATTTTATTAAAATATTTAACCGATTTTATTAATGTATAGTTATGTAATTTTTATATACGATTAATTTTTTATATTTTATTAAATATTTAACCAATTCTACCGAGGAATAATATAACCAATGATGCAATGTTAATAGATGATGTGTCGACCTAATACATATATTGTTATATCACTAAAATGTTGACATGATGCTTACGTGACGTGACTGTGCTAAAATATTAGGAAAAAATTGACAAAGTATTGGTGGGTTTAAATCCTTACCCTAATAATACCACAATTATCACTAACCAAAATTGTTGGTATTGAATGATAATTATACTATATTTAACGTAAGATTTAAATTTCATGTATATTTAGTACAACTAAATAAACAATAATATAATATTATAGAACAAAAAATAACAACTTGTACTTTTAACCTAGTCACTTTGTTCTAATTTTTTTTTATATATATAATTATGTTGTTTTGATTTTATTTTTTGGTACCATGTTTTAGTAACCGAAACAAGATATTATTATTATTTTAATATTTTTATATGTATTTCACTAAAAGAATTATATTTATATCATATATTTGTAATTAACCTTTTTCTACTATATTTATATCATATACGTTATATTTTTTTTCAAGTATATTAATGTATACTAATTTATATTTATTATATTAATTTTAATATTATAAGTATATATTTAATAATTTATGTTTATTAATATTTAATATCATTAGTATATATTTATTGGATATTCATATACTGGATATTAGTGAATATATACTAATATAAACTAATTTATATTTACTAGTAGTATTATTTATATTGATATATACTAATTTATATTTATTAATTTATAAGTACTATTATTTTTTACTTATTACTTTTGGTATCTTATTAATAGTATCTTTCATTAATATTATAAGTATTTTCAGAAACTTCATATAATTCAGAATAAATTTAGTATTATTTTAACTAAATTAATTAATTTTTTGTAAATTATCTAATTGTCTTATAAAAAGGTCAAAAATAATATTTTATATTTATATTCTCTATTCAATAATAATAAATATTATATCTGCAATTTGGTCCTCTGCTTATGTTATAATATATATAATTTCTATCCACAAGGATACAAAACAAACATTTTGTTACAGTGGTGTGTTGTTTGAGACAAAGGTAAAAGTTCAATTCTCACCACCAACCCTTTGTAAATTGTCATAATAAATAAGAGGAAAGTTGAGGGATTAAAAGCGATTAAGTCTAATTTTTTATTTACTTATTATATATATATATATATATATATATATATATATATATATATATATATATATATATATATATATATATATATATATATATATATATATTTTATTTTTATTTTTACTATCTAACAAATAATACGTGTTATTTATTATAATTATTAGATAAAAAATAAAAAAATGAAAATATGGAGTAACTTATCCCTCCTAGTATATATAATATATATAATTTGAATTAGTTTTAGGGGGTAGTTTTTAGTTTCTTAAGACACTTCAAACATTTTTTTCATAATTATTTTGTTGTAATTTTATTTAACAAATTATATTAATTATTAGAGCATTTAGTAAACAATGGGTTTCAATGCACACTTAATAAGATATTTTATTTTTTATTATTAGGTATTGGGAGAAGGATAATGAATTTCAATTATTGAGTATTTGAGTTTACACATTCATTGATTGGTTAACATGCATTTATTTATTATATTTAATATAATTATATATTTATTAATTTATTAGTATTAAATAAGATTTAATTTATTAATTTATTAGTATTTAATACTTGTTTTTAATGACATAATGACATGATACTAACATAACATCCAAAAAATTATTAAAAAATGACAAAATATTGGTAGGGTTTAAATCTTCACGTTCACGAATAACAATACCATAATTGTTTTTAGGCCAAAGTATGGGTTTAGAGTGAAAGTTAAACTGTATTTAACTTAAATTTGAGGATAAAATTGCGCATATATTTATGAATATAAAATAAAAATAATATAATGTTATAAAATAATAATAACTTAATATTTTTAATTATATATCTTAATTACAACTTAATCACCCTATTTTAAATATTTAGTTATACCTCCTTGAAATGAATTTGAATATATTTGTGGACAGTCTATTATAACCTGCAATCCTGCACCAGGTCAGCTCGCATTGGGCTTAGAGCCCATTTTCCCCTTATACCACAAACTTTTGTAAATTTTCTCTCAAACTTTCACGTGTCATATCGGTATATCTATCCGCACCATGTCATATGTTTAACAAAAGATTGGCCCTAAAACTTAATTGTAAATAAAAGAAACGTGTAGGGACACAATGCAATTAAGCCTAATTTTTTCAATTACATACCATTTTTATACAATATATAGTGGCATATATCTTTCTGTTGTCAAAAGTAACGTAATTTGAATTAGTTTTAAGGGCATTTTTTTCATTCAATTTTAAGGGTATTTTTTTCATTCAAACTTGGGACGATTCAAACATTATTTTCATAATTATTTTGTTTTTATTTATTTAATAAGTTATATTAATTATCAAGGTATTTAATAAATGGTGGGTTTTTAATGCACATTTAATGAGTTATTAATTTTCATTTTAAATATAAAATTATTTTACCTAATTTAATTAATAATATTAAATTTTTAATATTTTATTTTTTAATTGTCTTTAAAACTATTATGACACATATCTCACTTTTCTCTACTTAATTAATTAATGTATATTAATCATCTTTTTCAATCCTCACAAGAGAAATAATGAAATTATCTCCTTAATTTATAGTATTTATTATAAAGTAATTAAGGGCAGTTTAATAAAATAATAATTAATACAAGCATTCATTTGAAAAAAGTTTTAAAACAAGGGACAACAAAATTTTAAAAAAAATATTACATTTATGGACTAAAATTGTATTTTATCAACAAAATTTATATATAATTTTGATTTTTTTTATAGACTACATATGTAATTTTCATTTGAGATAATCATAATTGAATTAGGTGGGATTATTATGAGTGAAAAATCTACTCCTCTGAGTATTTAATATAATTATATATTAAATACTCAAATTTAAGAATACTAATTATATAATAATCTTACACCAATTTTCATAAGTATTTTTGGTATTATTTTTAATCAAATTTAAATTTTCACATCGATAATATACATAACAAAAGTTTACATAAATATTAATTTAAATTACTAAGATGAAACTTCAAATCCAATAAACGAACAATAGTGAAAGCACATATGGAATTGTGTATTGTCCACCATTTTATTTTTCATTATTGGTATTGGGAGAAAGATACTCCTTTCATTTCTTTCTGTGTTATTATTTAGAAAAAAAATTATAGTTATGTGCCGTTTCCAAGTTCAAAATAAAATTAATTATTTTTTTTACTTTACTCTTACCCACATTAATTACTTTATACATGTTTATAAAATTGAGCAAAAAATAATTGAAAGGTTTGAAGGTGAATTGGTTACGCAGACTTCAACATGTAAGAGAAAGGTTGTCTGTAGTGAGAAAATAAGAAGTGGGCATTTATTTCAGAGAGAGAGAGAGATAGTACAAAATAAGGAAATAGATACTTCATTGCAGAAAGAGAAAACAGTACATTGAGAGAAGTGACGTGGCAAGGGTATACCAAGAAAAGATGTTACAACGTCATTAAAAATAAAAAAAATATTGATTTTTTTGGATGGTGTGAACAAACCTCAGAAGACTATTATATAGAGAAAGGTTAGTGAAAAATATTGAAATGAATACTTTATTGCAGAAAGAGAAAATTGTACCACGGGGGCAAGTGAAATGACTAGGGTGTAACAGGAAAAGGTGTTACAATCTCATTAAAAATAAAAAAAATCTATTGACTTTTCTTGGTTGGTGTGAACAAACCTTAGACGAATGTGATGCTGAGAAAAATTAATGCAAAATAAGGAAATTGATACTTTATTACAGAAAGAGAAAACAATACATTGAGGAAAATGATGTGGCAAACGTATAATAAGTAAAGGTGTTACAATCTCATTAAAAATATAAAAAAATTTATTGATTTTATTAATTAGTGTTAACAAACCTTAGAAGACCGTTGTACAGAGAAAGGCTAGTGCAAAATAAGGAAATGGATACTTTATTGCAGAAAGAGAAAACTGTGCAATGGGGGAAGTGAAGTGACAAGGCTATACAAGGAAGAAAATGTTACAATCTCATTAAAATTTAAAATTAATTTTTTGGTTAGTTTGAACAAACCTCAGACAATTAACTGTTATGTACAGAAAGATTGATGCAAACAATACAATGGGAAGTGAAGTAGCAAGAGTATAACAAGAAAAGGTGTTACAATCTCATTAAAAATAGAAAAAAAGAAGTATTGATTTTTGTAGTTGATGTGAACAAACCTTAAATGATTATTATATAGAAACAGAGAAAGTAATAGATTTTAATGTACGTATCTATTTATTATATTTATAAATTTTAATTTTAAAATGAAAATATCATACTCAAAAATTAAATTAAAGATTGATTTATTTTCATTGTGTTTATTTTTAATTTTGAAATAATTGAAGTCAAAATAAAATAATAATTTCATAATCAAGATATTTGAATTTGTGCATTCATTTATTATATTTATGGATTTTAATTTTCATTTTTTAAATCATTAAAATCTATTACCCTTCTCCTAACACCTAATAATTTCGTTATTGTGTATTTGAATTTGTGGATTAAATATTAGTTACAATGCATTTATTTATCATATTTATGAATTTTATTTTATTAAATAAAAACATTAAATGTAAAATATAAAATAAAATAACTTTAATAAAATAATATTTTTACAATTAAAATTATTTGAATATTTATGAATTTTAATTTTTTGAATAAAAATATTAGATACAAAAAATATATTTTATTTTCATTTTTTATATTAATTTAAAAATAATTAAATTTAAAATAAAATAATTTTGTATAATTAAAAATAAAAACAAAACATCTCCCCCATCTTTGGACGTACTCTAGACATTTCATTTTTTATTATTTTTAATTTATTTAATAAATTTGATTTATTATCTGGACATTTTATAGAAAGTGGATTTTAATACACACTTAATTTTTCTTTCGAGACAATGGTATCTTAGTGAGAATCAATCATCTTGGACTCATATAAAACAATTATGAGTGGCAAATTTTTTTTTTTTGAGTACTTAACTCCTTTTGCATACCCAAAGTTGGAACTAGCTTAGTGGTAATGCATAGTTTATAAAATATTTTATTTTATTAGGTATTGTAAGAAAAATAATGGATTTTAATTGTTTCATTATTGAATATTTGAATTCATGCACTTTTATTAGTTATTATGCATTCATTTATTATATTTATGAGCTTTAATTTTTAAATAAAAATAAAATATACATTAAAAGTATAAAATAATTTTATATTACCATCCAGTCACAAACTATTATCTATTAATTAAAAGATGGTACATACTCTTTAAACTTATAAAAATATTAAATACAAAAAGGGAGTATTTTTTACTGTTTTAAATTTAATTTTCAAAATAACTAAAACTAAAAATAAAAAATATGCTGAAAATATTTTGTTGTTGAGTGGACTTAATTAGTGAATTCGTATTGATTTCTATAAAAAAAAAAATTAATTGCATTTTTTTTCTTTCAATTAAAATCAAAATCTCAAAAATTTTAAATCTTTCCTAATTCTTAAATCAAAGTATAATTAATTGGTTACGCAATGGATCATAACATATATACTAGAAATTTGTAATATAGCATGGTTATAAAAATAAAATAAAAATAAAAATCGTAAGGGCAAGCGGGAAGGAGAGCGTAATGATCTATAATAGTGGTTTTGCGTACAGGAAGCCGAATCTAATTAAGGTTGGGCCTATTATTCAAAAGCCTGTGCAGGAATACGCTCCAAGGCCCAAGAAGAGGGTTTAGAAGGGGAAAGTGAATTTGTTTTAGTGAGAAAGGATATACATTAGAATATAGGAGGTATAAATATAATCGTAACAAAACTGATAGGGGTCTAGAGTTTATTTTTAGCGTTTCTCTACTTTTTCTGTTTTCATAGTTAATACAAATCTTCCTTTTCATCAGATAGGTACTAATACCACAACAATATTTTTTTTTTTATCTCTTTTATATATGTATGTGAAAAGTCCAAAAACAATTTGTCATTATGGAGTACCAAGAAACTACTGTTTCTACGAGGAGAATAAAACAAAAATCAAAATGCAAACATTCTACTGTAGTTGCTGTATGCTGTTGGTATGGTAGATACTTAAAAGTAATTAGGCATACGCTAATATTCTCTTTCACAACATCACTCAAGACAGGACAAAATAAGTTAATTATGTTTATAGATCATATTTTTATTTCATTGATGAATGATTACTGGGGTTTATTATTAGTCTCACAAAAAATTTATTATGCCAATCTTTCTAAAAGGATATTTTGCTTATGATTTCCCAAGATGTTAACCCAAGTCATAACTATAGTTGAGAAGGAAAAAGTCAGAGGATTATAATAGCATTCCACCACTGTATATGCAGAAGGTATTGAATAAATTTTTAAATAAAAAGATAGACAAGTAGTGCAACTAGGAATGATTAAAAGATGCTAAATTAAAGCATCATTATTGCTAATTTGAAAATCAAGTGTGATTACACTACCAGTCTACCACGGTAGTGAAAAAAGTTACTTGCATTTTATTTATCAACTGAATACTTCTCTTTAAACACAAACTAGGTAGTTGGCCCAAAAACTGGTAGTTGATCCCTTGATCAAAATATTAAAATTTTGACACCCATTCACTTATCATAATTAATATTGCTGAAGAGTAGTTCATGGAGCACAATTGAATGATTATGTGTGGGTTGAGGTTAAATTGTGCTAACAACCACAGTAATGCGGTAGGTTTGTTGGTTTTAGGAAAGTTATTCAGGTACCATTTTTCAAACTTCTTTGATAGAATTGAAAGAGTAAGAAAAAAAAAGAAGAAAATACCATAGGAAGCAATAACTCAATTTGGCTTATGCAATCAATTTTTTCTATTCACAAAATTTAAACTCGAAATTTTGGAAAGTCAATATCAATTTTACTCGAAACATCGTAATATTAATGATATATAAAATTTTTGGTACATTGTACTCTTTGTTGATTATATATTTCTTACTCTAGGAAAACAGATCTTCTCATGTTAAATTTTAAAACAAGAGTGGTATGAGTTGTCTAAGAGGGACACTCATATATTCCCTTCTGTTCTGTGGATTCAGGCTTTCAGCCCAACATTACAGTGTCGTGTTTCACGCTATGGGTGGTACCTTTCATGTTATGAAGCAAATTAGATTAAAAAAAGATCTTCACATTACATCAATGCTTTTATCATGCTTGATGTTACTTATCATCGTGGAGGAGCTGCAATCATTCAGAAAGGGTATAACTGTGATCAAACTGTTAAACTTCAAAAAACTATGTAGTACATACCCTTAATCCCTTGCTTTTGTATTGATCACCAAGTGTCAACGACAACAACCTAACCTTTTTAACTCATCTTAGACATCCCCTCTCCAGCACCAACCCAAAATATAAATAAACTTTTAACATCTCTAAAAGAAAAAAGTATCATATTTATATACTAGTATTAGAAAGCAAAAAAGTTTCTTTTGTGATGAATACGCAGTAAACCTCTAACTGCTTGATGAAATAAAAGTTTCATAATGAGAAAGAGAGTGAGGCCTTTTGCTTTGCTACCATCAGTCTCCTTGGCAGCTTTAGACTGCAAAGCGTGTGACAGAGAAGTGGAATAAAAAACAAAAATAATTTCACTGAGCAATAGTGGGGTTAGCATGGAGAAGAATATTAAGGTTTCGCAGCAGATCTCATGTTGTACAGATTCTAGATTATAAATCTTACATCATTGACAAGTTGAATTCAGTAACAGATATCCCTTTACATTTTATTTTTCTTTTGTATATTTTCTTTTTGGAATTAATTTTGTTGGAAATAGAATCAGATATTAAACGTGGACATTTATAAAGATTAGTCCTTCTGTTAGACTCAGTCTTTACCGTTTATATTGTTGAAAAATCCTTCTTTTCTTTAGCTTTTTTAACTTTTTCGCAAATTTACCACATCTAATTTGACATGTAACAATAAAAGTGATATTAGAGTGTCGTATTGACATATATATAATTTTTGTTTGATAAAATGATATATGTGACAAAATGAGAAAACACACTAAAGAAAATCTTGAAGGGATATTATTTAAATTTCTATAAGAAGGGATTTAGTAGAGCCAAGAAAAAAGAAAAAAGAGAAATAAAACAAAAAGTTCAAGGCAAAGCCCATAATGGATAAAAGATAACAAAATCTAATATAATGGCAACAGCTGGCTTTTCTTTTTGTCACTTTTTGGTTGGGATATGAAGAAATGGCTGAAGTGGGGTTTGAGCCAGGGAGAAAACAGTCAAAAACACTTTCGTCTTTTTAAAGTTACACATGTTATATATTTTACAGGTTGTGTTTGTGGGGACACAATTATGCATCAGAGAAATCCAAAAGCATAAATTATTTTTAAAGCCAGACGAACATTTTACCAATTTGGAATCTAAGAATCAGAAGAATTATAGAAGTGATTATTTACCTGCTTTAATTTGTAAAAGGAGCCATTCGATCTAAGCCTTTAGGTTTCACCAATATTAGAAATTCTCAAGATTTCATGCTCCTACTTCATGATTTAAATTAGCGCGAACACAACTTCCTAATTTTTATGATACCATATGAAGATTATTATTATTTTTTTTTTTGCTGAAATTTAAGTATCTTTTCACAAAAATCAAAGACTAATTCTTTAAAATATTGAGATTTATTTAAGGGAGAGATATGAGAATTATCAAGTTATATATTAAAGCGATAATTGTTATAATCTTTTTAATTTTATAGTCATTTTTTTGTTAAAATTAAAAGTTAATTTATTAATTTAACCTTTTTAATCTTTGTTATTATTTTGTTAACATATTTGTTATTTTGTGAAAGTAAAATTTATATAATTATAAGTAAACAATAAAAATAATTGTAATATAATCATAAAATAATGTCTCTCATTACATTTTTATTATAATTATTTTACTATTTTATACATGAATTATAGCATTATTACTTAATTAATTTATTTATCTACAACTAATTTGTTGTTGTTATTATTATTATACATAATCATAAATTCATAATACATATTTTTAATCAGTTACTTTATAAAGTCAGGTAAATATAATTTTCTAATTATTTGCTTTATATTAATATGACTTTTTTCAAAAACATTATTATATTAATTAAGTCTCATAAATATTAAAACTCATAATGGATCTTTTCAATCTTATTTGATATTATAAAATTTTAAAAAATGAATTAATGTCAAGTAAATGTTTAAAAAATTAAGTAAGTGTTTTTTTTCAAAATAATTCATAACATTTTATTTTTAAATATATAATATTTTAAAATATATCTACTTGTTTAAAATCAATTAATAAAATCAAATAATTAATATCACAAAAAAACAAAAACATAGCCGTGCATTGCACGGTGCAAAAATCTAGTTTCTATATAATTCAGATTTTTTCAAAGTTCCATGGTTTTGCTTGACTTGGTTGATTGGGCAGGTTAACAATATTTTTTTACCATTTCAAGGGTTTAGGGAAAGGTGTTGCTTACCACCAACTAGACAGAGATTCGTGGATAAAGATCCTTTTGCAAAGAGTAAAATGATGCTTAAAATAATACATTTAAGGAAGCATTCACAAAGTACAGTTTTTTTTTTCTTCTGAAAATTGTGTTTTATATAATTATGTTTCCTGATAATTATAATTTTAGGAATATTATAAAGATGTTTGATGCGTTTAAAAGAGTTCTGAAAATGTTCTTAATAGTATGGCTAAATCTTTCATACTTTTATAGCAATCTTGGATTCCACTCCCTCATTTGAAAATATTTTATTAGAAAACGCTGTTAAAATAATTACTGTTAAGAATAAAATTCATGCAGAATATAAGAATATACAAAACTTAAGAAACCTAAGAGAATTCTCTTACTAAATACCTGAAGAAAGCAAGTCAAAATTACTAATACATTCACAATTTCACATTACACCGATATATACAAATTAATAAATATAAATTAATTGTATAATTATAAAATATTAAATATTTTATAATAATTACAAAAGATATACAAATTTCTTAATTTAGTTTGTCCTCTAACTACTCTTCTACTGATGTAATATAAGGGCACATTTTTATTTTAGTTATTTAATTTCCTTCATTTTTCTCGTTTTATCAAGAAAAAAAAAACCAAACATATGAACATGACCATACATCTCTTTCTACTAGTAAATAAAAAAATATAAAAATATGTTTTAGATTGACCTTTGGAAAAATCCAATCTAATAGACTCAATGAAATGTCCTAATGATATTCTAACTTTAATTTCACTTAATGTCCTTAAAATCGTTAAGGATACCATGACATAGCTTATTCTCAATTGAGGTTGACATTTTGTATTCCTAATCTTGGATTGCTTACTAAACTCATGTGAATATATATTGAAAGTACAATTTAATTATATTTGAGAGGTAATGTCTCTTTAAGGAATTCCATGCACTCCATGTCACTTGTATGATGTCAAACTAAGTATTATAAAAAAAATTACAAAACAAATCATAATCATTGATCCTTACTAAAATAGTCTGGATTAATGCGACTACTACAAGACACTATTCTAACAAAGTAGGTAACCACCACACTACATATTAAAAAAGATTATTTTGAATTCATACACTCGTTAAAAAAGACTATAATCTTACCTTATGAACAATGATAAAAAACAATGAAAAAATATAGAAAAATAATAATAATCGTAGATTTTCTCAAAGACCAAAATATCAATGTCTATATATATATATATATTCAAGTTATCCATCTCTTATATAATATTGGTAAGATTTCATCATTGGTAAAGCTGATTCAGAATTCTATTTCATTCCAAGGCATAACTTGTATCCAAGCACTTCGTATTCACGTAGAGTTTGTTCCCAGAAATATAGCCCCTCACCCCTCGAGCAATTCCCATGAGCCTCTTATCCATTCTCAATTATTATTCGATCATGACATCCAAATAGAAAAACTTACATTGGGTTTAAGGATAATCAGACTCAAACTAATAACTTCCACCATGTCATGGTGACACTCTACCACTGAGTTATATCCCTTTCCTTACCTCCATCAAGAAATAGAACGGGCTAATCCTAAGGTAAAGGGTCGAGAAACTCAATGTCACTAATTATAATTAAATTAATATAAAACATAATACTAATCAATATTACAAATGTAATTATTTATTATCTTTAAAATAATAATTATTAATAAATAATAAATAATACTATTAAAATAAATAAATAATACTCAAATATTTTGTTTTAAAAAATAAAATATAATTATTTTTACAATAAAACTATAAAAAATAAATAAAATATTTATATAAAAAATAAAAGAATGTCATTATTTTTGCAACAAAGACTAACAAAGAGAATATAATATTTTGTTAAAAGTAGAAATTAAAAAAAAGGATAAATGACACTAAAATATCATTATTTTCACGGCCAGAATCTTTAAATAAAAATAATTATCCTAATATTAAAAAATTTTAAATTGAAAAAAGTAATTCGGGAGTCGCTTGACATACATCTGTCCCTCTTAGGATTAATATTCTCATTTATAAATATCAAAACTTCCTCTCACAGTTTTTTAAGTCTTCCATATTGCTAATCAAAATTATTTCCTGATTTGAATGCTGAATTCTTTGCAACTTTTAGGACCAAGGTGTAATATGCACTTTTAAGAAAAGAATAATATGAAAATTGCCTTGAATTCGATATAGTAAAATTTAAAATGAATATATGAAAATTCGCAACTGAAATTTCCTTGTTACATTTTCGATATGCATAAAGATGCAAACAGTAGACAGGCTTGACTTTTTTCTTTGTTTGTTTGTTTAAAGAAATCGTTGGCCTTATTGACAAGGTGGAGCACAATTTTAATTCAAAAAATAAAACTTTGCAACATAAAATACGTAATGAGGCTATGTGACGTGACATGCTACCATAGCCACAAATTTGTTCCAAGACATACCGTTGAGGAAAAAAGAGAAAAAGCCCATTGCTCTGGCTTTCGAGTAGGGAACTGATGCCCCCTCCTCTTGCAATCACTTTTATACATGTCAATCAACATGGACTACATTTTAATTATGACCACCATAAGTCTAAAAATCGAGTTCCAATTGATGTAAATTTTTAGCATTGATTGCCTTCAAGTGTTCTTTATATTTATTTTTACCCTATATGACATAATAATAACCGTTATTATTAGTGAAATTGAACCTGCCAACATTATAACTTGGTCTAAAACGTGTCGGGCGCTATCCTTAAATACTTATTTATGACACAATTATTTTCCAAGATATAACAAACTCTTCTGTGGAGCCTAGGAGCAGGAATAGTAAAGAATAAGAACTAATGCTGTTAACTTAGGCAAGAGAAGAGGGTGCACGTTTCTAAAAAAAATCGATACTTAATGTTTTGATCAAATTAAGGTTAATAACCACTTACGGGTAAGGTTTGACCAAATTAAGTTTAATGAAAGATAAAACATATTAAAAATAAGTGGGTGATCAAGTTAGAATTATTTGTACAAAATTTTGCTATGGCTATTAATCCATCTCAAGGGCATATAACTCCGTCTCTTTTATAAACTCTTCTACAAATTTAAACTAAAAGTTTAATATATAAATATTTTATGAGCTCTAATTCTAAACCATGCAAGACTTATTCCTTAGGAATCTTTTTATTTTTGAAATACTTCCAAACAAATACTTCATCAGTTCATCAATCATCATCTAATCACAGCAGCGAAAAGATTTTTTTTTAACTTTTCCGTATATTGTTTAAATTTGCCTGGTCCAATAATTTGTCAGAAGGAAACATAAGTTGTTGGCAAGACTTGGAAAATAGAACACTACTATCGAGTATGACACAATAAAATTCCAAAATTTGCCCCCAGCTCCTACATACTAACAAGAAAATGGGTAGATGGTAGTTAATAAGTCATAACACATAATTTCATTTCCATAATTAGGTGTAGGACTTTAAACAAAGATTAGGAGATAGAATATTACAACAACTGCTGGCGGAAATAATTAAACCATTGGCAGTTCTGTTGTGTGTTACTCTCTACTCTAACCCTTTCCCTTCATACACAATGTCATGTGTATTACCCTTCTTTGTTGACATATTTATGCTTATTATAATATTCTTATCTTATTTAAATAGAATTGTTTCGAACACGAAAATGCACGTGGTATAAAAAAAACGATAGATTTGTAAAGTGACAAAAAAAAAAAAAAAAAGAGTAGAAAATGAGCAGAGTGAAAATTGTAAAAAGGTGAAACACACCGACCTACACCTCAATCTCAATCCCATGAATGATTTCATCGTGAAGGTATTTGGTAATCCCTATATGAAACTTTATAGAGGTAGCAACTAGCAATCATAGTCTTAGATCTAAATGAGGTAGCATAGTGCCAAACTTAGTTGAACCCCACCACCCTTTATTTCCCTTTCATAACCCAAGAGAGGCCACCACACTATCCAAATATTCTCTTCTTTTTGGTGGAAGAAGAGAAACAAGAGCACATCCACATTCACTCCTTTCCCTTGGGCATAGAGAGTCTTAAAGTCACTATGACAGTAGTGACACTCCCTCCTCAAAAATCACCATTGTTGAAGACCCTTTTCTTGGTGTGCACCCTCCTCCCTTGCTACCTGGCTCTCCCTGACCCTGATGCTGCAAGAATCATCCCAAAGCCATCCTCAACAGGAACAATCCCTGCATTCCCAGAACAAGCAGATGTTGAAGGTTGTCCTCTGAACCTCTCAGACGAGCACTATGAAGGGATAAAGACTGCATGTGCATCCAATAAAGATGCTGCAGATAATAAGGAGCTTCACCGTAGTAGATGCTGTCCTGTGCTTGCTGCGTGGCTCTACTCTGCATACTCAGCCACTGCCCTCGGTGCCTCACAAAGCCGTGCCACATCCTATGACATGCCCTTGTTGCCTGATGATTCAGAAACATGTGTTACTGACTTGGGGAAGGCCTTGAAAGTTAGAGGAATACAGCTTGCTCAGCCCAACGACACTTGTGATGTGGTCTATTGCTATTGTGGCATTAGGCTGCACCCCTTCACCTGTACTGACTCTTTCTCAGTTACTCCATCTGGGACTCTTGTGGTGTCTCAAACTGTTAAAAGATTGGAGAGGAATTGCTTCAGTACCACCAACAATGTCAATAAACTTCCCGGCCTTGGAGGATGCTCCAAGTGCTTGCATACTCTCTATTCGGTAACTTTTCAGCTTCTTCATTTTTTCTTTAATTTGCTGCCATGGATCTTGTTTATTTCAATATCATCCAGCTGATCCAAGTTTCATCTTAATTAACTCTCCCTTTATTTACTCCTTAGGTTATTATAACTAATCTTTATGTTTTAGTTTCTGTATCTAAAAATTAAGTGTTTTATACATATATTTTTTAATTCATAAAAAAATATAGCATCTAAAATAGATTAAAAAGTGTAGGGACAAGAGGTTAAAAAGTGGATATGTTAAAATTAAAATGAATAAATTTTAGATACAGTAATTAAAAACTGTAAAGTTATATGGACGATACTAATAATTAAACCTTAAATCTTCAATCTTCAGGCTTGGTGATTGAGAAAGTTGCTTTTTTGCCTTCCTTTACTTGGGATAGTGATTACTTATTGGTTTTGGTTGGAACTTTTGTTTACGCGCCTTTGGATTTGTGTAGCTCACGAACGTTAACAGAAACATTAGTTGTACACTTTAGTCATTTGAGAATTAGTGAAATGAACTTGGGTCAAATGATTCGAATGTCTGCAAATCATGTATGCCTATAATAGATTAAGCACATGCAATGTCCCTATACTGTCTTCAAAGTTTTTAGATTCTTGGTGTTAAGTCAATTGTGTTAGCACTTAGCAGTAGTCCTTTTTCCTAGTTCTCTCTCCTTTGATAACCTAGGTTGTGTCGTGTAAAAATAGTAATGTCATGTAAAAGGAGCTGTTGTTTTACAAGAAAGTTTTGTTTCTTTAATGCAAAAAACATTACAATCAATTTCGTGTTCTTGTTCTTAGCCTGCCCTGGCCATTAATGATGGTTTAATTGTAGAGACGTAGTTGTACTTTTAATCCATTAATTAATTTTCCCAGTCACATGCTGCTACCTAGTAAATTGACTGCGAAGGAGTAAAACTGAGATCTCATTGTCCCTCTGATTCTTCTGAACATATTGCCTGACACATTTCCTACTTAACTCGTAGTTATTCATATTACATGATATAATATCTGTGGTCATATTTGGATTTATCGTTCCTGCTTCTGATTTCATTTTGCAGTCTGCAAAAATGCTGTCCCCTGCGCCTATTTCCACGTATAAAAATCCATGCATAGTGTTTAAGAATCTTAAATTTATTATTTTAAAAAAATGTTGGACGTCATTCATGGTGTTCTAAATGTTGTTTGTTACATTTGAAGATATATATATATATATATTCTAGGTTGCTGCTTCACAAAAAATAAATTAATCATAGCATAATGTCCCACTACTATAATCTTTACAACCGCATCTTTATTCTGAGCAAAACTAAAGCCGAACCTTTCCAGGCCGAATAATTAGTTGGTTGAAATTTCTCATATGCTTTGTTTTGGTAATAGACAGTCTTGATGTGCATCTTTGACAAATTTTCTGAGTTGATGTTACACCTGCCAAAATTCAAAACTGTAATTTGATATCTCCAAACACATTCTCTCGCACCAAGATTTTTTATAATTTTGAGCTTAATCTTATAAAATTAGTTTATAAGATGATAATTTTATTTTACTTATATATTATATATTTTAATTCTATTATTAGTCGATTAGAGATTTTTATCACACGGGTGTTTATGTCAAATATTCTAATAGAAAGAAATATTGGTTTTATTCAGCTTAGAAAGAAGTCTTCAAATTCAAGCAAGTCAGAAGATAGGACCACCAAGATCCATAACAAAGACTGTGAACTCATGGGCTTGACATGGCTTCTGGCTAAGAATAGAACAGCTTACATTCACACAGTTTCTGGGGTTCTTCGTGCTTTGATGTTGAGCACTGATGGCTCTGACCCACAATCATGCACTCTAAACAGTGATGGAATGCCTCTCGCCGTTGATTCATCTGAAATGTCAGATCAATCTTCTTCAACCAAACTCCAAGCACCAATTTTCCTTTCTTTATTATTTACATATTTGCTACTAGGAATGCGTTATTTCACTGAATTATCCACCTAACCCAAATAAGGACAAAAAGATCGATTCCCAACATGGCATTTGTAAATTTGAATATGTGCTTTGGTGCTTAGGAGTGTAGTTTTTGTTGGGTGAATGTGTTTGATACAAAATTCATAATGTATGGTTTTGTTTTGGTGGGCCTTCATTGCCATGTGCTAATAGCGACGGGTGCTGGGTTTTGGAGGGACAAAAATTGATGTACATTCACTCGCTGTGGTGGCATTATTTATAGACAGTTGTATGTTTCACGGGCGATTTATCATTAAGGGAAGGTTTACTTCTCCACCACAATGCTCATATCTTCTATTGTCAATTCAATGTGCTTTGTCGTCTGAATTATACCAACGATAACGACCTATCACGAGTTCAACAAGGAAGGGTGGGGGGGAATCCGATCAAGGTAATAATTTTTTCAAAATTCATATAATATATTCATTTTCCACATTTTAAGAATAATAATTATCATTTTTTAATGAGTTCAGATAATCTCCCAGATAAGCTTTTTCAAACATGTTACAGATAATGTTTTCTATTTATATTTTAATTACAAAAATATCATTTTTACTTAGTAAAAAAAAACTAAGCGAAAATAAAGTGATATTTTTTTTTTAACAAGAATCTTGGTTAAATTATAAAAATATCATTTGTTATAATTATGATACGAGACTGAGTGAAATTTTGAGAAATAGGAGAATGGCTTAAGATGAGGCTAAGAGAGGAACAAAAGAAATGGATGTTGGCGTTGTGGAGGATCAGAGGCAGAGATTCGTGGTACTAGAAGCAATTCCGACAGTAGCAATGATGGTAAGGTCACCTTTAAGGATAGACACTCCAGTTAGTATAGAATCTAGAGGTAAAATTTAAGGGGATATGTATCTCTTATATTAGATTTGAGGTACATATAGGTCTACCTGACTTATTATTTGATGAGAAGAGCAATTCCAACTCCTTAATTATCTCTTAAAAATTAGGGAAAAAATCAAGCTCATATTATATAAGAATGTGAGTTCAAATCTGGTTGTGAATATAAAATTTTTATTAGTATGTATTTTATAAATACTTCCATAAGAATTTGTTAAGCACGAAAGTTTATCTTAATATTAGTGAATTTTCAAGATCTAACTCATTTAAATTTTTATGTTAAAAAAAATCCTAAGAAATGTTCAGAGATTATTAAAAAAAGTCGCTAAATGGTTAGAAGGTGTTGAGCAATAGTTTGCCAGTATCTACTATGTGCCTAATACAATACTTTGGAAACTGTACATTAGAAGTTGGGACTTTAGGTCGATCTTACAGGTTGTTATTGGGTCAAGCCCAATCCGAAAGAAATTCTGTCAAATCAGTAACTTATAGATATTGATGTGTTGTTTAATGCTTTAGGTTTATTGCAGCAATTTACTGATATGTCTGTACCTTGCGGCTTGCATGTGTTGGGCTGCTCCAAACATTAGCTTGCCCCCAACTGTGGGCTTGGTCTGCGGACAATTGGGTTTTCTCTTCTTTAAGCCTCATTTACATAGGCCCTAAGGTTTAAGGCGCACTAAGCCACAAACTCACCATTATATGAAGTTTGAATGTCGACTCTGTTTGCAAATTATGTGAGGTAGTAATTCCTATCCTTTTTCTAAATTAAAATGAGAGAGGAATTTTTTCTGACTCTCCCTTGAGTACAAGAAATTATTAAGTGATTAATTGAAATTTTAAAATATATATTATATAGAGATTAATTGAGACGATTTACAAATGAAAGTCGTAGACATAGGATAAATTTGGGCGAGGAGCAATTGAAGAAGGTGATCGAACAAATCCCAAATCCAGATCACTACTAATGGGACGGATGGATTGCGGACATCATATAATGATGCTGCGAATTCATTGTAAATCATGCACATATGCAAAATCTACTTAAATAAACTCTAGTAATCCATTCATGTAATGATTGAAAATGAAATTATTTTATTTTATTTTATTTTATTTTATTTTATAATATTTTTCTCTCTTGATTTAAAAATAAATAGAAATTAAAGTAAAAATTATATTTTATAAATAAGTCAATTTTATCTTATTTATAATTTATATTCTGATACAATATTATTTTTAATTATTGATAAAAAAGTAATATTAAAATTTAATTTAAAATAAAGATAAAAAAAATAAATTGAATAAGATAAAATGTTAAAGGAGAATCCCTAGAAATAACGAGGTTCCGGAGGAGGAATAACACTTACTACTATTGCTATTTTAATTTATACGGAGAGAATAAAGAATTTTATAAAAAAATTGTTTTTCTCATATCTTAAAAAGCTGACTGAAAATAAGTTAGCATTTCTAAAATCTTGTCCAAATAAAAATCTTATTTAAGTAACTCTTTTTTAAAATCTTAGAAAAAAAATAAAATCTTATCGAAATAAAAATCTTCGTAAAACAAAATATCTTCTTATAATCTTACCAAAATTAAGGAAATAATCTCAATTGTTTATACAAAATGTTCAATATTATGTACATAATAAAACACAGATTTCAAGTCCCAATAAATATATATGTGATACAATATTATTTTTAATTATTGATAATATATTTTAAAATATTAAAATTTAATTTAAAAATAAAGAAAAAAATAAATTGAATAAGATAAATTGTGAAGGAGAATCCCTGAAAATAACAAGAGGAATAACACTTAAAGATTTATCCAAAATAAAAGTCTGACTGAAAATAAGTTGTTTTTTTCTAAAATCCTGTCCAAATAATAATCTTATTTAAATAATTTTTTTAAATCTTATAAAAAAATAAAATCTTGCCGAAATAAAAATCTTCCTAAAACAAAATCTCTTCGTAAAATACTACCAAAATTAAGGAAATATTCTCAATTGTTAATAAGGAAATTAATGGTCAAAATTCCGTGCATAATAAATTTTATGTTTGAGGTGGTTGCAAATATGTTTTTGTCTTATTTTAATCCTTACAAATTTTATGTTATTTTTATATTTTTAATATTTTTTAATATTATTTTATAGTCTTTATCACATACAGTTAGTTTAGTATTTTCATAGTTAAAAAATACTAATTTAGATAATATAGAATATTTTAAATTAAGTTAATTAAATTATTTTTAAGCACATAATTCAATTAAGTAATATATTTATTATATCTTTATAAAAATAAAATAATTATATATAATTTAATTTTATTATTTATGTAAATTACTTTTCAATTCACTAATATACTTGTAATGTTGTATTTTCATAAAAAAAAATTATTTAAACGATTATAATTTATTTTTAAAATATTATTTTTATGTTATTTTTATTTTTTAATTCATTAATTTTGAGTTAATATAATTTAATTTTAATATATTATATTTCATTTTATTTTTTTTAAATAAAATTATTGGTTATGATATATTAAAAATAAATTATATTATAATCAGTCAAAATTAATATAGTAAAATATAAAAAAAAAACATCATAAAAATACATTAAAATTAAATCAAATTAATTAAACAGTAAGTATAATTTTAACAGTAATACAATTTATTGTTCATAATATATTTAAAATAAATTATAAAAATAAATTATATTTAATTATTTTATTTTTATATATAAATAATAAATATATTACTTAATTGAATTATGTTCCTTTAAATAATTTATTATCTTAATTTAAAATATTCCTCATTATCTTATTTATCCTAGTTATTATTTTTTATTTTGTTAATCATGTCAATATAAAACTAATTAAAATTAATAATAAGGAGTAAAAAAGAATAGTAAAAAAATATCAAGAATATAAAATAATAAATTTTATATTGTCATCCAATTATAAATTATTTATGATTTTAAAATTATTATTTTAAAAATCAACAATCCTACTTATTATTTTTTGAATCAAATAAAATTCGGTGATAACTTTATTTTCAAATTAATTTTATTTCGACATTATGTTATGATTCTGATTATCTTGATCCTTAATTTCTAAAAAAATAAAAATTACCAATTTTATTCCCATAAGATAGGATTGCAAAATAATAATTTAAAATATATATCAATTTAATCCTTTAAATTTAAAAAGAATTAACTTTTCAACATGTTTATATTTATTTCTTTTTAAAATGAAAATAATATGTTTTTTATCATTAAAAGATGGGGTAATTTTTTTTATTGAAATAAAATTTAAAAAAAGAAAATGTCACCCAAAAATACTATGATCTAAGTGATCCTGAAAAAGATGAATGAAGATTAGTGTAACTCTGTGATGGTCCGCTGGAGCAGTTCCTTGGGATTGAGTTTAAAAATTTGTACTATCTTAAAAATCCGACAATGAATATATAGTGTCTCCTGGAGTTGCTTCATTCAGTCTCGAAAATTCTTTTACGTATTCACGAAAATGTCTGATTGTGATCATTGCTCAGTTCTTCCTGTGGAACTCATCCTGGAAATTCTCTCATGGGTTTGCAAGTGTTGGAAAACCCTAATTTTGGATCCTTTTTTCGTGAAACACACACATATTTGTTCATTTGATTTAACTGTGAGCTTTTTAAATTTTTTAGATCTCCAGGTTCGTATTGGTTCCCTTTGTACATATGTTTTGATGCGGGCGAGCAATGAAAATTTCAGTTATTATGTATAACAGGAGAAATAACAAAGTAGACCAACCATATTGACATTTACTTCAAAAAAAAGTTTGGCTGCATTACTGATTATGTTGAAAGCTTGATTTTATCCTATTGTAATTGAGCTAGTTTATCTTAATTATTTATGTGACATCAAATAAGTAATTTTTACGTTTTAGAACCTCATGGTTTCATACATGGATCAGACAGACATATAGTGTTGATATTTTTTGTGGTTACGTAGTTTGATTAATTTGTTGGTTGATTCTATTAGCCTTTGTTATAATGGTTGTATCAAAATCTTTGGATTAGATGATGTGGTTATTTTAATTTTTGTATTTTTTATAAATGACTATTTTGCTCGCACATGTTTATTTAAGTATTTTCTCAATTGGAAAATCTTTTCTGTTCTATACCTGACATTGATATAGAATGTCAGTTTTAATAACACAAATATTTTATCAACCAGTGTACATGCTTGTATACTTGGAATTAGCGCCGTAGGTAATTTATTTCTTTGTTTAGTAGGGGTTTGGCTGTGTTTAGCAATGTGTGCATTTATTCTGTGTCTGTCTGCTTTGGCTTTTACTGCAGAACATTGCAATGATGTTGAAAGTTCAAAGAATTATGTCAAGAGGAATTCTACACAAATCTATAGGCGAATGGATTCTGTGAAAATATTATAATGATATGGATAATAGATTTTAGGCTCAATCAACCAGAAAATTTTCAAGACATCATTTTGTATCATACCAATATTTTTGTGGAATCTTTTATTATGGATTTATTTATTTTTTCTTTCCATAGCTTAGTGGCAATGATAGTTAAAGAACAACTATGCTGGGAATCTCAATATATTGAACGATTATGATGGTTAAAACTCTGGTTTTATGAGAAAATCTAATTTTAAAACTAGTTTTGGGTTCAAAAATTGGTTTGAACATTGATCTGGTTTTAAAACATTTCTAAATCATTTTGGGGTTTAAAACAAGTTTTGAAACCAGTTTATAGTTCAAAATAGGTTTAAAAATCTGTTTTGAAACAAAACTAGTTTTACAATCAGTTTCAATTCGGTTCACATAAAATCCCAACTACTCTTGTAGAAAAAAATGGTTTGGTTTTTTTCATGGTCTGAATGAATTTAGTTTGATTTTTTTTAGATCCAAACCATCCAACTATAATGGTTGGAGCAAAATCTTTGCATTGAATGAGGTTATTTTAATTTTATGTTAATTACAAGGTGGACATGATTTTCCAAAGAGGAAATTGGTTCTCTCCTGAATCTCCAATTCTCTGCTTGGCCTTTAGATTTTAGAAAGCTATAAACATATTGCAGGAAAAAAAAAGGTTATGTTTAAAGCTTGGTTTTGCTGTATAGAAATTAACCTACTCTGCAATGGTTTCTTTATATGAAATTATGGTAAATCAAGTGATTTTGCAGCCTTCAATTTCATGTGCGGATAGTACAAAGAATGTGAATATATTTTTTGGTCGTTCCTTAGTCAGTTAGTTGGATATTTTTGGTGATTGATTCTATTGATTATTTATAATGGTTGGATATCTTTGCATTAAATTAGTTTTATTTTAATTTTCTATTTGTTATAAGCTAGCACGTGATTTTCCAAAATAGAAATTGATTCTCTCCTGAATATCATATTCTTGGCTTGGTCTTCAAAGCATTTTAAATATTATTACAGACAAAAAAGGAGTTATTACAATTAATCACGTAAGTTCCTTTCCTCTGAATTTTCCTTATATATGGAATGCAATAACGCAGATTTCTCACTTTTTTTTTTCTACATTTGCAATTCCATTTTGATGGCATTGAACCTGTTGAAGATCATAGAAAGCCATTTTTGTTCTCTATATACATTGAAATTTCCTCTTAAAGATAAGCTTCTAATCTATAGTTTCTTTTTATCTTTATTGAAAATTTTGTTTTAATAACACTGAATTAGCAAAACATAAACTTTAGCTAATAATGAAAATGTATGTGAATGTCGATTTATTAATTATTTTCGTAAAAAAAGAACTTACCAAGAAAGGAAGAAGAGATGCAGAGCAAGGGAGTAGCATGAAAAATGTAATACTACACGCCATTCTCTCTCTGAAGATCAACCCAAGCTTTGTCCCAAGAGAAAAACATGTAACACTACATAAAATTCTAACATTTTTCTCCGACTATATACACCAACCAAATGCAAATGGAGAATAACGCCAATCCTTTAAGCATGTTTTTTGTGCCAGACACGCTTCATTAATGTCATTATTTATACAGTTTGTTCGTGGATGGGGTTTCTCTTGGCCACTATTTCATGGGATTCTACTCCTTCTCTTCTTTCAGTCATGCTTCAAGTTGAATTTAATTTTACAAAATATTAGTAATAAAATTTATATTTAAAATAAACATAAACCGAGATTGGCCTCAGTACTTAAACATCTTCTGCAGAAGGTGCAGTGTTGCGGATTATCCCAAATTAGCTACACATTTTCACAAATATCTAGAGGGATACCCAGTTTAATTATCCTTTTTACCCTCTATTATGAATAAATGACACATTTCACAATTAACACTCATCCTCTCATGCTCACAACAAAATATTTAAGCTTTCAAGTTTTTCAACGTACTGCCTACAAAAATCACTGGACGTACTAGCTAATGATATTATTTCTATATAAAATTTGTTAGTAAAAAAAAATATATCATTTGCAATCGGTGTATAAACTTTGTTAGTAAAAAATATATCATTTGCAATGATATTATCTCTATATAAAATTTTATCTATTAAAAAAATTATTAATATAATATAAAATTGAGATTTAAAAAATAAATAATTAAATTGTAACGCTTAAAGAGAATTCAATTTATTTACCATTGCACTCCACCGCCAAAGATCCATTCCCTCGTAGGTGTAAACACTCTTTGAACTTTGAAGGTGAGGAGCTGTTCACTTTAACTTTTATGAATAAAATAAAAGGTGATGATACTGATCAAAATCCATTGATAAATACTAATGAGTGGACCCGCGAATCCTAACCAGTTATTTTAAAAAGGGATGAAATCTAAACTCTTATTTAATTTAATATTTAATAATTTTAATATATTAAATATAATATGAAGGGTGGGAATTTAAAACTGGAGGATGTCCAGTTATTTTCAACTGGAGAGGATCTGTGATCGCTGGCGGGTATTTCAAATTCCAATGGGTTTCACGTCTTTCTGGCAAGTTCCTATCTGACACTTCATTTCATTTGTTTATTTAAAAACCAAAGATTTAAAAAAGGAAAAAAAGAAGTAAAAGATAGTATTAAGAATGAGTGGAGGCAAAATGCAGGTGTAGGTTGATTGAAAAGAGGTGAATAGAGGTAGACGAGCATGATATGAACAAGAGTATTATTATTGGTGGAAGAAAGTAATTCAGCTACAGAGAGGACACAAGACTAACCCATTTTCGTTACAATGAGTGCATTTGAGCACAAGAGTGGTTCCATGTTCCTTAAGCACGGTCTTACAGCTGCCATTGCAGTTGAAGCAAGGCAAGAACCTCATGTCCCCACAACCGTCGCAAACGGCCCCAAGTTTTTTTCTAGGCAAGCCCTGAAGCAGGTCCCCCAAAAGCCCCTCTTCGGCGACTCTGAGCATTTCCTCGGCGCCACCGATGTAAAAGCCCTTCACGAACACTCTCGGAGGCAGCACCGCCTCCCTCTGCTTCCCCTTTAACAAGCTTCGAAGCTCCTCTCGGAAGCCGCTATCCATGGAGACATCTCGCTCGCAGATCAGCACCCCGAAGGCCTCGAAGGCCGCGCGCACGGCGTTGCAAGCCTCGAACGTCCGCCTCACGCCCCGCAGCGTGGTGGTATAGAGCACCACGCGGTTCTCCCCGTTCGGGGGACAGAGCCTCTCAAACCGCTCCGCCAGCGTTGGACCGGGCTTTTTCAGGAGTCTGGACCCGCTTGGTGGAGTCACCCGGTTGGGCTTCGTCGAGTAGCGGAAGCTGTCCGTGTCCAGGCCCGACATGAGTTCCCATGAGTTTATCACCTCGGGTTCGGAGTTTGGTTCGGTTGGGAAGAGGGTAAAACGGGAAGGAGGTGTCGAAGGAGTGTGAGTGTGGGGCGGGTCCAGAGTGAGGAGGCCGTAGGTGGTGGAGGTTAGTGACACTATGTGGTGGCCCAGTTGGGTTAAGTCTTCGTCTTGGTTCAGCAAATTCGAAGACACGCAACCCATGGCTTTCGTGTTTTTTGAATTGAATCTACCTGGAATGGTTATGTTATCTGAGAGAGTGTGACAAAGGAAAGAATGAACATATGGAGTGGAAAGGAAAGGTCATTAGGTTACTATATTACTAATTGTTTATTCCTTTTAGGCATTTAATTTTGTGTGCTTTTCTAGAATTTCATTTGGATTCAATTTTCAAACGCTGCCTGGCCCACCCAACTCCACTCCACCGCTAAAAATTCAATGACATGCAACGGAGCTTTGCTTATTTAAACTGCACATTCCCTCCATCACTCTCTTCTTTTTCTTTTTTAATATTCTTTTTTTATACTAATAATATTTTCAAATCGATTATAACAGGTTTTTTTTTAAACGTATAAATCATCGAAATATTACCGCTTTTAATAAATAAAAAATTCATTGAACTCATCTTATATGTTATTATTAAATTTATTTATTTAAATTTGTAGCCTAAAGTTTGGGCAGTTTTCGTCTTATTTTCTGTTTTAGTCAACAAACTTAGTGACTAATTGATATGATGTTTAGCAGTAATTATGTTTTCATTTCTGTAATTTGCCTATTTAAAAGATAAATAAATAAATGTGGAAAAACAAATGTTGTCATGCTTTATCCTGTGCTCTACTGCTAAATTTATAACAGGTATTATTATTATTATTATTCTTGTGAGTTGTGACGTTGGGCTTGGAAATTGAATTGAGCGCTCATGGTACACAGACCGCGTGACTGCGTTTGAACATGTGCTCCACTTCAATATTAATTGCATAAACATTTCTATTTTAAAGCAACCTTATTTTCAACGAGTAGATAAACGAATTAATTTAAGTATGTTTATTTTTAAACATGGATAGAATTGTGATTTTAATGAAATCAATTTAAAATTGTCTTTCATAATTAAAATATGTATCTATATCATAAATATGTGAAATTAAATTTGAGTTTAAAACAAATAACACCTTAGTCAAACAATGAGTGATATCCCCTTCACACTCAAAGTTGTTCATCCATAATTTGACATGAAAGACAAAGATATGCTCACTTAATGATTTTCTAAAAAGTTCTTTCACCCAATAATGTAAATACATATATGCACAAAAAGTTATTAAATCATTTTCTAACAGTAAACAGTATACTGTCATAGATTTCCTAGAAACATAACATTTACATAAAAAATAACATTCAAGTCAAATTCATTGATCTTTTACTCGTTCTTTAAAATACAATCACTATTATAGGTTTCATTAGGAACAATTAGGAAAGATATAGTGTCTGTGTGGTGCAAACTTATTAAGCATTGGGTCTTATTACCGCTATTTTTAACTAATTTGCGCATACTTTATTTTTATTTTATAATTTAAAAACATTATTAAATAAGTTTTACAAGTCACTTCACATTCCTATAGTTCATCGATTTTTATTTTTATTAAATCATAATTATTTTAATTACGAAACAGTAAATTTATAAAAATACTAAGAAAATCAGTTGCACTTTGTTAAATCAATAAAAAATTGAAAAATAAAAACAAAGCCAATTTTCATGGATTAAAATTTAATTAAAATGTTAAAAATAAGAAATATTACATAATTAAAACCACATTCAATTTTGGTTATTGACAACCCCAAAACATTTCTAAATTTGGGTGTTTGATAGTTTTGCATGAAATCTAAGAAAAAGAATTTATATTGAAACTGTTTGTATTCCTTTAGTGAAAACAAATAAAAGAAGTACTCGAGGATTTTAGAAAATATGTACCAAAAAATTTTGACAAGAGAAAACTTTGAGATGGCTGAACAAGATAAGGGAGTTTTGTAAGACTCAATAATAAAAAAAAAGCTAAAATTTAGAAAAATTTGAGAGATTTAATTAAAGAAAATGATGTTAGTCAAATTTATATTGATATTCATCTACAAAATTATGTTAAAAAGAAAAAAAAAATGCAATGCTCTTCGCAACAACTACTTTTAGTATTTTGCAACAACTATATTTTTACTATCCACGACTACTATTTTTTTACTATGGCTCTTGTTTTTAGTTTTTTTTTTATTGTATAAACATTGGTTATGGTTAAAAGTTGTTTGATTTGCACTACTAGTAGACTAATAGTGTTAAGTGATAGTGCTTAAATAATTCAAATTGCTCTAGGAAATGTTAGTTGGAGCAAGTCTTAACAAGCACTTTATGAAGTAGCATATGTTTATCTAAGCATTTGTAAGTTTGTTGTGTATGTATTTTTATGAATTGGGATGAAATATAAAGGTTATGTTTAAAAAGTAATTAGAGTTGAAAATTTAACCGAAACTTAAAGTTGATTAAACTAATTTATTATATTATAACTGTGAGGTAAAATGATACGTTAAAGTTGTAAAATAACATAAACTAATATATTTGTATAATATTTGTTTGTAAATATTAATTTATTTTATTGATAAAAATATATTTTTGATATTTATAATTTTAGATTTTTAATTAATTTTAAACTCTCATAATTTATATTTATGGACTAGTTATTTTAAGTATATTTTTTAGTTTTAATTTTTTATATTATGTATTTTATTATTAATCTTGTATTCCATTTTAAAATATTTATAATCAAATTTAAAATAAAAAATAATATATATTTGAGTAGATGTTAGATTTTTATTATGTTAATTAGTATAATAATTAAAATATTTAAAGTTATAATAATATAAATAATATAATAATAAAAATAAAATAATGTAATATCAAAATATTCAAAAAATAATAAATAAAATAAAATAAGAATATAGTCTATCATTATCAATGTATATTACTGAATTAATAATTATAAATAATATAATGATTAAAATAAATCGTGTAATATAAATATATATAAAATATAATAATAAAAATAAAACAAAATAATTATTATCTATATTTATTAATATATTAAAATATAATACTAAAGTAATAAATAAATATTATAACGATTAAATTAAACAATGTATTGAAATCATACCTTATTTAAAAGGATCAAAACAAAAGTTGAATTAATATAAAGAGTTTGAAAATAGAAACTAACATTTTAAAAATTCGATACACGAAGAGGTAGTATCTATAAAAATATTATAATTACAATAATATTGTTTACTGATCACAACTAATGAAATTAAACAAGTTGAAAAATTAATAAAACAAATTAAAAACTAGTAAGAATGATGGATGAATTATAGGCAAAGAGTCGTGTTATTAGAAAGATTCATTTAATAAAAAATATTAAGTTGTTAACCCACTAAAGAAATATAAAAAACAAAAGAGAAATAGCGAAATAGAAATGCAGCTGAGGGCATGAACAAAATATATTAAAAACGATGCGCGGTAAGTATAAGCTGAGACAGTTACATAGCAGCAAGTTTGAAGTTGAAGTTGAAGGACCAAGCAATTACATTGTGAAATGCACCAAGGCCATCTTTACCCACATGCGCAATGGCCACTGCCACTTGGCTCTTCGTGTCTTCGACGCCATGCCCCTTCGAAACTCTGTCTCCTACAACGCCATGATATCTGGGTACTTGAGGAACCAAAAGCTCCCCCTTGCAAGGGACTTGTTTGACAGAATGTCCCATAAAGACTTGTTTTCCTGGAACCTAATGCTTACTGGGTATGTCAGGAACCGAAGACTCCGTGACGCTCGCATGTTGTTTGATTCAATGCCTGAAAAGGATGTTGTTTCCTGGAATGCCATGTTGTCTGGGTATGTTCGGTGTGGGCACGTTGATGAGGCAAGAGAAGTTTTTTATAAGATGCCTCACAAGAATTCCATCTCCTGGAATGGGTTGCTTGCTGCATATGTTCGGAGTGGGAGACTCCAGGAGGCTCGTCTCTTGTTTGAGTCCAAATCGGCCTGGGATTTGATTTCTTGGAACTGTTTGATGGGTGGGTATGTGAAGAGAAACATGTTAGGTGATGCTAGGCAGCTTTTTGATCTAATGCCTGTGAGGGATGTAATTTCCTGGAATACCATGATTTCAGGTTATGCACAGGATGGAGACTTGTCACAGGCTAGGAAATTGTTTGAGGAGTCTCCGGTAAAGGATGTTTTCACCAGGACAGCGATGGTGTATGCATATGTGCAGGATGGGATGTTGGATGAAGCCAGACGAGTTTTTTATGAAATGCCACAGAGGAGAGAGATGTCGTACAATGCAATGATTGCCGGCTATGCACAATACAAGAAAATGGACAGGGCAAGAGAGTTGTTTGAGGCAATGCCTTTTCCGAATACAGGTTCGTGGAATATCATGATAAGCGGCTACTGCCAGAACGGTGATATAGCACAAGCTAGGAACTTGTTTGATATGATGCCTCAGCGTGATTCTGTATCTTGGGCAGCTATTGTTGCTGGTTATGCTCAGAACGGTCATTATGAAGAAGCTATGAACATGCTTGTGGAGATGAAACGAGACGGAGAAAGTTTAAATAGATCTACCTTTTGTTGTGCTTTGAGCACATGTGCTGATATTGCTGCTTTGGAGTTAGGGAAACAAGTTCATGGGCAGGTGGTGAAGACAGGGTATGAGAATGGGTGTTTAGTGGGGAATGCACTTGTTGGAATGTATTCTAAATGTGGTTGCATAGATGAAGCTTATGATGTGTTTCAAGGAATACAACATAAAGATATTGTCTCTTGGAACACAATGTTAGCCGGTTATGCTAGGCATGGATTTGGAAGACAGGCTTTAACAGTATTTGAGTCGATGATCACAGCAGGTGTTGAACCCGATGAGATTACCATGGTACATATTTACGCATTTCTTATGCTTGAATAACTGCTCCTTATCTAATTGTGTTGGGAGAACTACTGCCTTCAGTGCTTCCTATTTCACTTCACTGGTTTAATTTACACTTAGCTGGTTTACAACTCAATTTTCTGATTAAAATTTTCTTGGCTATACGGTTAAATCATCCCTTAAGGAAATACCTGGGTTGCTACTAGGGATTCTCTGAATCCAGTCTGAATACATTTTTCGTGAAGGCAACAAAGCTTATTGTTCTCTTGTTCTCTTGTTATCTGTTTATTTTCATCCTGGTAGTGTATTGTTGTTACTTTGTCATTTGTTCAAAAGGAAATTGACACCGCCATAATCTATAGTGTTAATTAAGAATGTTTAGTAGCAAGATGCCCCCACTCCACCATGTCTGATATTGTGTCGGTAAAGTTGAATTCCCTTACTTAGCTATGAATTATATATCATAATATTCATATAAAGTAGTGCATGTTTTTAAATTTGTTGGAGACGAAATACTTTATTGAAAGTACGGCAAAAAGCAGATGGAGCAAGAGAAAGGGATAGTATAGGATAACTTTTGTGAGCCACCCTCCATCGCATTAGTTATATGAATAGACTGCATGCCTACAATTTTTACCTTTCCATATATCTTCACTTTGCCTTTCTTTGTCTATATCTTTAACATGGATAGGAAAATTCAGTTAGAATACACCAAATGCAGGCAAGTTCAATTGCAAAAGATAATCTTATGTGTGCTGTAGCTTTATCTCTTAAGTTGTCAAATAGGTGATCCTTGCATTGATACGAGTCACACACAGTGTACACTTTGTTTCCCCCTCTATTTGGTATTTTCATTTCTAAAATTATCCCTATCTTTCAGCTATGTTTTCTTTCCTGGGGAGCAAATGAGCTAATTAATAGTTGCTTATGTGGTTTCCTACTTGTCTTGTATGCAAATATGATCATAATCATAAAACATTGGCAGGTAAATTAGGAATTGGACATTGATAATATTATTGTTTTATCTAGAATGAAGTAGGTTGGATTTTGACTTTTCTCTACAAGTAAAAACATTCTGCTTATTCTTCTTCTAACCATGTTTCAGGTTGGTGTTCTGTCGGCTTGCAGTCATACTGGCTTGACAGACAGGGGTACAGAATATTTTCAATCAATGAATAAGGATTATGGTATAACACCAAATTCAAAACATTATACTTGCATGATTGATCTTCTCGGTAGAGCTGGCCGACTGGAAGAAGCACAGAACTTAATCAGAAGCATGGCTTTTCAGCCAGATGCTGCAACATGGGGAGCTCTACTAGGTGCTAGCCGAATTCATGGCAATACGGAACTGGGTGAGAAGGCAGCTGAGATGGTTTTTAAGATGGAACCTCATAACTCGGGAATGTATGTTCTTCTTTCAAATCTATATGCAGCTTCAGGCAGATGGGTCGATGTTGGTAAGATGAGATTAAAAATGAGGGAAGTTGGTGTTAAGAAGACACCAGGGTATAGTTGGGTTGAGGTACATAACAAGATTCATACATTCACAGTTGGGGATTGTTTTCACCCAGAACAAGGTAGAATATATGCCTTCTTAGAAGAGTTAGATCTGAAAATGAAACGTGAGGGGTATGTTTCTTCAACCAAATTGGTTTTGCACGATGTGGAAGAGGAGGAGAAGAAGCATATGCTCAAGTATCACAGCGAGAAATTAGCTGTAGCATTTGGAATTCTAACTATACCGGATGGTAGACCAATACGTGTCATGAAAAACTTGCGTGTCTGTGAAGACTGTCATAATGCCATCAAACACATATCCAAGATTGTTGGAAGGTTGATAATTGTAAGGGATTCCCATCGCTTTCACCACTTCGGTGATGGTATTTGTTCTTGTGGGGATTATTGGTAACAGTGGAGAAGTATGACGAAAACTAACCTAATTATAAGTATAAATTGTACCCCCCTTGAGCTGAGTAAATGTAGAATATTTTATCATGAGAAATAAATAATCATTAACAAAATTATTGATAAAAATAACAAAACTAAAATTGATAAACTTTTTTTTAGAAATAATTTAAAGTAAACTGTACTATTCTCCTTGAGAAATGATTAAATTATACTTTATTTTTAAGATTGACCCTTTTTCTTTGAGAAATGAAAAATGTGTTATACTTTGATATGAAGGTCTCTTCTAGAGGCACTTTCCATCTTTTTGATACACTTAATATTAATTTTGAAGGGAAAAACTTAAATAAAATTACTTACATAGTATTTGTCATTTAATTTTAAAACCAAACAATGACACTTGGTTTATTATTATTAAATAATTTCATTAAAAAACTATTGTCGAATCAGGGAAAAGGTTATCCATTCATTGTTTGATTAATGATCTAGGTTTTCTTTTCTAATTTTGAATTTTAATTACCAGTTTTAACTTGAAAGACAGAAATTTTGAAAGACTCAACTCTTGACTTTGAGACTTCAACTATAGTCTTTATTTTATATTTTGAAATACCAAAATTGATAGTATGGGTTAAAATTAGTTGCTATTAATGTTGAGAGTAGCAACGGAGAGAAAAGAAAAATCTTAAGAAATTCATTTATAATTAAATAGACTAAAGTGTAGTCGATCTTAAACTCTTAGGGAAATTAATTGTAAATTTTCAAAATAACAAAGATTGCAGTATACTTTTAAAAAATTATTTAAGAAAAGACAATTTATCCAATAATTTAATCACGTTTAAAAGAAAAAGTTTTTTTTCTAAGATTTGAAACCTCAATGCCCTTCATTCACCTTTACCCCTTTTAGAAAATCAAAGCATAGTTTTTTAGAAAATCAATGCATATCAAAGCACCTCATTTAGCGCACTTGAATATGGGGGAAAAGATGTTTCATGAAAAATTAACTCCCAACATCACTTGACACGGCGAACAAGCCTAAAAGTTTTTTTTTTTTTTTAATTACAAGCGCTAAAAATTATTAGCACTTAATACATATTTGTTCATATTCAGTTATCTATTCCAATGGATATATTTGAATTACTAAAACTAAATTATATTAAAGAGGGATGCTAACCCGACACCATATATTTTAACACATTTTTTATTACTATAATCACAAAATCATAGACCATAATTTCTTAAATAAAAAAAGAGACGTACAAAATTTTATTAAATTCCAATTGTTACGTCGTTTACGATGTAAAATAATTTTATTTTATTATTTAATAATAAATTATTGTTATATAACTTTAAACTAATTATTATAAAAATCAATAAATGTATTGTATATAATATTTTGTAAATAAATGATTATGTAAAACTATTTTACAAAATTAAATTATATAATTTATTTTTTATTTTTATTTTTAATAAATTTTATTTAATAATAATTTAATATAGAAATTTTAATAATCACATCGCCATTTAATCATAATTCATTAATGATATGATTTTAAGTAATTATTCTAAAATTAATAAAATTAATAAATTAATTTGTGATTGAATAATTATATAAAATTATTTTATATTATTGGTGTATATTTTATTTTCTAAAAAATAATTATAAAACTATTTTACATCATATCTTATTTTCTAAAATATTATGTTAAAAAACATTTATTTTAAAATTATGAACAAAATTAATTAATTTACACATTAATTAAGAAAAATAATTAATATTATTTAATTTTACTGATCTTATTTAAATTTTCTTTTTCTAAATTACTCTTCATTAAAACATGGTATTAACGATAAAAACTATTAAAAATAAAATTTTAATTAAATGGAGCCAATTTTAAAAATAATATTATTAAAATAGATAAAAAAATAGTTAAAATTTATTTGTACTTGGAATCATCATTTATGAAATTCTTTTCTAAGTTTTATTTGAGTTCTATAGTAACGTATCTCTGGTAAAATAATAATAATAATAATAATAATAATAATAATAATAATAATGTTGATAGTTAGGGACAAAAGTTGAATTAAAGCAAGGACGGTGTATCCGTTGCTTGGCTAGTTGTTCTGTTGGCGTTACATGCGAAAACATAATATGTGGGTAGATAATATGGTAGTTGATGAAGACAGTGAATAATGCATAGGAACTATGTTGTGAGACACTTGCGTTGTCTGTGTACGAATAGGAGTAAGAGGCGAAGCTATTCTCCATCCGTGAAAGTGAAAGACCCTGACATTGTAACATGGAACAAGGCCATTTCTACCCACATGCGCAATGGCCACTGCGACTCTGCTCTCCGTGTCTTCAACTCCATGCCTCGCCGAAGCTCTGTCTCTTACAACGCCATGATTTCTGGGTACTTAAGAAATGCGAAATTCTCCCTTGCAAGGGACCTGTTTGATAGAATGCCTGAGAGGGACTTGTTTTCCTGGAACGTCATGCTTACTGGATATGTAAGGAACCGCAGACTCGGCGACGCCCGCAACTTGTTTGATCTAATGCCCCTAAAGGATGTTGTTTCCTGGAATGCCATGTTGTCTGGGTATGCCCAGAATGGCTTTGTTGATGAGGCCAGGGAGGTTTTTAATAAGATGCCTCATAGAAATTCCATCTCATGGAATGGGCTGCTTGCAGCGTATGTTCATAATGGAAGACTCGAGGAAGCTCGTCACTTGTTTCAGTCCCAATCCGACTGGGAACTCATTTCTTGGAATTGTTTGATGGGTGGGTATGTTAAGAGAAACATGTTAGGTGATGCTAGGCGGCTTTTTGACCAAATGCCTGTTAGAGATGTTATCTCCTGGAACACTATGATTTCTGGTTGTGCCCAGGTTGGAGACTTGTCTCAAGCTAAGAGGTTGTTCGATGAATCTCCAATTCGGGATGTGTTCACGTGGACAGCAATGGTGTCTGGATATGTGCAGAATGGAATGGTGGATGAAGCAAGAAAATATTTTGATGCGATGCCTGAAAAAAATCAAATTTCTTACAATGCAATGCTTGCAGGCTATGTGCAATGCAAGAAAATGGACATTGCAAGGGAGTTGTTTGAGGCAATGCCTTGTCGGAATATAAGTTCATGGAATACCATGATTACTGGCTATGGACAGAATGGTGGTATAGCTCAAGCTAGGAAATTGTTTGATATGATGCCTCAGCGCGATTGTGTATCTTGGGCGGCTATTATTGCTGGTTATGCTCAGAACGGTCACTATGAGGAGGCTCTGAACATGTTTGTAGAGATGAAACAAGACGGGGAAAGTTCAAATAGGTCTACTTTTAGTTGTGCTTTGAGCACATGTGCTGATATTTCTGCCTTGGAGTTAGGGAAACAAGTTCATGGGCAGGTGGTGAAGGAAGGATTTGAGACAGGGTGTTTCGTGGGAAATGCACTTCTTGGGATGTATTTTAAATGTGGCAGCACAGATGAAGCTAATGATGTTTTTGAAGGAATAGAGGAGAAAGATGTCGTCTCTTGGAACACAATGATAGCTGGTTATGCTAGGCATGGATTTGGCAGACAGGCTTTAGTTCTATTTGAATCAATGAAGAAAGCAGGTGTTAAGCCCGATGAGATAACAATGGTATACATTCTATACATTTCATAAGCATTTAGATTTTTTATTTAGAGCGTATCATTTGCATGAATTTCTACTAATTTATCCAGTTGTGTGGAAGTTTGAACCAGTATCATCAGTACTTAGTATTTTACTTAATTATGTTTTAATTTATACATGACTGGATTCCAACTTAATCTTGTTATTGAATTGGTCTTGATCAATACGACAAATTCATCACCTATGGAAATGCCTAGTTGTTATAATAGTGCATTGGAACTATGTGGAGCCTCTGAATCCAGTTTGAATATAATTTCTTTGAACATACTAAAGTTTATTGTTTTCCAGTTATATTGTTATTTTCATCCTGGTACTTTGATAAGACCCCCAAACCAAAAATAACTGAAGTGTACAAAAGGAGGAGGAGAGGTGTGATGTACAGGATCAGACCCAAGGGAAAGAAAATGAGTGAGACTCCACTTGGTAACTAACTGTTGAGCTGGCAGTTGGGAGCGGAGTGGGGCATCTGAGTGAGTTGCCAGGGGTATAAGCTTGGGAAGGTTTAGTCTGCAACTTGTTACCTCACCCTTGTCTCTCTGACTTTATGTTTCTTTGTCAATATCATCTGGGATAGGCAAATTCTCAGAAATTTTACTTGCCGTAGATATGATTGAATTAATAATTGCTTTTAAGTGCTTTCCTCTTTGCCCTTTAAACTATCATCAAGCACTAACAAATGAACTAAAAAGGAGCTGTTAATGTTGTTTTGTCTACAAATAAGCACTAGCATGCCTTTTTATACCCTTTCTTATGCTGTAACATTGTGCTTATTCTTCTTCTAATTATGTTGCAGGTTGGTGTTCTGTCTGCCTGTAGTCATTCTGGCTTGATAGACAGGGGAACTGAATACTTTTATTCAATGAATAGGGATTACAATGTAACACCAACTTCAAAACATTATACTTGCATGATTGATCTTCTTGGAAGAGCGGGCCGCCTGGAAGAAGCAGAGAACTTAATGAGAAACATGCCTTTTGAGCCAGGTGCTGCATCATGGGGAGCTCTACTAGGTGCGTGCCGGATTCATGGCAATACTGAACTGGGTGAGAAGGCTGCTGAAATGGTTTTTAAGATGGAACCTCATAACTCAGGGATGTATGTCCTTCTTTCAAATCTATATGCAGCTTCTGGAAGGTGGGTTGATGTTGGCAAGATGAGATCAAAAATGAAGGAAGTTGGCGTGCAAAAAGTAACCGGGTATAGTTGGGTTGAGGTACAAAACAAGATTCATACATTCGCAGTTGGGGATTGTTTCCACCCAGAAAAAGATAGAATATATGCCTTCTTAGAAGAGCTAGATTTGAAAATGAGGCGTGAGGGGTATGTCTCTTCAACAAAATTGGTTTTGCATGATGTGGAAGAGGAAGAAAAGGAGCATATGCTCAGGTATCACAGTGAGAAATTAGCTGTAGCATTTGGAATTCTGACTATCCCTGCTGGCAGACCAATACGTGTGATGAAAAACTTGCGTGTTTGTCAAGACTGTCATAATGCCATCAAACTCATATCCAAGATTGTGGGAAGGTTGATAATCTTAAGGGATTCTCACCGCTTTCACCACTTCAATGAGGGCATTTGTTCCTGTGGGGATTATTGGTAATAATGGAGAAATATAGTGAAAATTATCCTAAGAAGATTAGTTGTATGTACTCTTGGGCCTACTTATATGCGATTGAAGAAATGCTGAAATCAGTGAGATGTGATCCATGTGAATGAATAAAACTAACAAAGGGTGATCAGAGAATCAGAATCACAAATTGTAATCATCTGATGGAAGCTGGAATGCGGCATTTCTTTGAATTACATCACAGAGAAGTTAATATGATTGCATGACAAGCTAAGAATAAATCGAAGAAGAGTAAGCTGAATGTTGTTAATAGAATATTTGGCAACTTGTGCCCACGAAATGAGAGCGCGATAGCAACTCCCAACTAACATGATTGCACCCCTTAAAATATACAGTACTTCTATTTCATTTACCTATATTGAAGTCCACTCATGGCTGCTAAATAGTTAAGAGGTGGGACATGTAGGAAGAGTGATAGGTTTCGCCTTTCGGTCTAGCGCTAAACATTACTTAATTCTTATTTGTTTTTATATACAATAATACAATACGATTTTTATGTATAACACATTAATTATTATTACCATACTCATTTTTACTTATTTCTTAATATTTTATGTCCTTATTATAAAATCTGACAGTAAACTATAGAAAAGTTAGAAGTTTAAAAAGAATTTACCTGTTTGGATAAACAACTTAATTCAATGTTTATTGAATAGATGTTTATCATAAAATTGTTTATGTTGTAGTTGTTCCTATAATTGAAAAAATTTTCATATAAGTTATAAACTGTTTTCATGAACTATTCTAAAAAATTTATTAAAATAAATTAAAACAACTTATAATCACCACATAATACCTATTTTTATAAGCTAATATTTTTTTACTTATTTTCAACCATATATAATCCTACATGCTTTGAGTCTATTCTTATAAAATGATTTATTTGAGTTTTCGATTAAGTGTAATATATTTTAAATTTAAATATGTTTTTAATATCTTAAATTTGTGCTAATTTTGTTTTGCATCCCTCAAATTTAAAATTATATTTTAGTCCTTACATTTTTTAAAATAGTTGATTTTAGTTTATTGTCTTAATGACGAATAGAATATAAATCATTATTTATTATGTATATAGTCAAAAATTAAAGAATATTGAAAAAAAAACTTTATAATTAATAATGTTTTTTGATTTTTTACAATACACAGTAAATAATTGTTTATATTCTATTTTTCACGTAAAAGGAGTGACTAAAACTAACTATCTATTTTTTAAATGAGAACTAAAAAAGTAATTTTAAATTTGAGAGATGAAAAACAAAAATAACCCAAATTTAAGGAATTAAAAATATTTTCAAGCCTACATTTAGTCAATGATTTATTTTAATATTATTTATTATAGAGTTTTGCACATAATTAATGATAAATTGCATAGTGTGTTGGCGGAAGGTTGGATAAAGAGGTTCCTTTGGTTGCTAGTCTTCCCTTTCGATCTACAAGTTGAGATGTGGCTATTGATGGGTAAGGCGCTAATAATTATGGTTGGAAATGGATCTAATTTGTTACAATGGCTACTTTCGCAATCCTCTCATCACCAGACATTAAGGAATGGACCTACACAACCAGCCACTTGACATATTAGCCCAATTAAGTGCAATAATTAAGTTGATTATCTTTAATCCACTCTAACTCTCATGTAAATTGACAAATAACTCGTTTTTATTGAAAAAACAAATCATATTAATTAGTAATTAGTAATTAGTAATAAGCCATAATAAGAAATATTCTTACACAATGTGCTAATATATTGATCAAAAGAGAAGTGTTATTTCATCAATAGATATTAATGAAATCAACTAGCATGGCAAAAGGGAGGGGGGGTAAATTTCTAAAACAGAATATCTAGATGCCACATCACGTGATTCACGAAAATTCGTGATAAATTTTGCTCTACGAAATAATTTTTTTGCAATTAAATCGGACATATTCAGAAAATAAAAATCTTAATTGTTATCTATTTATCTTTACTTGAACTGTAGTTGAACACACTTCAAAATTAAGTATAAGCAAATAAGTGACTATGAGAATCTTATCTATTTTGAGCATAAACGGATTTCGATTCTCTAGAGTTACAGCTACTCTGAGAAATGCATGAATCCCATTCATTAAATTTATTCCATTACATAATAAATTAATATCTTAAAATGAATATTAATAAACTTCAACAGTTGGATGTATAACTGCAGAGGATCACATGCGTTGTACTTGTACCTGAAGCCACCAACGAGGGGGGAAGAGCATGTTTTGGTAACATTCTCTCTCCTTTCTGTTTCATGATAAAATAGGACTAGTAATAGTATACATTGCGTTTCCGTACACAAATAAATAATTACAACAACAGCAATTCAAAATGGCAGCTCATGACTAACGGAGTCCTAAAGTAAGCTTCTAGCACTAACAACGAGGAGGATTTGTTTGTTTGTTTGTATGCATGCAATGCTTCAAACCAACACCTCTTTCTCTTTAAGCATGGAGGGCAGCAACCTCATCTGTCACTTCATCCACTGCCTCATCATTTACCTCCTTAATTGCCTCCTGCTAATGCAAAACAAATAAACATGACATCAATGTATTTTATTGAGAACACCCAAATCACCACCAATTATTGGATATTCTAATTATTTCAAAACCTCCTCCTAAGAAGAAATTATTATATAGTCTAGGACCACTACGTGATCATGATCTCAATTAATCTCCACATATCACATGCACTTGAAAAGATAGAGTTAGCTACCTCTGGATCTTTACTTTGTTTCACAACTATACACTTGGAAGCACTAATACTGGCACTCTTCAACAAGCTACGTGCACTGTAGTTTGGTTTGGAGGTTCCATTTTGAGCACCTGTCTCATCAGACCCTGGAGGACTGTAAAGATTTGATCCACTCGGCTTTTCAGAATCATCGTTTTGATTATTTTCATCCTTGGGAGCACAAACTCGCTCTCTGCAAAAGGTGAAATTGCATTAGTCAAATGCGTATGACTCGCATGGTATCATAGAAAAGGTTCACAGGCTTCCATGCCAAACTCATCTTTGAACAGATATTGATAATCTGTGGATCTAAGTTTAAAATCCATGAGAATAATAACAAATATAAAACAGATTAATCTACAAAAGAACACGACAAAGGCTTCAATGTGCAAGTTTGAAATCCAATATTTGAACAAGTTCACCAAGTTTGAACCAAATGTTTAACCGACACTTGCCTAGGTAAGGAGGCATGTTGTCTCTGCAATGGAGTGCTTCGTTCACCTTTGCCATAATGCTCCTCAAGATGGGCAAACTGTCGCTTGAACCGATCGACCCCACTATGCAACAACATAACATAGGATTACCAACTAATAACCAAAATGTGTAAAACTTAAATTTCAAAGAACCACACCTTCCAGTTAGAGTTCTTAGTTGACATGCAAAATACAAAAAGAAAACTAGCCATCAGAAATTTTGTACGAGTCAAAATTTTAACTCCATAAGGATTAGCATCAACAAAAATTTATATTAACAAGAAACTAGGATTTTAAAAGTATGGGTAGTAAAATAAGCATGCATGTGTTTTGCTAGTGGAGGTTCTAGTTTTGTATGGATATTTGCAAATAAAAAAATTTAAAAAATCAACATAGTCTCAGGGCAACAACAATAAATGCACACAGGGGTTCCTGTTAACAGTTATAAAATTAGGTATTGTGAACATTACACAGTAAAAGTTGGCTTAGTATCTTATTTCAATAATGAAGGACTATATTCCTTGTCCCTTGTGACAGGTCCATGCACGGTGCTTTGATATAGCACCAAGCCTTTAATAAAATGTAGCGCATCTACCTTGGATACATGAAGCTAGTTTGATCTCCACCACGAAGGTATTCCTGGAGCATTTGGGGATGATACTCCAAAATCTGTTCAGTTCAAGTATTTAAATAATTATTACCACAGCACAAAGACAATAAATTGAAGCAGGAGTGACATAAATGTGGCCATACCTCTCGATAAATCAACTCTCTAACATCATCTTTGGTCAATTTCCTTCTCTCAAATTCAAACTCAAGTTTTGAAATGGGTTGAGTGGATGGTTCGCGTTCCATGTTCGCCAAACCAATAAAGTAAGGATCACCTAATGCCTGATATATATCAGAAGAATAACAGAAATAATGAAATATCCTCTTTGGTAATTATCAATGAAATTTCCCCTTTGGTAATTATCAATGATAGGAGACCAACCTCTTCAGCTGTTGGACGGTCTTTAGGATCAAATGCAAGTAGACGCTCCAGCAAAGGAAGAGCCAATGGATCTGCATTTGGAAATTTTTGGGAGAATGGAACTGGTTGCTTTTTTCTCATGCTATTAAGATACCTTTTAGCTTTCTCATTTCGAATCTGTAATATTAAAGATTACGAATTTATATGCTAGAGTATATGGTGTTGATCACAATAAACCATAAGGTGCATCTTAAAAACATTTCACAGGAAGAATTTTAAGAAAGGAATATTGGAAATTTAGAATGAGTCTGATTACACCATGTCTCAAGCTTGCCAATTGATTTCATAAAACTACAAATTAGATTTTGATACACTAACCCTTGCAATGCACTCGGGAGGAGGAGTGCCAAGCAAATCGGTCATGAGATCCAATTGATGCACAACATTTTTCCCAGGAAACAATGGCTTCCCAATGAGCATTTCTGCAAATATGCATCCAATGCTCCAAATATCAATTGCAGGGGTATACTGCAAAAGGTAAGGATTTTAATATTAAATGCATATTTCAATACACGAAGCATGTTCAATTGCTTATATATCATACACAACCCGAGAAGATGTTGCGAATAGAAAAGAAGTGGCTTACTTTTGAGAAAAAAGAACCACATAGTTCAGGTGCACGGTACCACCGAGTTGCAACATAATCCTTATTCAAAGCAGGTAAAAAATAAGTCAGCAACAGGTTTAGGAAGAATCCTAGATTGCAATTTGCAATTTCCCACTCAAAATCTTAAAAGTCAGAACATAATTGATATAGGTAACAGTTCAACATGGTTATACAATGGTGTACTCACAGTCCAGAATATAGCTGATGGAGCATCGTTAAATGAAACTCGGGCAAGCCCGAAATCACATATTTTTAGTTTGCAATCAGCATTAGCAAGAATATTTTTTGGCTTCAAATCACGATGAAACACATTTGCTGCAAGAAAAACGTTATAATAGCTTAAGTTGACTATCTGAAAAAGTCAAGGACCTAGTTATAGCAAGGATACTATACCTGTATGTATATATTTCATGCCCCTAAGAAGTTGGTACAAGAAAAATTGGTGGTGTTCAGGTGTAAGATCATCATTTGCCTTAATTACTTGATGGAGGTCAGATTCCATCAACTCAAACACAACATATATATCCTTGAACTCTCTCCTCGAGGGAGGAAGCATAATATGCTTAATTTCCACAATATCAGGATGTCTAAGCAACCGCAAGAGCTTAATTTCTCTAAGGATCCGTGTGGCATCTGAAACATGCTCAAAAACATCATTAATTTTCTTGATTGCAACCCTTTCACCGGTGTGAGTATCAATGGCAGAACCCACAACACCATAGCTTCCTTTTCCTACAACTTCTTGGATCTGGTATTGACTCGCCTCTCCATACTCAGTAAAGAACTCTGTCTCCGGGGCACCCTGATTCATAACCAGAAACCATTAGAAACATAATTTGAAGACTATATCTTAATCGGATCTCTTCTTTTGACCCACTACAATTTCTATTCAGCATAAAATCCATCAGGAAAGAACACAATGTATCAAATTCACATAAACCGACAATGCCATGAAATTTGGTACTTTATCTCACAATATGCCATATACGATAGCAGAACACACACCATGGAGCTTTTTTATATATAGGTTTCTCACAGGTTTCCTCCTTGCAAGGCAATTCTATTCAAGACACTAAATGCAAGCACCTCTGAGGGAAATTCAAATCTCGATTTACCATATTGTAAAGGATTCCTCTTCTGCTAGACTCAACCCCCAATGGTACACGCCATGGAGCTAGTACTTTAAGAAAAGTGCTTGGGAAAGGAATTAATCAAAATCATGCTAAACTATGCATCAGGTAATTGGTGAATGCTTTGGCGTCTTGTTTTAGAGAGAGAAAACAAAATTGATCCAGTAAACGATAAAAACAAGAATAAGACAAAAACGAAAGTAGAGGAGCACCCAATAAGCGATAAAAGAAAAGAAAAGAAAAGAGATGACAATAAAAAAGAACCTTTTTTTGATTATCCATGGAAGAGGGTCGGAAGGGGATTTGTGTAGGAACTTTGATGGGCTTCAAGGAAGAGAAATCAAAATCGGTTTGGCGATCCTGGTGGGGAATGGAAGCCAATTGCGCGCGCAAATCTCTCACGAGGACGCGGCTATTGTTGGCATTGTTGTGGTCATCAGCAGAAGCAGAAGCGCGTCGTTGAAACAAGCGTCGAATCCCTTCCACGAGTGTTCCTCCACCACCCATCACATGTACATACCTAGATCATACATTTACTTCACTCTTTCTTCGCCTTTGACTCAATCCAGCCACCTTCATAAATATTTTGCATTTCCCCTTCTCCACCCTTTTATTTTTTTTATTATTATTATTATTTAGGACTTTACATTCAAATTAAAAACATATTTTTTTGTTATCCAAAATCATTTATTATGTTAAAAACATAAGTGGTTATAGTTAATTCTTCTATGTTTTATGAATAAATAAAAAAAGTATGTTATTCATATTTTTTATTTTTTTTTTTTTACAATTTCAGATCTATCAAACACACTAAAAAAGATAGAAAGATAAAAAAAATATTTATAATTTATAAGAATTCAAATATCATCCTCTAATATTTTATAGGTGTTTATAATTTATTTGTCTTATTTCTGTATGTGGCAGAGGCGAATGATGGGCAGCTGAGTGAGAGAGAGAGACAGAGATAGCAGCTTTTGCATGATGTTAACCGTATGTTGTTGTATTAGACAGAGATCATATTACATTAAGGTGGTATCTCTAATCTATACTTGGATTTGAGTGCAAGCTTGAATGTTTTTGTTGCTGTACCGTGACGTGTGAATGAGTTGTTACTTGTTAATGGTCGAACAAACATTGTTCATTGCCCATTGCGTACGCGGATATCTTTTAATGATTGTTAATGGATCATTTTTAGCCATTTTGGTAACTAATGATTAAGAAATTAATAAAGTAAAATATTTATTGAAATTTATAACAAAAATTCGATAATAATATCAAACGTTATATATTTTAATGAAAATTCGTCTTTAACTTTTTAATTATTATCCTTAAAATAATGCTAAGACAATTATTGACAAAGTCAATTTTTTATTACTTTGCAATTTTTTTGCATTTATTTATAAAATTAAAAATTATATATTGTTTTAAAATAAAAATAGAAGTAATTCTTAAAAAATATAACATTGATCATATTTATCAATTAATAGATGATAAAAATTCTTTTATGTGTCATAAAAAAAATTATAGTGCAAAACAAATGTTAAAGTTTTAATAATTAATCCAATTATAATTTTCTTGACTTTTATAATATTTGATTTAAAAGTTATATCATTAATTGTTTTTATTATTTGGTCGTATAAAAAAATTTATCTTAATGCATAAGAATTAAATTTCTTTAAAACATATTTAATTTTTAAATTCATTCTTAAAAGTACTTAATACTAAGAGGATGGAGAACAGAAATATAACATCCCAAAATCAAAATTTTGAATAATTAGATTATGAGAAATTAAGATGGTAACTTTAAGTATAGGGATAATTAATATTTCTAAATTAGTTTGAGATAAATTAAAAATGTACAATAAATTTAATTTTATTTTTTTTTAACCTATAATAATGGTTAATAAAATATTATATTTTTATTAAAATATAATATTATATATATAGTTTAGCTAATATAATTATAGTTTATTATTATTATTATTATAGTATTATTATTTTTATAGTTATAATATACATAAAAAATAATTTATTATTGAAATATTTTTAATTTATATTATGTATATAAGACATAATATATATATATATATATATATATATATAATTTTTATATACTTAAGTGAATTAATATAATTTAATATAATAAATAAATTTAAAATAAATTTTGAAGCAACTTTCCTAAGTAAGTAATATTTTAATTTAAAACAATTAGGTAGGATAAACTATATTGATGATTATTAAAAAAAGAATAAATAAATATTTACTTTCATAATTATAAAACCTAGGTTGTGCTAGAGAAAAAAGAAAAGAAAAATGAACATCAATAAAGAAATTGGAGAGACATCACCGTGCTAAAGAGATCACCTCTTAACATTTATTAAAGGTGAATAGATAAGTACTTATTTTTAAACTTCTATTGTATGCATTTTTTTAGATGTGATTTATTTGGAATTCTCGCTATGACCATTCCAGAAATTTGTATGTAACCTATTTGTTGTGTTTAATTTATATTTTTTTTGGGAAATACAACTTCTTTGATAAAAAAATTGTGAATTTTAAAGATACGTGAACCAAAATGATACATGTATTTAGAATTCACAATGAGTCAATGACTCACTAATTTTAGAAACCAAACAACAAGTAAATATGAGATTCACATCGATTTTTTGAATCAATAAGTCAAGTAGGGTGATTATAAAAATCAAAAAATCTTTTATATATAAATGTAGTTATGAACATTATAGATTATTGTAATTATATGTTTGTAATATATGTCTTACACTCAGTGTAAAAAAATATTATTAATGAAGTTTATTAATGAGATATTTTATCTTATCACATATAAGCATTCATAACGAGTTATGTGATACCTCTGTCTAAGATATAGAAGGTGAATATAAGATTCACATTAGTTTTAAGAACCGAGGAATCAAGTTAAGTGATTATGAAAATTATTGAGTTGTGTTCACAATTAAATATTTTGAGTTAAGATTATTGCTTATAATTTTTTTTATTACATATGTAAGATAAGTGATTTATACTAAATCAAAAACCATTATTTTTATAAACTTATTTTGCGGGCACCATAAATAGGTTTTTTATTATCACACTAGTTGAGAACAAACATCGTTTAGATTTTTTAGTTATCATACTAATGGAGAACATATATTATTTGAGACTATATAGTCGCAAAAGCCTAATAATATCTATTTGAATAAAAATTCAATTATTGATGAAGAAATTTATTTATTTAATGTTTAATTTTTTTATATTAATATGATTCATGTAATAAATTATTAAATTTTTGAGAACAATATTTTTATTTATCTACAAATTTACAATTACAAGTTGTTTTAATGTCACCAGAGGGATGTTTCATGTTATATTAAAGGTTACTATTTTCACGAATGACACTACAAGAAAGAGGTGACACACTGATAAAGTCGGTGTGCCTTCGTTGAGTATTTTTTTGGAATAGGAAAAAAAAATAAGGAAGGAGTAAAGAAGGAAAAAAATTAGTTTATTTCTTTTCATCATTCGATTACTCCGTGAAAAGTGGATAAGTGAATATTTTATGAGTTTTGTAACTAATAATTGAAATAATATCTCATCTTCATCATAATAATAGTAATAATAATAATTACTTTTAAATATATTTTTTATTAACAAAATAATTGTATTAATTTATTTTTATTTGAGGGTATTTATATAATTTTATGTCATGTATTTTTTCTTCTATTTTTTACAGTGAAATGAGAGGAAAGAAATATTTTTATTTTTGTTTGTTTTTATTCTGATCGACCAACCTAAAAAATAAACTTATTTTTTACTCCTTTCTTTCTTTTCACTTTTGTCTTCTCATTTTTTTTTCACTTTCATTCTTATACCCAACAGAAATTAAAATTTGAGTAAAAAATAGAAGTGAGGACCCGATTATAACATATCACAAAAATTAGAAGTAAATGTATAAAATTAAAATTATGGAATCAAGATATTAAAAATATAATTAAGCATTTTTCTATCCATTATGTCCATGTAACTTATTTCGTAAAAGATATATACAATTTCCTTTTATTTCTTTCTTAATTGGTTATATAAAAATAAGTAATAAACTAAGCAAATATTAGTTGTATAAGTATAAAATAAAAGACGAGGAAGTATTAATATATTGATGTGAACCCGAGAGATATTAGACTTTATATATTAAAACATGAAATCTGGAAACACGCAATAAAATTTAAATAGGAAAAAGAAATCATGCATTGCGTGTTGTGAAGATATATTTGAAAATTTAATGTAACATGATTGACAGGTAGTGTCAGCTATGAAACTTAAAAATATATAGCTTGTGGTGGCTTTATGGCATGTTAGCCCAAATTCAAAAATTGAAGATAGTTCCTCTTCCTTTGCCATAAGTGGAACACAATTATTGAGCGCATTTCTAAAATATCCAATCGAATTTCGAAACGTATCGCCATTTGCTACGTCAGAAAGTATAGTTATGTTGTCGTCAAGCGAAAAAGTATCGTCATGTGAAACTGAAAACTAATAAACCCATCAAATATTAAGGTTTTATTTTACTTTTCTTGTTTTAGTCTGGATGAGGATCGATTCTCTTCTCTAAGTTTTATTCAATGAATGATTATGATTATTGTGGCTGTGATAAAAAGTAATGACCACCATCAGTAATTGTCGCCTAGTTCTTAGATTATAAGACTTAAATTGTATTTTAAACTATTTTTGTAAAAATTTTCAAACGCAGATTATAAGACATGTAATGAATCGTATTATTAAGAAGGACGATGTTTTAATATAATAATTATAAGAGCTGTGAAAGAATAATTTTTAGTAAAATTTTAAAAATATTATTTTCATGTAAGTATAAGAAGAAAAAGATAAAGATAGTCATACAAAAATTTTTACATTAGTTGGTCTTGTCTCAATATTATTGTCTGGTATTTAATAACCCATCAATCATTCATTACATGTATTCTTTTCATTAATATTTTCAAAGTTAACAAATTATTTTTTATACTTATTATAAAGTCTTTTCATACTTTAACCATTTTACAAGAGAAAAAAAGTTGAAGTAAAATCTATTTACTTACAACATTTTATAGACAAATATGCAATAAAAATTAAATCCTTTGAATTAACAAAATATCAAAACTAAAATAAAGTACTCGCAAAGCCATATAAATTATAACAAAATAGTAATGGCAATAACTTCTCTAGTTATTCCACGTATATATATATATATATATAACCCTTTATATCATTCAAATATGATCTAACGAGCATTCAAATATTTTCCATCACCCTTTTATATACTTTTTGGATCCATTTCTATACAGTGAATAAATTTGCAAATGGATAACTTCTCATAAATTCATTGTTAAATTATAATCATGTATATTGTATTTATGATAATATAAAAAAATTTTAATTTTTATACATTGTTAATATACCGACAATTTATTAGAAATTATCTTAAATATTTCTTTTAAAATGATTATTACAAAAACAATCATTTTACCTTGCATAAAAATTAATAATTAGATAACAATATAAAAGTAATTCATATAATTATTAAGTATTTCATTTAAATATTTTAGAAATTGGCATAAATATTTTAAAATAAATAAATGCAATATGAATTTTAAAAATAAACAATATCAATAATTGTTGGATGTATTCATCACTATATTTGTCTCTATATTTTTAATTTAATTTATTATTAATAATTAATACACTCGTTGTCATTAACTTAGAGATTGAAGATTAATTATTTTCCATACTTTTTTTTTAACGGATATATAATTCAACAAATATTTTAAATTTGAATCCCTAATTTATTCCTGAAAGTTGCTTTCACGAGAAGACGAAATCATTGTCCACAATGAATGCTAAAAGATTTCAAAATGTTTGTATATAGACCAATTCTGTTATACATTAAAATATAGGACAATTTTTAATGAAGTCTTTTAGATATTAGTGGTATTTAAAAATTGTGTGCAAATTATATTTTTGCCTTTTTTTTTTGTAAAAAATATAGTTTTATGCACGTAGTGACTCGGGGAACTTTGTTTTTGGTATAAAAGACTTGGAAGTTAAGTTGGGGCGTTGATATGTATGTATATATCTGATCATCTGCATGTGAATGAAGTTTCTGAGGATCAAGGTTGGCACATGGAGAAACTAATGATAGTGTTTCGATATCAAATTGTAGGTCAATTAAGTGAGAAATGTTTCTATGGTGGATATAGTCTCGACTCTCATGTGGAAGCCACACTGCATTTGATGCACAAACATGCATGACTCAGGTTACTAACTAGAATGGGTCTATCAATGAGCATTGACACTGGGTCATCAGTCCAATAACACCTTTTTTTCCATGAAAGTACTTTAAACTTAAAAGGGTAATGATTGTTATTTGGACCACTCTTTTTGTTCTTCGAATGCCAATTTTTTTATTAAAATATTCTTTATGTAGACTAGTTTATGTTGGGATTAAGATAGAAACTAACATTCATTGTATATCTTGATAAGATATGCAACAAAATATAATAAGGGCTTGTTTATATATTGGGAAATCTTATATTTTTAGGTGATTTAGAGTCATTAATTATTGTTGTATTTTCAATCTGTCTTTCACTCTCTTACATATTTTGTTATAATTGAATTATGAGTTTGTCTTTAAATACTAAGTGCTTGTTTGATTTATTATTTAACTTTTTTATTTAAAATCATTTTAAAAATAAATTTACAATACTCAACAAATAGTTTCTTATAAGATTTCTATTAAGTTTTATAAATTGTTTTTAAAACAAGTATTTTAAAAATATTCTTGTATAGGATTCCTTATGCCCAAGGTGGTGGTTCACCAAAGCAATTCTTCTCATTCGATTCTCTTAAAAGTCTATGTATGGAGAAAAAAAAAACTGTCTTTCTTAGACCTACTTGGTGATATATGTAGCTAGGTAGATCTGTTGCTTTTGGGGCCACAAGTTGTAATAGGAGCTAGGATCCCAGTAGAACAATCGAGAGTGTAGTATTGTTGGCTTATGCTCAAATGGGGTGTTCAACCAAGGTGAGGATCAAGTGAATGTCAAGGTCCTGACAAAACTAATGAACTTGAGGCACGAGGAACTGAGTATTGTTGTTGACGATAATTACTTCAGGTAGGTTGAACTGACAGACAAGAGATTGTCAAATGAACTTACAAACTTGTTATGGGAAGATGGTGACAAGAGGTTGAGCTTTGATCCATTTGGTGAAATAGTCTACGACCACAACAATAAATTTCATTTGTCGAACGACTATGGGAAAAGGTCTTAAAATGTCAATTCCCCGTTGAATGAACTGTCATGAGGAGATGATTGAATGTAAAGGTTCGGTTGAGGCGTGATAAAGGTCAGATGCATTTGACATTTGTCACACTTGTGGACGAAATCCATGCAATCAGCATAGAATGTTAGCCAAAGTAACTAGCACGAAGGACCTTATTACCAAGTGATCGCCCTCCAATGTGCTTCTGCAAATCCCCTTATGAAAGTCCTCTATGATACGAGCGAGCAGCTTGATTGATAAACCAATATTTTGTACAATAATGCATAATTCATCTTTTTTTTTAGATTAATGCGACACAGACCCATAAACAACAAAAAAAGATACAACCAAAATTATGACTTTTGGCCCAAAAAGATGAAAGCATGGAAGATAAGCACAATCATGCAACTTTATCTTTATTTTATCTTTATCTTTTATTTTATTTTATTTTATCTGCACATCCGTGCAAATCCCAATAAGATCCACTTCACACAAAATAAAAAGGGACAGCTTGGAGACTGTAGAACTCACTCTTAGCACTCTTGACACGTTCCATTCCACTTTATCATTTCATATTCCACCACCTCCATCCATCCAATTGATCCATTCACCCCTGAGACTCTTTGTAAGGTAGTTGAAGACAAGGCAAAAAGCACGACATAGAGCAAAGAAGTAGAATCTCAAGCTTCTATGGATTCAAATTTTCTTTTTTAATTATGTCTCCTTATATTTTCATCACGTGTGTGTATGAGTAGTTAGGCTTACTGTTAAGAGTTGTTGTATAGTTGTGCTTGATTACTATTTTTAAATGTAATTTTATATTTTTTTCATTGCTTGAATTATCCTATTACTTAAATATACTTACTTACATGTTAATCAATTAGTTAGAGGCGACCGCACCTTAATTAGTTGGTGGAAACATAGGATAGTTGAGTTTAGGGAAATTGTATGACCAAACTTTTTCCCTAAGATTATAATTCAACTAGCAATAGTGGCTTCTATTGATCTCCAACTCACTGAAGTGTGTATTTTTAAATGACTAAATAGGAACCATCATAAGGTAAAGAATATCATGAGTGCTAAATTAGGTCCCCTAGTAGCATTGAGAAATATAATTAGTAACACGTGAGAGTAAGGTAAGAGAATTGCACAAATTGAGCTCAAGAGAAAATACATAACTAAACCATAATCCTTAATTTTAAAAAGAACTAAAAACAATATTTTGCTATTTTTTCTTGTTTTTACTTTACTTGTTTTGTCTAATCTTTTCTACCTTGGATCATCTAATCTATGCTAAAATGTCTCAAAAACTAACATACTAGTTCCTTATGTATGATATATGAACTCATGTCCTTATTACTATCGTGATAGGGTATACTTACCATGAAGCGTTAACCTATGATTTTCGTCGGGTTGACCTAAGATCAAGATAGTACACAACCTATAACCTTAAGCGGACAACAGCAAGGTTGATTGGGTTGATGCAAAGCGGGTCAGCTTATAACTAGGATAGTACAAAAAAATAGTTGATAAATGTTTTACCATTCTCTTCAAGGCCTCTATTCAAGAGCTTAAGGGAAACGTTTTTAAAAAGCATAAGTATATTATCAAGATAAATAATTTAAGAGAACAAACAAATTTTAAAAAATAGAAAATTTATTTTTCAAAAATAGCAAACAAACTAGACCTCAAGATGTTAGAAAAATCTATTTTGATTTTGCACTATCTCGGTTGTAGGTTGACCTACCTAGTATCAACTTAATTAGTCTTAGCGTTATTTGCTTAAGGCTATGGGGTTGTATACTGTCTCGCTTCTAGGCCCCACCTGCCTTACATCAACCCAACCAGCCTTGATATTGTCCACCTAAGACTGCATGGTTGTGTACCGTCTTGGTCTTAGGCTGACTTAAAAGAAACCGACCCCAACAAGCCAATGAAAGTACCCACCTCCAAGATATGGGCACCAAGCCAACACTTCACACTCGATTTTCATGCCAAGATCCGCCATGCCTGATTTTTAAAAAAATTACTTTATGAATACACGAGTGAGATCAAAATCCTTACTATTTTTGTGGAATATATAACTACTTGCAATTTTTAATAATTCACTAAAAACTCAAGTGTTGAAAAAATAGCCATAAAACTTTGAGCAAAATATTAGGTTACGTGCAACAAAAACTTCAATGAGTATTAAAAAAATGAACAATAATGTATTATATCTCAAAATATAACAATAGAAAAAATATTATTAATTATATATACCATTCAATGAAATAGAGTAACATAAATAAATTGTTTTGGTTTTATAAATTATTAATAGGCATGGTTCATTACAAAAAAATTGAAGTTTAGCCACCATCAAAATCGGTTAGTAGACTTAAGATTTCGATCCCTAGTTGTAAAAATTGGTGGTTAAATTCTTTAGCAACCACATGAACGACTGAATTTGATCAGTCACTATAATCCTAGTCGCTAACTCATAAGTGATCGAACGATGATTTAAATAGTAACCAAAATTTTGATCGCTAACAAAGTTAGTGGTCTTATCATTAGTAAAAGGTAAAAAAATGGTGACCAAAAAGTTGGTATATATTTCGGTTGCTAATTTATGTGAAAAGGAATAAAAATTAAATTAAATTATCTATTGTTAATTATATGAAAAAAATAATTAAAAATATTCAATTTTTCGCATGCTAATTTTCTAAAAATTTAAAACTTTGGTCGCTAAATAAGTCGCTAATTATTTGAAAAAATAAAAAATAAATTTTTAATCGTTAATTCGGTTGCTAATTTTCTAAAAAAATTACATTTCAATTGCTAAATCAGTCGATATTTTTTAAATAAAATAAAATAAAAAATTGAAACTTTTGCATATGAACCGAAGATGCACGATGTTCTATGGGCATGCTATCATAAGGCACACAGACCTAGGCACTGTAGGAATCAAGGGCGTTATGGGGACAACGCGACGAGGCGAGCATGGTTAGGGTGGTGCAGTAGGGGCGGGGTGGCACTGTGGCATGGCTTGATATTATGTCCGATGGCAGCTCACGCAAAAGTCCAGTTGCAGATCGTGCACATGGTCGAGGTCGAGCGTAGATCTAGCGTAGTTGTAGTGGTTCGACACGCCCGTGGATGGCAAATCCGTATAGGACGAGAGGAGGTGAGTCGCATGCGGAGAAGCTGGGTCTCACGCGAAGGTGCTAGGTTGTGCACGGAGGAAGTGGGTCACATAGAGGTGCTAGGTCGTTTGCTAGAGGAGGTGGAGGGAAACACTGAGCTGGGCAATTAAGGTATGGAGGGAAAGTATTTTTTGAAAAATGCTTAAGTTAGAGTGAGAGAGTGGATAAATAATAAAAAATGGTTAAGTTACACTTACAATACAACAAAAATGAACAATTTGAGTAAGTTAAAGTGAGAAATATTTCAAAAATTGTGGGAAAAATTCAATTCAGAATTTGCATTATTATTAAAGCCACTTTTATGTATAATTTAATTAAAAGATAAAATATATAAAAGTATTATACAAAAATACTATATAACATTCTTATTTATAAAAAAAAATCTCAGTTGACTTAAAAATAAATTTTAATACCATAATTACACTTAATATAAACTCAAAAAACTAATTTAATTAAAAATACTAATATTTGGATAAAGAATGAAATTATCTAAAATTTAAATACTAAAATACTAAATTTAATTTATTTTAAAAATAAATAGTCACAATTGACTTAAAATAATCTTCAACACCCTAATTACACAAAATATAAACTTAAAAGAATAATTTAATTAAAGAAACACACTATTATTTGAATATAGAACAAAAACATCTAAAATTTAAAGACAAATACTAAATTTACATTATTTAAAAAATAAATAGTCTCAGTTGAATTAAAATAAACTTCAACACCATAATTACATGAAATATAAACTCAAAATACTCATTTAATTTAAAAACACACTATTAGTTGGATATAGATCAGAAATATCTAAAGTTTAAAGACTAAAATACAAAATTTATTTTATTTTTAAAATAATTAATCACATTTAACTTAAAATAAACTTTAACAATTTAATTACATGAAATATAAACTTAAAAGACTAATTTAATTTAAAAAACTCACTATTATTTGGATATAGAACGAAAACATCTAAAATTTAAATATATAAATACTAAATTTACATTATTTTAAAAATAATTGACTTAAAATAAACTTCAACACCCTAATTATATTACATATACACTTAAAAAACTAATTTAATTTAAAAACACATTATTATTTGGATATAGAATGAAAATATCTAAAATTTAAAGACTAAAATACTAAATTTACTTTATTTTAAACTAAATAGTCACAATTGACTTAAAATAAACTTCAATACCCTAATTATACGAAATGTAAACTCAAAAAACTAATTTAATTTAAAAACACACAATTATTTGGATATAGAATGAAAATATCTAAAATATAAAGACTAAAATACTAAGTTTACTTTATTTTAAAAATAAATAGTCACAATTGACTTAAAATAAAATTCAATATCCTAATTATACGAAATATAAACTCAAAGACTAATTTTATTAAAAAAAACGCACTATTATTTGGATATAGAACAAAAATATTTAAAATTTAAAGACATAAATACTAAATTTAAATTATTTTAAAAATAAATAGTCTCACTTAACTTAAAATGAACTTCAACACCCTAATTACATGAAATATAAACCCAAATGACTAATTTTATTTAAAAACACACAATTATTTGGATATAAAACAAAAATATCTAAAATTTAAAGACTAAAATTCTAAATTTACTTTATTTTAAAAATAAATAGTCACAATTGCCTTAAAATAAACTTCAACATCCTTATTACACAAAATATAAACTCAAAAGGCTAATTTAATTAAAAAAAACACACTATTATTAGATAAAGAACAAAAATATCTAAAATTTTAAGACAAAAATACTAAATTTACTTTACTTTTAAAAATAAATAGTCTCCCTTCACTTAAAATTATTTTTAACGTCATAATTCTTCCAATCATATTATTTTTTATAATATTATTCTTACGTGACATATTATCATAGTGTTTTTAAATTTGACATTTTAAATACCTTAAAACAATTATATCATGTCTATTTATATAAATAATATCTATTAACTTAAATTGTTATATTAATTACTCTTCAAAAAAATTTAATTAAGTAGATTTTTATTTATAAAATTTAACTTCAAATTTTAAATATTTTAAAAAAATAAGGTCACGATTTTTATTTAAATAATATAATTTTTTATTGTTCATGTTAGTGACCAAACTAAATCAGACTCTAAGTAAGTTGCTACTTATTTGTCTTTCTTTTTAATTTTTTATTAAATTTTGGTCGCTATTTCGGTGGCTAAATTCCTTTTCTTATTTTTAGTTTAGATATTTAATTTGTAGTCGCTAAAATTTATTTTTTTATTTTTTATACAATTCGGTCGTTATTTCGGTAGCTAAATTTTGTTTTTATATTTTAATTAAACTCTGATCTCAATTTTGGTGGCTAAATTCTTTTTTTATTTAGATATTTAAATTTTGGTCGCTAATCTAGTTGTCAATCATCGCTTTCATTTTAATTTTTTATCTTTTTAAATTTTATTACAATTTGATCACTATTTTGATGGCTAAATATATTTTTTAATTATTTTTAAATTTTTAATTTTTAGTTGCTAAATTTCCCTTTTCTATAAATTTTTAAATTGCATTTCAATTGTTATTTCAGTGACTAATTGTCTTTTTAATTTGTAAATAAAATTCAGTCGCTAATTCAGTCACTATATTTCTCTCTAGTTTTATTTTTATCACAATTCAGTCGCTATGGCTAAATGTCTTTTCTAATTTTTATATTTTAAATAAAATTCATTCACTATTTTAGTGACTAAATTCCTTTTTTACTTTAAAAATTTGAAATTTAAATTTTGGTCGTTAAATTTTTAAAGGTAAACTATTTAGAGACCAAAATTTTCAACCATTATTTTGGTTTTAATTTTTAGTGCCTATTTAAGTGACAAAGTGGTACACAAACTTTCCCTTCATTTTGCGACAGAATTAACGACTGGTTTTTTAGCTACAACGATTTTCAGATATATAATGTATCCATAATGTAGTTTTACAAAATAGGTTTCATAATTAAACAAATTATATATATATTTAAGGAGTTTATAAGTGTTTACTTAACACTTTACAACTCAAATCTCCCTTTATCATCGTGGATATTAATCCTTAAATAAAAATCACATAAACAAAGTAATATTTACTTTACAAACATTAATGAGATAAAAAAAAAGTCCATAATGTTTTAAATATATAATATTGAATTTATTTGCAAGTTTTTAATTATTCACTCAAAACTCAAAATCAAGTGTTACATTTATAAATAATATTCCCACACACTCGAGTATAAGATTTTGTTATTAGCAATAGAAGTACATATGACTTATACTTAATAAGTATTAAGGATATAATGACAAATAGTCTAATTTTGACTATAAATTATATACCTATAGGTTTATCGATGTATACCAAATTATAAATCACGTAGCTTCAACAAAATTTTAGTTTAAAAAAATAACATAAATACTCATATAAAATTATGATATATAGTAGAGATTATTCTTGAATACAATATATTGTCGTGACGAGAATTATTATTTACTAATAATATAAGACAATATACAACTATGATATAATAATATAACATAAAAGACTCACAACTTAAATCCTTTACCCATAGTATGTGAAGAGGTAACTATATTGTTGAATAAGAGATATTTACAAACACAATATATTTATTTTCTCATGTTTGATTAATTGGACATTTAATTATGGTAGAGATATTGTATCGTCGTAATTCTATTTATAGGAGGGGACAATACTTGATAAAGAAAGATAATTGACTACACTTTTTTTTAAGAGTACTTGAAAAATAACTCAATTATTTTCTTTATCACACAATATTTATGTCAAGTAATATCGTACTGATATGATATATCCAATACTCACATAATATAAGTATAATAGCAATTCATTTCATAAAATAATATTAAACAAACTTGTTTTGCAATAGACAAATACACATTTTAAAATAATATTGAATTGCAGAAAAAATGCCCAATTAAGAAGTAAGCGATGATCAAGCCGGTATAATAACAAAATAAAATATTTAATGTGAATAAATGATCCCGTACTCAGGTAATTAAATGATTCCATATGCATATTTAGAGAAAAATTATTATTCAATGAGTCTCCACTTTAAGGGTCATGAACCATGATAAATAAGAAATATAATATTACAACACAAGATTTTGAATTAACATGTAATAAGAATGATTTATCATCATATGAATCATGATATTAATTTTACGATCTATATAAATAATAAGTTACAATGATGACATGATTTTAACTGCCCTATAGATTGTTCAACAAGATTATCATGCTATTTTATAAGTGAACACTATATAAATAATAAGTTACAATGATGACATGATTTTAACTGCCCTATAGATTGTTCAACAAGATTACCATGCTATTTTATAAGTGAACACATTGACAATAAATAAGTAACATAAAATTTAATCAAAGCTTTTGGATTAATTCCACATAACATAATTAAAATAATGCACAATTGCATCGTTCACTACATATATTAATTAAAAGACATATGATCCAAAATTTGTTCTACTAAGATACATAATTAGATAAAATACTTGATATATATATATATATATATATATATTTGTCAAAAAATTAAGAATGATAAATTATGGATCTAGACTTAGACAGTATAATAATGAAAAAAATATTAAAATATTAAATTATGTCAATTTTATATTTATACGCAAATGACTTAGAGTAATATACAATTCACTATATATATTTATTTAATTTTAAACAAACAAGCTTTAACCCACGTGACGACCAAAAAGACAAACAAACATACTTTGTGACTAACACTAATCATTGTGCTTAGTATCTAAAAGTTTTTGTCACAAAAAAAATATTTTTTAACTTGAATCCAAATAACAAAGTAATGAAAATGAAACATGTAAAATATATTAAATTATGCCAAATAATTTGTTGAGTGCTAGCAATAATAATAATATTATATATTTTTGCTATAATATGCTATAACAATCTTGTATTATTTCAAATTATCATTCAAATTGTGCAACTTCTTAGAGAAATGACACATTATTAAAAACATATATCACACATTAAGGATTTATATGCAATATCTTTAATAATTATACATAATAAATGTATATCAATTTTATGTTTAATTTATAAAATGACAAAAATAAAAAAAAGAAATGATCATTTTTTGCATGAAAAAAATATAAGCAATTTGGATGATAATTTTAAATAAAACATCTCCTTTTGTTAAAATTTTATTTTATTATCTTACAGCCCACAAACTCAACCATATTTTTAAGGGACAAGGGTGCATGACAAGTGGAAGAAAAATCTCTTAAATAATTTATCGTTTAATGAATTGTAAATAGATGACTCATTTGAAATTTCACGTTAAGCAAATAGTAAAAAAACATATAAATTCTACATATTTACTCATCCAAATGCAAACTATAATTAAACATATGAATCAAAATTTACTGATAAACAAAAGTCCTCTATCAATTTTAATTTTCATGGACAAAATATTTCAGTTATTTTTTCAATAATTGTGAAAATGGGACCCACATTTTGATGACTGACGTTTGAATAGAATCAACAATGAAATACAATAGCTATAGCTTTAACATGTATTTACATGACCCTTATGCCAATTGATAAATTATTAATGAATTACAACATGTCCAAATCATGCATAAACACAAAATTAAAGTATATTAGTCATCAATTCAAGATAGAAAGGGATAAAGAACAAGTAGCGAAATTCACCCACATTCATTCTACTTTGGTTGATGAGAGAAAATTTTCGTTTTTAATGGTGAAAGTGTATCAAAATTGAGTAATGAGATGTCAATTTTATAAGTATTTAGTAGTACATAAGAACTCCTCGACGAGTTGCAAAATGAATGACCTAAGTCATTACAAAGTTATTCTTAAAACAAACAAAGTCTAATACAATATTTATCTATAAGTTAATGCCACAATAATACTTATTGACCATAAATAATATATTTCAAAATAAAGTATAATTAATAATAATTTATTAATACTAATCCATAAAATGAATTAATTAAATAATTATTCTAACAACCATAAAACTCACATATTTAGATATGATAGTATAATTTACTTTTGTTTTTTTTTTCTCCACAACTATTTTTTAATTTTAACAACTTATAAATCAATCTAACTTAACAATTTTTATTATTTACAGTAACAATATATTTGGGGTAGAAAAATAATTATTAAAAACTTGTTATAGTCGATAAATAAATCTATAGTATAGTAGTTGAACCGACCGGTCATCCTGGCCCAGGCTCAATAAAAGCACCACAACCTATATAAAGGGGGACACCTTAAGACAATCAACCCCCCTACTATTGGGCCGGTCCAGTGCGCCAATCTACCCCAAGAGACATGCAACCCATAACATAGCAAGGAGCAGTTAAGTTAGTTACAAGTTAGTTGGGAGGTAGCTTGTTATGCAAGCAATCCCCCATGTGTATATATATACCATCCTAGTCTAGAAGAGGGTTGATCAAAAACTGATGACCTATACTTTAGAACGAGAATAGTGGTGCCCACTGTGGGACCTCGGTAAAACTCTTCCGGATGCCCGCAAGATCGAAAAGACCAAGTATGAAGTTCCGAGTTTGAGCCGGCGATTCTCTTCGCGCGGGCCCCACCTCGATGGTGTCCCTCCCTCGCAGGCGCTTGCTGACCATAGAGAACGCACACAAGAAGGGAGCAGGTAGCACCAAGAACGACTGCGACTCCTAGAGCAAGCACCTCGGTGTCAAGATTTACGGCGACCAAGTCGCCAAGCCAGGTTCCATCATCATTCGCCAGCGCGGGACCAATTTTCATGTAGGAAAGAATGTGGGGCTTGGCAAAGACTATACCATCTTCCCCTTAATTAATGGAGTTGCAAAATTAGAGAAATAGGGATCCGACAGGAAAAAGGTGAGTGTTTACCCTCGAGAAGTATAGCCTGAGAACCCCAACAACTATAGAGCAGGAAAAAGAGAGTACTTCAGGGTGAGGCGTGAATGCAAAAAAGCTAGACAAGAAGCAACAATACCCAAATCGCAACTAGGGCTGGCTTCTGCTGATGACGTAGCAAATACTAATCCAATGCGCTGATTCTGATTCAATCACTTGTGTAAAAACCTCATGTCCTAATTTTTTGCTTTTGTGTTACCACTGTATTGGGTTTTATTGAAGTAGAAAAGTGCCAATATGATTGTCTTTTCGAGGGTAGAAAAGTGGCAAAAAAAAAAAAGCCTATAGGGACCGGAAAGTAAGGCATAATCATAATCTTTATGTGAAAATCTGAAAGCCATAAAATACACAGACATACCATCAGATCCAAGATCAGTTCAAAAGGGTTCATACATCCTCCATCGACATACCCACAATGCCATGGGGAGAATCTCAAATCTTCGGCAGGTATATTCATATCTTGAAATATGCAGGGTCGTAATCGACAATTCATGCAAGTACCCAAGAGGATTTTGGCTCCCCATCTCAAACAAAGCCTAAGAGAAATCAAAGAAGACAAGAGACCTATAAGAGGCTGGCCATCTAGGTTGGTCCCAGGCAATTAAAGATGAGATTTATAAGAGGCTGGTTACCAAGGCTGGTCCCGGGCACGAGAGACTTGTAAGAGGCCGACCATCTAGGCTTGTCCCGAGCAATTGAAGATGAGACCTATAAGAGGTTGGCCACCAAGGTTGGTCCATGGCACGAGAGACCCGTAAGAGGCCGGCCATCTAGGCTGGTCTCAGGCAATTGAAGATGAGACATGTAAGAGGCTGGCCACTAAGGCTAGTCTCAGGCATGAGAGACTTGTAGTAGGCCGGCAATCTAGGTTTGTCCCAAGCAATTGAAGATGAGACCTGTAAGAGGCTAGCCACCAAGATTGGTCCCGGGCACGAGACACCTGTAAGAGGTCGGTCATCCAGGCTTGTCCCGGGCAATTGAAAATGAGACTGTAATAGGCTGGCCACCAAGGCTGGTCCCGAGCACAAGAGGCCTGTAAGAGGTCGATCATCTAGGCTTGTCCCGGGCAATTGAAGATGAGACCTGTAAGAGGCTGGCCACCAAGGTTGGTCCCGAAACGAGAGACTTGTAAGAGGCCAATCATCTAGGCTTGTCCTAGGCAATCGAAGACCAAAGACCTGCGAGCAACTAGTCCATAGACCCTCCCAGGCAAGATAATTAAAGACTTATCAGAGACAATCCGGTCAAGGCTGTCCAGGGCACCAAAGACCTGTAAGCAGCCGGTCCATAGACTTGCAAGCGGCCGGTCCATAGACCTGCAAGCGGCCGGTCCATAGACCCGTTTAGGCGAGGTAAATAAATGCCTGTCAAAGACAAGCCAGTCAAGGCTATCCGAGACACCAAAGACTTGTGAGCGGCCGGTCCATAAACCTCCAGGCGAGAACATTGTGAACAAGTGAATCTAAGAGGTGGCAAAAAAGAAACTCCCACAAAATCGACACAATCACATCTCCCTCACATATGTCTAATGCCTTCAGAGCATATCCTGAACAGCGAAAACCCGCTCGACTAATCAAATCTCATCCTGGCTGAATCTTCAAAGTGCCTATCGCTTCACTTGACACATGAGAGACTATGTACCAGTCGACCCACCGGATAGTTCGAGTCCACTCTTACCAATTGAGTCCATCTCGATCGACCAAAGTCAAGCGAACCACACACTAACCTTTAACAACTTGTAAAAAGGTACGACAAAGGGAAGGATCGAGACCCACCCAACCGACTCGACAATCAAGACCGAGGACCATGCCCAGCTGTCTCAGACCAAAAAAGAGAATTAAAGCTTATTCCTTACGGTAAAAAAACTTGAGGTACTGTGTACCGGCTGACCATTCTGGCCCAGGCCCAATAAAAGCACCACGACTCAAAATAAAGGGGGACACCTTAAGACAATCAGCCCCCCACTGTTAGGCTGGTCCAGTGGGCCAATCTACCCCAAGAGACGCACAACCCATAATATAGTAAGTAACAATTAAGTTAGTTGCAAGTCAATTAGGAGGTAGCTTATTGTGCAAGCAATCCTCCATGTGTATATATATATTAGTCCAGAAGAGGAGTAATCGAAAACTAATGGTTTGGACTTTAGAACAAGAACAATAATATACGAAAAAATACTTTATTAAAAATAAAAAAAAACTTATTTCGATGATCACTACTTCAAAAATAAAAATTACTTTAATTATTATTTGAAAAATATCCTTAATGCAAGTATATATATATATATATATATATATAATACAAAATCAAAGAAAAATAACTGGTAAACCCTCAAAGCGAGTGATAAAAATTTAGTTTAACCAATTTAAAATTAGACAAATATAATCGTAATTGAATCAAATTGATTTACAAAGGAAAAAGTTATTTTTTTTATTAATATTACGATGATCCATACATTTTAATCGAATATTAAAATGATGGATAGTTACATAAATTATATTAATTTATTTTTTTAATAATATTTATTAACAAATATTATTATATATTATTCACCTTAAATATATTGGATTTAATGTTATATTTAATAGTGAATAGTGCAAGTTTAGAGTAATAATATTTATAAACGAAAAATGTTATATTTCTCTTAACATTACTTAATATATTATATTAAAAATTAAAATAATATTATTTAATCATTACCATTCAACATAATTAAGCTAATAAAATTATAAACTAATGTATTCACTGATTTAATAACCAGTTGATTTTTAAAAATCTAAATAAATAGAGCCCACAGGGCACAAATATTGAATGGTTAATAATTGTCCATCATTTTTTAAGATTTAGATATGCCAGCAACAAATATTCTTGTAACGGTCTCATTTTTTATTTACTATATATGTTGCAAATACAGTGGTTTAGTCATTTTCAAGGGCTAAAAAGGATCAATCTCTTACCAGAGCCAGGTGCAGACTTATGCCACCACTCAGATACCTCCTTGCCCTGAACATATTTATTTAGCATTCAAAAGTTTTCAATATGCTAACGATAAAAACTTAATAATAAATAATATAGTTTAATATTCATCCACAGAAAATAAATAATAAAATTGTATATTATAATTTAATAACAAATAATCGTTAATATAAAAATCGATAAAATTTAATATCAATCTTAAATTCCATTTTTAAGAAGTAACATTACACCTGAAAAACAAATCATATTCTCCTTTATCATCATCAAATTATATATAAATTTATATCAAAGTACATTAGATTGATATTGAATGATTTTGCACTCTTGCCAATAATTCAACAAACAATTTTTATTTTCTGAATGGAGATAAACACTGCATAAAAATTACAACTCATGGGTGTTGTTTATATCTTCCTAGAAGTTATGTCTCTGATATATTCCTTCTTAAAAAAAAAGTGTTAGTCAACTATGAAGCAATTAATTAAAGGTATTGACGATTGTTGTAGTGATGAGATGATCCAATCCGACAACTAATAATTCATAATAAACGTAATTTGGTGGAAACAGGTCCGTACTCTGTCTGGTGGGACCATTGGAAGTAACAGAAGAGCAGTTATTGACAACACCCTTCAAATAATTCCAACCCTCAACTTTCATCAGCGCGGGAGAGGTTTCACTTTGTTTAAATTTTGAAATTTCTTTTTTCCTGAACTAAAAATTTGAATATTTCACTCTTCTTCTTTTGCCTCCTCTTACTTACTTCATTCACACGCTGGACCATGCATTTCTTTTTATTCTTTTAAAAAATAATACTGATAATTGAATGCTGATTCATAATTTTATGTACCTAAACTTTTAGTTTATCTGCACCACCGTCATACAAAGAGAGCAGGAGAAATAAAAAGTTATGTAGGTATTATTATCGTTGTATTTTAAGAAGAGGAGAATTTTATGTAATTAAATAAGTGAAATTTTATTAACAAAATTTAGGTTATTTATGATATATTTACAAATCTTAGTAACTATTACATTAATTAAATGTTAGATGTTGTGAAGTGTTTATTGGTTTAATCCATGTGTAAGAACTAATTTTATCGTTGAGTTGTTATAATTTTTACTTGTGTGAATTGCATTACGTTTATAAGTCTGGTAACATTATTTTTCATGTTACTTTAAATTTAACATTATTATAAAATAAAGATAAAATATAATTACAGTAAAACTCACCATTAGTGTCTTATGAAAAGTAAAATGAACAAGAATAAATGTTGTTGCTCTATTTATTATTATTGAAATTCAATTTTGGTTTTCTTATTTTTTAAAAATTTGTTTCTATTTTTTAGTTATATAATTTTAATCTATTGGTTACTTTAACATCTAATATTTAATAAAAATATTGATGAGATAATGTAATAAAATGTTACATAAACACTTTTATTTGATATTGGATGTAAATATATCAAATTGATCGAATTACATAATTAAAATAGTAAAAATATATAAAATATAAATTCAAAATTTAACGATAATAACAAAATAAGAAATATAATTAAATATAATATAAATATATTACTATTCTCATCTTTGCATGAATTGTGATTGTCTTATTGAATACATGAAATATTATCTCTTATATACACACACAAAAAAAGAAAACATTCTTCACCGTCATACATTTACTTGTTACAAGTAAAAATAAAGAAATTATTGGTTTTTCTTATTATAAATCAATCATTTACACGTTAATTTTTATTTCCTCTTCAAAGTTATAGTTTATGCTAAGTTTTGTAGACTACGAATTTATTGTTATTGTATAATAATTATGGTCAAAAAGTAAACTTTATTGACGCGAAAATTGTGAACAATGAATTACATTTTAGTCCTTGATAATATCATCTTAGATCGTATATATGTAAGAAAATTGAGTCGGTTCCAAATTCATTTAAATACAACTCACGTTACTATAATAAATATTTTGAACTCATTTAAATATAATTTATGTCATTGTAATAAATATTTCAAACTTATTTAAATACAACTTACGTCACTGTAATAAATAAATATTTATTATATAATGTGATGAAACCGACATCAACTTAAATGTCAAAATTTCAAATGTAGATATTCATCCTTTATTCACGACATCTCAATTGTGTTAGAACATCAAAATTTGATTTATTTAACCAAAGAATCGATTAATCTTAATGATCCCATATTGAATAAAGGTTTGAATAACCTTATCATCAAAGCTTAAGCTATATACATTTCTAAAAAGAGAAATACATGTTATTAGATTTTGTATTTATTAAGTAAATTTTACTAAATAAAAAACCAAGTCAATATATTTAAACTATATCTAGATAAAATATTTAATGTTTTTTGAAAAATATGTCATAAATTCAACCGTGGAGTTTATTGAAATTTAAAATTATTTTAAAAATATAAGAATAAATAAATTTAATTTTAAAACATCACAAATATAAATATTTTTATATTATCAACCAATTAAAAATAACTATAAAAATAATTTTGAAATATTACAACAAAAATTAATAATTTTATCATTCTCAATAATTCATAATTGAATGATAATTAATTTTTTTTATATATTGTGAGTATATCTTAGTTAAATTAAAATTTATCAGTCATGTATATAAACCTAAATACATTTAGTATATTTTTTTTAAAATACCTTTTTAGTGTAATTAAATATAATATTTGTGAGATTATCATTGCATATTATTTAAATGAGGATGAATTATTGATATTGAAGAACTAATAATCCATTTTCAATTTAAGAAAAATATACATTTATTTGAAAATTTTAATAAAAATATGTAATTTAAATTAATTTATGAATATAGTTTAATTATATTTATTAATTTTAAAATAATCCCATTGAAATAAATATTAATAAACTATAAATTAGTAAAGTTCTAACGGTTTATTTGAATAAAAAAAAAAAAAATAAATACAAAGAAGGGTATATTTTTTTCTTTAACTTAAAAATAAAAAATGAACTTAAATGTTTTCATCATATGTCAAAATTTCCAAGATTTATATCTAATAACTTTATCACAGTTTAAAATCTTAATCACAATCTAAAACAAAGAGGTTAAGTACAAAGAGAGTTTAAGGAAACCAAGTTGTATATGGGCAAGATTGAGAGACAAGCTATGAAACAAAATCAACGGTTGAGAATGGCACATCGATGACATCATGTCGGTTAAGACTTTATTCAGACAACACTAGACTAAGGTATCGGGTAAGCAACTCACTTCCCTTGTTTTACAAAAAAGAAAAAACACCTATGAAATGACCTAACCCCTCTTTCCCTTTCCTTTTCCCTTTCCCAATCTCAAAGACACACACTTCACTCTTTCCTCTCCTCAGTAATATCTATCTCTTTCTCTTTCTTTCTTTCTTTCTCTCTCTCAATCTATTTCTCATTTTTCGAATCTACTCTTCTCTCTCTCCATGGACCCAACTTCGATCCCTCCCCATCCGCCTTCGCCCAACTCCGCCGCCGCCCCCTTCGCTCTGGAATCCAACAACAATCACGTCATCCCTGCCGACAACCCGAACCCCAACCACCCTCCTTATGACGAGGTACGTAACTTGTTTATATTAGTTTGTTTTTTTGTACATCACACACACAGTAACACGTGGTGAATGTGTCAGATGATATACACAGCAATCGGAGCGTTGAAGGAGAAAGATGGGTCGAGCAAAAGAGCCATAGGAAAGTACATAGAGCAAGTCTACAAGGACCTTCCACCCACTCACTCTGCTCTCTTGACTCACCACCTCACCCGTTTGAAATCTGCTGGGCTTCTCGTTATGGTAAAAAAATCTTACAAGCTTCCTGGATCTGATGCTGCTGCTGCCGCATCTAACGCTCCCCAATCAGCTCTCACTCCGCAAGCCCATAAGAGCCGCGGTCGGCCACCCAAGCCCAAACCCCAACCCACTGAGCCCGTCTGGGTCGCGCTTGGTCTCTCCGACGACCATGCGACTCAGACTGCAAAAAGAGGCCCGGGTCGTCCTCGAAAGATTGGAGCCGTGGGTGTTAGCCCGGGCTCGGCGGTGCCGGGCCGAAGAGGTCGCCCACCTGGTACCGGGAGATCTAAGCTGCCCAAGAGGCCTGGCCGTCCTCCCAAGCCCAAATCCGTGTCGGCGATCTCCAGTGGACTCAAGCGACGTCCGGGCCGCCCGCCCAAAACCCAATCGAGCCTAACTGTCATCCCCTTCGCGGCCCCTGTTCCTTCTCTTGCTCCCGGCCTGCCCACTGTGCTGCCCATCGTCCCAATTGCTTCTGTGCCTAACGGGTCTCCCAGGCCCAGAGGCAGGCCCAGAAAGACTGTCACTACTAAGGCACCTCTGGCGCTATCTGGCGCTGCTGGTGCAGTCCGTGGTCGTGGCCGTGGACGGCCACGTGGGATCTTGCCAGTGATGAGGCAGGGTCGGCCTCAGAAGCTCGCCGTCGGAAGGCCCAAGAATCCTGCCGGAAGGCCCGTGGGTCGCCCAAAGGTGATATTTTTGCTGTTTAATAATACCATGCTTCGAAGGTCTAACTTTTTTTTTAATGCTATCTGTTTTTCTTATGCTTCCAAGACAAGCATCGTTGCATTTACGCTAACTTGATAAGCATATTTATAGTACTGTTTTTTGGGAGGAGGAGGAGAGTCTGATACTTTTTTTTTTTTTTTTTTTAAGCACGAACTAGTTGAAGGACTAAAGTAAACCTTATCCTCGCTGACTTTTTTAAATAATTATTTTGGAACAATGAAAAAATGAAGAGGAAAGAATGTAGATAGTATTCGAGTCTAATTTTCGAAACAAGTATGCCGGGAAGAAAAACTTTTTTCACTTTTTTTATTTTAAGCAAGTATAGAGGGAAAAAAATAATTTGTATTGTTTTGGATTTTACATTCCTCGAGTTTTCCCAGTGGATTATTTGAATAATAATTTATTTATTTATTTTGCATAATTTCTATAGGATAAGTTTTGTTGTCTCTTTTGGGAAATGTTTTCGAGATGTGCGTGGCCGAAAACGATAAAAAGTACTTAAACAAGAGAAATAGTATCAGATGCGAGCATGTTGGCCTTATAATGTGCCTCTTCTAAACTTGTCCTTGACTTCAATTTAAGTGATCTGTACGGTTTTGTTTTTGGTTGGGTTGATTAAATTGCCACGCAAAAAGGTAATTTTGCTGTCACTATAATAATTTGTTTTCGAGGGAAAATTTTGAACCTGTTACCTCTATCAAAATTGGCTTTGCAGTAAATGAAGTTCGTGCATGTTACTTTTACTGACCATTTATTTTAATTTTGATGAAATTAATTTTGAGCGAGCTACCAGACATGATTTATATGTCTACTTAAATTGATCCAGGTCATAGATTTTACATTAAAATGTGAGTTGTAATGTTGAAATTGGTTTTGGTAATAGACCCAAGACACCCTTACTAAAGTTGTGTCAGAACTGATTTTATTTTATTTTTCAAACAAAGTTAATTATTCTATATAAGCTTTACAATATTATTTTTCCAAATATAATTATATGAATCAATTCTTTTAACAGTAAGTCAAAAAAGTAATTTTTATTAAAATACAAGTCATTCTTTCGTATTTATTTATTATGTTTTGGGGAGGTGGACTTTGGACGGGATGTTAAAGCAAAATATCTTATGGTAATATCTCCTGATACGTTGTCAATTTTATCTTTGATTGAGAGTTGACTATGTATGATGAATATAAATAAGGATTATGATCAAACGTCTAAGATGAGTGGATTGTGTAGTTTGATTAAAGAAAGTTATGGATTATAGAAATATGCACAGCTACGAGTTCTATTTAAATATTTTTGTGTTTTTCAAATATATTTTGTTCTCAGTATACTTAAAAATGATCTGTGTTATGAATTTAAATTACTTTACTACTGTTGCTTAGATTACCTTTTTTACTTTGTGGAGATGTTCTCATTTGAATATTGTGTTACTTCATTTTTTGTGAAATAGGGAGCCACAGCTGCAATCACAGCAGCGCATAAGGCCGCTAATGAAGATCTGAGGAAGAAACTTGAACACTTTGTGAGTTGAAATAATCTTCCGTTTGAATGTTCAATTGTTTATTATATACTGTCTTGTATATCATATTATATACTCCTTTTGTCTTATTTTGTTTGATGTTTAAGATTTTTATATGAGAATTAAGAAATACAATTAATATTTTAGATTTTAAAAAATTGTTATGACATTTTTTAAATATATCTTGTCTTTCATATTAATTATATTCTCTCATTTATATTTGTTTTTTATTTTTTCATTCTACAATAAATAGATAAGAATATAATAGAAAATATTTAATATTTCATTAGTATTATATTTCATAGATAGTTTGTAAGATGACATTGTATTATTTGATTTACAGCAATCAAAAGTGAAGGAGTCTCTTGGCATGCTTAAGCCATATTTTAACCATGAAAGTCCAGTTACTGCAATTGCAGCAATTCAGGAGTTGGAAGTACTGTCAACTTTGGACCTTAAAGCGCCATTGAGGGATGAGACTCAGCAATTGGCACAAGAGGGAGCACCACAGGCACAGGCACAGGCACAAGCACAGGCACAGGCACAGGTGCAGACACAGGTGTATGAGCTGCAATATCCCCAGATAGCACCACAGGCACAAGCACAGGCTCAGCCACAGCTGCAGCAATTTTTTCAACCACATACATCAGCCCCAAGCTAGGCCCGAATTTGATGTACTAGTGTTTTTAACAAGGCACAAGAGGTAAAAGATGTGTAAAGCGGGTAGGAAGTAGCAGGACTGATTTTTCTCAGTGAAATTAAATGACTGTCCATTTTAGTTTGTTGTTGTGCACCTTTAGTTTGACCCCTCAAGTATAACTAGTGCTGGGTACTCATCATTCTGTTGTTATTTAAGTAATATTTATTTGACTTTTACAGTTTACTTTAGTCAAACATTAATGTGTATGTTGGTTGCTCCCTTTTAAGCTTCTATTCTCTCTTCCCCTCTTTTGCTCCTTTATACTAGTATTTTACTAGTTACTGCTTCTCTAAGTGTTGTTATACTTTTCATTGAACTTGGTTTTAGTTTTCTAATTTTTAAAAATACATGACTTTATCACTAATACAATTAGTATAATGAAATCACGTTTTTTTTTTTAATTATTGAATTAATTTTATTGATTTAAAAATACAAGTACTGAAATTAAGTTTGATGGAAAGTAAAAAAATTAAAAATGCATTTTTTTTTCTTCTCATAGTTTTTTGGTTGTGGGAACTTTATTTAGTTGTGCTAATCTGAAAGACACCTTAAAACTGTTAGATAGGCTTGAGAGCCAAGGGGTCCACAGAAATTCTCGTATATTAGTGATTGGTTTAGTGGATTCAAAGAAATTACTATTTTTCACCACATTTGTTTTTACCATTATCATGATTTTTAATCGTGATTCCTTTCCAAACATATTTTACAACCGTTTCTAGTTTCTCCTTTACTTCAGTGTAGTGTTTACACCAAATATGTGGCTTCACCTATTAAAGTTCACTCAGTATTTCGATTCATTGGTTTAAGGGGTAACTAAATGAGTAGATTATATACAGAACTGTCAACTCCAAGAACTTTTTCCAAAAGCTTATGAGAGGAGGGTATTATGCTTCCTGTTTTTAAAGTGTAATGATTCTCGACCGGTTTTCATGTAATGATTCTCTAGCTTTAAAAAAGCTAATATAACTTGAAGGAAAAGATTCATGATTTGAATATAATTGTGCAACATATAAATGCCACTATTATACTCTTTATGTAGGCAAAATGAAAAAAATATATGTGAAAATTGAAAATTAACTTTATACACACACAACACTCAATAGCCTATTTCTTTTGGGGAGCAAAATTTCTTCAAGCATGGCACAATTGTTAGTTGAAAATTATTTGTTAAAATTATAAGTAATTTTATGTTTTGTTATTTTGTTACAATTTTTAACCGCATTTTATCTTTTAAAATACACATTTTACTTTAGAGGAGCAAAAAATCATAAGTTTTTCACTTTTTTCTTTAAAGATGTCACACATTTTTTAAAATTCTTTTAATCTAATTACTACATTTATATTTTTTTATCAACTATTCATTTATTTAATGTATATGTGTGTAACTTTTCAATTTTTTTACTTGCAGTTGCTTTTTCTAAAGTAACTTTATTGTCTTTTAGTCTTTCACATATAATATTTGAATTCCTCTTTTGATTATTGAAATGTTGAATAAATGAAAAAGTAAAAAAATATACACATGATAAATGAAAATTTATTAAAAAATTAAATAAAGTCATAAATTATAAGAATTTTAAAAAATTAAATCTAAAAAAAATTCATGCGACAATTTCTGCAAAAACTTTTATCTTATAAGGTTTTTTTTCACACATATATATAGTATGTACAATCACTTATATTTTTAGAAAAAATAATTAATAATTTATAACTAGATCGTCTTAAAATACATTATAGGTATAACTTTTTTTGTTTTTTTTACTTTAGAGGAGTTATTTATTTTTTCAAATTTATCAAAATGGGTAAAGTTTGAAAAAATTATCTAAATTGGAGTAAGTTGTGATTCAAAAACTCGACTTCAAGATGGAAGTCCTATACTTTTTTTACTACTTTTGTATTTATTATTTTTGTAAGTCACAAAAGTAAACACACCTTCAATATATTTTTCATGTTGTCAATTGATGTATGACTTCAATTGTTTAATATTTTTAAAATTGAAAATGAATTTAATTTTAAACATTTTTCTTTGCCAACATTGGAAGGTTTTCCTCGACCAATTGGAAAAGAAAATTGATGTGTTGATTTTATGACTGAAATTGGAGTTTCAAGAAATGAGGGTTTCTTTCTTTATCATGTTTCTCTTCCTTTTGCTCACCGAACTTCACACACACACAAAAGTGTATATGCATACAACTTATTTTTCCATTTTGTTTTAGTGAAGTTGTGTAACGAAACACAACTTCATTTTTATTTTATTTTTCATATGACATATTTTTATACGACTTATTATTCTTGGTAGTGTCTAATAATTGTTTGTAGTCAACGAGTAATGGTTTTGCCTTGTTTATCAAATTTTGGGATGATTAGACTGCACAGCTAGGATTCAAATCCAGCCTTGTTGCATGTCTGGTCAAAATTGAGGTGTTATTGTAACTTTCTTAACATTTGTGTGTTTGTGATTATTCTGAGTTTTATAATGATATGGATTACAAAGGATTCCAGTAGGCAATTTCTAGTAATGAGTAGTCTTTGATATGTAGTTATTTCAATGAAACGGTTCGATTGAGGTGGACAACTTCAAACAATGTGATTGAGCAAATGTTAAGAGATTATATGGTCAGGGTGTTAGATCTCTTAATTGCATTTTATCCTTTTCTCAGTTTGTATAAAGCAAGCCGCGTTTGAATTCATGACTTCTATATGTAAAATAAAACTATGTCATATGTGATGCTATGACTTTTACATAAAAATAATTTTTTTCAAAAAGTGAAGTTGTTTATGGTGTCACGACTTCACTAAAAATAATTAAAAAATTATATATATATATTCATGACTTTTATAAAAAATGTTTAAATTTTAATTTACTTTTCTATTAAAAAATAAAAAAATATATGAAGTTGTACATTAATTTATGACTTAAAAAAGGTGAGATCGTGCTTATTTTTACTATTTTTATCAGAAAATTTTTAAAAATTCTAATAATGAATTCAAAAGTGGTACAATGATACATGATTTTCGTTTTGAAGTCGCGTCTTTGAAACACGACTTATTCTAATTTAAATATATTTTTAAAAATTTATCGTGTAACTTTGTAACGTACTCCAATTAATTTTTAAAAGAAATATGTTTGCAAACTACGGTTTAAATATATTTTAAGATAATTATGATGTGATTTTGAGGGAAATTAAGATGGATATTAATTCCAACTACATGTTCCTACACATATATGGCCTCTACCTTCATCTACTTGGTGCTTGCATTCTTGACGGTCGTATTACAGTGGCTACACACTGTCCACCTTGGCACATGACTCACCATGCATGTACTCCTTATAACTTGCTTACATGCTTTATAGCGTTGCCCAGTTGCCCACACCATATATCATCTTTCTCTCCCTAGTTACTTGCCTTAGTATTTTGGCACTCTCTTTATTCATTATTTTTCTTATATAAATGCCCATAAAATCTCCACTCCTTGCTCAAGCTCAAATTAAAAGTAAAAGAATGAGTATAAGCCGTGAAAACAAGAAGACAAATTGCCTTTGATTTATGCTTCTTTTTGGGTTTAATGGAAGAAGGGAGTGAAAAAAAAATTGAACTAAAGAGAAAATAAAAAATACATTTTGTTTCTAAAGCTGACTTTTATTTTTATTTTTAATCAAATATAAAAAGAATGCATGGTTATAATTAGTTTGTAAAACATATTTTCAGAATTTAATTTATTTTGAAAATTATTAATGCAAACAGTTGTTCCTGACTTATTTTCTGTTAATTTCTAATAGTAAAAAAAAAAGTGTTTTTAAAAATAGTACTCAAAGAAACTGTTAGTTTATAAATTTGAAGCAAACAAATACTTAGTGAAAATAAGAAAGGAAGGGCACAGACATTTGAAGTAAATTGAATTGAATGAGAGTACTTTATGACATTAAAGAAACTGTTAAAAGAGTTAAGGACAAGCAACGCCGCCGCCGCCCATACGCCACTATCTGACTCTGGTGGATCTTGACTTATTCCATTTCTTTTGCTAATTCCCCTCCTTTTTGTATTTATTGTCATATCATTGCTTTGCTTTTTACATTAATGTTCTTATCTTTCACTTCTTTTTAATATTTTTTTTTATTTTGTAATATGCACTATGCAAACTGGGAGTCTTGTGACATCTTTCGTGGTCTTGTGGAGAAACTAGTCAACTTGCTGCTTTATTAGGTTAATAATCCAAGCTTCTTGCGTTGGGAATTTATATTTTTTCATGTAACTAGAGTTGATATCCTTGTAAAGTCTCATAGTGCTCTATGATATTTTTTTTTAACTTATACATTTATTGGATATCTTATTGCAATAACCATTCTGACTATTGTCTGTTCTATTAATCACTTAGTGTAGTAGTCATTCTTTCCATATGAAAAATTACAAAGGTTTCATATAAAAATTAAGAGCCTTCAACTGTGAAAGATTTATAAGATAAATTTCATTCATTTATATTCATAATTACAATAATTTTTCACCTTAACCGTTTAAATAACCAATAATTATGAATTCAAATATTTATTCTAATATTTAATAATTTGACATGTTGTAAATTCAAGATCCCAGAGTTCTTGACGTCTTGTTTTAGGATATATGCCTATAAATTTTTTACTTTTGCGCAAAGAATAAAGATATAAAGATTAAGTAAGATTTTATTTTTATTCTAACAAATGGTATTAAAATCTTGTTCTCATTGCTTGATTATTATGATTCAAGTTTTTAATGTTTGAAGCATTGAGTTTTCTGAAATGATTTTTATATATGGTTGTTAATCTTATTTTTGAAACTAAACTATAACATCGCATATAACATCACAAATAAACCATAGGTATCAAACTTTTTTTAACGTGAAAGTCTCCTCTATGAAAGAGGTAAAAATGGGTAAAAATGACAAGTCATTCTTCACATAGAAAGTTATTATACCAACATAATAATTCACATCACAGGTCATCAATCACTAATTCAACTATTCATATAGAAGAATAATGTGTCCTAAACTTTTTGTCAAAATTGTAGTCTGATTCAACAATTGATTTGCAGTAGCAAATTTACAATAACTGTCAGATGAGTATGTAAGCTGATCATACAACATTAAAAGTTTTCCATATAAAATTGGCCAATCTCAAATATGGCTAGAAAACAATTTTTTTCAGGAAAAAAATTATCACTGCGTGGCATTACAATGTGCAAGAAGTGTTGTTGCCAGAAAATTTAGAGTGATAGATTAATAATGATATTTGACTTTGTTTTCGTTCTAAGCGATATCGTTAATTTGATGGACAGTAGATTGGGAGTCAGCTGACCTCGATATAGCTAACTAGATTAGTACTAATATGAATAGTTGTCCAATCAGTGAGACATTATGAGTCTAGCAAAGATAACCGACCAAGCTTACAGTCGAACCCGACCAAGTTAATGATCAACTAGGTACACAGCAGGATCGTACTCCACATTTATTGCTAGTAGGAAAAGCCATCGATAAAGGGATATATTAGGTCATGTAACTCGAAGAAAGTGACTTTTCTCCTTAACTTATATATAAACACTTAGTAGAGAAGGAGGAGGGTCAATCTAACAATTCATATTATATGTACACTTTGTGATTGAGATAATCTTCCTTCCATTTTTCTTCAAGAATGAAATCTTATTGGAACTATCTAGTTCATCCTTCGGAACCATATCACATCCTGGATATGATGAAATAGAATGAATTGAGACAGTATTTTTAAGTAGATAATTATGTCAGAAGTAAATAAATCAAATATACATGCACTGTTAATATTTACTGTTTATTGAGTCAAAGCATTTTAGTTTTAAATTTTATTTTCTCGATTTCATTATTTGATTTTCTGTTACCCACATTTAGGATTATGTTGTTAGTATGTGGGATAGTTTCCTATTTTCTCGGTTTCATTATTTGATTTTCTGTTACCCACATTTAGGATTATGTTGTTAGTGTGTGGGGTAGTTTCCTATTTTCTAGATTCAGTAGTTGTAGAGCCAAGCCTATAAATTTGGCTCCCCTGGGATTGTTACAAAAAATATAAAAAAAATCAAGTTTGAAATAAAAAAATATTGAGTAGATATTCTCTCTTCCTCTTTTGCTTTCCACTATACGTGTGTGTGAGTATTATTTTATGCTAAAATTATGTCCCACTGATATCAAATTGGTATCAGAGCTGGTTAGATCCAGCATTGGTTTTGTGAGGTTGTGAGAAAGTTAGTTTCAAAAAAAATTATTATGTGAGGAACAAGGAAGTTCTCACTTTGCCAAAATTTTTTTGAGAAAGAGAGATGACCACTAATTACAATATTGTTTGGTCTGGTCCCAAATTAGATGGGAAATTGGATTATAACTATTGGGCATTGTTGATATCCACCCCATTTGAAAGCTCACAATATTTGGGGGCTTTATTGAACCAGGCTTACAACAAGGTATTGATGATGATGCTCAAAGGAATGACCAGTTGGCACTATCGCAAATTCACCAAGGTGTAGATTATTCAATTTTTGGCAAAATAGCAAATGACAAGACAGCCAAAGAAGCGTGGGACATTTTGAAGCTGTCATACAAAGGAGTAGAAAAAGCCCAAAAATCCAAACTGCAATCCATGCGTCGAGAATATGAAAGATATGAAATGTCTAGGTCACAAACCGTGGAACAATATTTTTCACGAGTAACAAATCTTGTCAACAAGACGAGGGTGTATGGAGAAGACATCCCTGAAAGCAAACAAATCTTGTCAACAAGACGAGGGTGTATGGAGAAGACATCCCTGAAAGCAAGGTAGTGGAGAAAATTCTACTCACCATGCCAATGAAGTTTGATCATGTGATGACTACAATAGTTGAAGCTCACGACACAGACACCATGACAGTTGCAGAATTGCAAGGAAGCATTGAAAGCCATGTGAGCAGAATCTTGAAGAAAACTGAAAAAGCAAATGAAGAAGTCTTGAAGAGTCAGTAAATTTTACCAACGTAGCAAAATCCAGCCGAAGTGAAGATAGTAGAGCTCGTGAAGGTGGAAATAGAAATTTCAGAGGTAAAAGTTGTGGCAATTTCAAAGGAAGAGGTCATTATAATTTCAATCAACAATGGAGAGACAACAATTTCAGATCTACCAACTATGGAAGAGAAAGAAGCAACAGCTCCCAAGAAATGAAAATTTCAATTGCTATCACTGTGGAAAGTTCGAGCACATAGCTGCAGATTGTAGATTCAAACAACAGGCAAATATAGCAGAAAACCAATATCAACATACCAGTGAGAGTTATGATAATCCACAAACTTTACTTCTAGTAGCAGACAATTTTGCAAGCGATGAAGATATTTGGTATCTAGATATAGGCTGCAGCAACCACATGTGTTGAAAAAAAGAGTTATTTTTCTCACTAAATGAAACGGTAAAATCTATCGTGAAATTTGGAAATAATACAAATATTCAGATTTTGGGAAAAGGTAGGTTTACTATCAAACTGAAGGATGGTTCTCAAGATTTCATCTTTGATGTTTTCTATGCTCCTGGTCTTCACCACAACCTGTTGAGCATGAGACAATTACCAGAAAAAGGCTACAACATGCAGATTCTCAATGGCTGCTGTACTTTGATTGACAAAAATGGAAGATTCATTGCTAAGGTAAAAATGACTCCTAATCACCTATTCCCTTTAAAAGTTGGTCACAAAGAATTATCCTGCTTGAGTTCTTTTATACCAAATAATGATTGGTTATGGCACATGTGCTTTGGACATTATCACTTTTCTGGATTGAATTATTTATCTAAAAAAGAGTATGTATCTGGTTTGCCTGTTATAAATATTCCTGAGGGTGTATGTGAGACTTGTGAAATTACAAAGAAGCACAGATGATCTTTTCCGATTGGAAAGTCTTTGAGAGCAAAAAAGCCATTGGAAATAGTCCATTCAGATTTATGCATGGTTGAGATACCAACACATGGTGATAGTAGGTATTTCATTACTTTTATTGATGATTTTAGTAGAAAAACCTGAGTGTATTTTTTGAAACAGAAATCAGAAGCTTGTGATGCCTTTAAGTCATTTAAGGCATTTGTAGAAAAATAAAGTGATTGCAGAGTTAAAGCACTAAGGACAGACAAAGGCCAAGAGTACCTTGCATGTGCAGATTTTTTTGACCAACATGGAATTCAACATCAACTAACAAGATACACTCTTCAACAAAATGGAATAGCAGAAAGGAAGAATATGACGATCATGGACATGGTGAGATGCATGTTGAAGGCTAAACAATTGCCCAGAGAATTTTGGGCAGAAGTTGTTGCCACTGTTGTATATATTTTGAATAGATGCCCAACAAAAAAATGTTTATGATAAAACACCAGAAGAAGCTTGGAGTGGAAGGAGGCCCTCGATCCGGTATCTCAGAATTTTTGGGTGTATGGCATATGCCCACGTACTTGATCAACTTAGAAAGAAGCTTGATGACAAAGGAGAGAAGTGCATCTTCATTGGTTACAGCACCAACTCAAAGGCATACAAGCTCTATGATCCAGTGACAAAGAAGGTAATTATAAGCAGAGATGTGACCTTTGATGAAGAAATAATGAGGAATTGGTCTTCCAAAGCTCAAAAAGAGCCTGTAGTAATTCCAGAAAATTATGAAGAAGAGAATGGACATGCAGATCCAACACTTGATGGGCCAGAAATATCAAGTAGACCACAAAGGCAACAGAGACTACCAGCTAGATTGGAGGACTATGTTGTGGGTAATGACAATGACCCATCTGATGAGGAAATTATCAATTTTGCTTTGTTTACAGATTGTGAACCAGTTACATTTGAAGAAGCTGCAAGTGATCGAAAGTGGAGAAAAGCAACAGATGACAAAATTCATGCCATTAAGAAAAATCAGACGTGGGAGCTGACAGACTTACCAGGAGATAAAAGGCCAATTGGAGTGAAGTGGGTGTACAAGACTAAGTACAAGCCTAGTGGAGAAATAGATCGTTTCAAAGCAAGGTTAGTAGCAAAAGGATACAAGCAGAAGCCAGGTATTGATTATTTTGATGTATTTGCTCCTATAGCGAGATTAGATATAATTTGTATGCTTATCTCTCTATCAGCTCAAAATAATTAGAAAATTCATCAAATAGATGTTAAGTCTGCTTTTCTAAATGGTACGTTAGAAGAAAAAATGTGTGTTGAACAACCTGCTGGATATGAGATTGAAGGCAAAGAAGATAAAGTCTACAAGCTGAAGAAAGCATTGTATGACTTGAAGTAGGCACCCAAAGCGTGGTACAAGTAGATTGATTCTTACTTTGTGCAGAATGGTTTTCAAAGATGTTCGTTTGAACATACTCTATATATTAAATTTGTTGACATTAGTGATATTCTTATTGCGTGCCTTTATGTTGATGATTTAATCTTTACTGGCAACAATTCAAAGATGATTGCAGAATTCAGGGAGGCCAAGATTAGATACTTTGAAATGACAGATTTGGGCCTGATGTCTTATTTTCTTGGCATTGAGGTCATTCAACAGGCTGATGGAATTTTCATTTCTCAAAAGAAGTATGCTGTAGACATTTTGAAGAAATTCAAAATGGAGAATTCAAAACCAATCTCAACATCTGTTGAAGAAAAGTTGAAGTTGAAAAGAGATAGCGATGAAAGAAGAATTGATTCAACATAGTACAATAGTTTGATTGGAAGTCTCAGATATCTGACAACTACTAGACCAGATATTGTCTTTGGAGTAGGATTGCTCAACAGATTCATGGAAGAGCCACGTGCATGTCATTTATAGGGAGCAAAAAGAATCCTCAGATATATTAAAGGTACTTTGACTGAGGGGATTTTTTATGATAATAATTATAATATAAAGCTAGTTGGATACAGAGGTAGTGACTGAGCAGGAGATATTGAGACAAGAAAAAGCACGTCAGGGTATGTATTTCATCTAGGCACTGGAGCAGTAGCATGGTCCTCGAAGAAACAACCAACAATTGCACTCTCAACAGCCGAGGCAGAATACATAGTTGTAACAAGTTGTACTACACAAGCAATATGGATGAGAAGGATGCTTGAAGCAATGCGTCAAAAGCAAAATAGTCCCACAATGATTTTTTGTGATAATAAGTCTGCAATTGCACTTTCAAAAATCTCAGTTTTTCATGGGAAGTCCAAGCACATAGACATTCGGTTTCATAAAATTCGAGAATGGGTAGTTGAAAAAGAAGTTGTGATTGAATATTGTCCAACTAAAGAACAAGTTGTAGATATTTTTATAAAACCACGGAAAGCATAACTGTTTTATAAGTTGAAGAAAATGTTTGGAATAATTAGTGTGCATACTTGATTTAAGGGAGACAATGTCATAAGTAAATAAATCAAGTATACATGCATTGTTAATATTTACTGTTGATTGAGTCAAAGCATTTTAGTTTAAAATTTTATTTTCTCCATTTCATTATTTGATTTTTTGTTACCCACATTTAGGATTATGTTGCTAATGTGTGGGGTAGTTTCTTATTTTTTCGATTTCATTATTTGATTTTCTGTTACCCACATTTAGGATTATGTTGTCAGTGTGTGGGGTAGTTTCCTATTTTCTAGACTCAGTAGTTGTAGAGCCAAACCTATAAATTTGGCTCCCCTGGGATTGTTACAAAAAATATAAAATAAAATCAAGTTTGAGATAAAAAAAATATTGAGTAGATATTCTCTCTTCCTCTCTTGCTTTCCACTATACGTGCGTGTGTGAGTATTATTTTATGCTAAAATTATGTTCCACTGATATCAAATTATCTTGAGTAAATTCACTATTTTTTTATTTTCGGATCGCTTCGAAAGAACAAGATGTTTCTTTTGTTCTTTTTTCAACAAATTATGATCTTTAGTAGACTCTCAGTAGGATTCAAACCCAGATGAAGTTCTGATCATCCGTCAGAGAAAAAAGAATGAGTGACTTTGTATCAATGGAATCTCATCATTCATACATAACGAATTGGTGTGGTATATTCAAATCATAACATATGACCAGTAAAAACTAGTATTTTAATTGAGATTAGAACTCATAGGGAAGAAAATATATTTATGAATGGAATAAAACATACAGTATTTATAGACAAAAGTATTCGGTTATTGGGAAAAAATCAATATACTTCTAATGTCGAATCAGGATCAACTAGGACAAAAATAAAGCATTGTGTTGAACTCTTCTTTGATGTTAAAGTAATAGCTATGAGTATCATCGGCTCCAGCTAAAGGGTAGTAGAAGAGTACGACCTATTACACTTTAATTGGGTTACTCTATTCCACCTCTTAGAAAGAAAAGAATTTAAATAAAAATACTTAATAGCACGACGATACATTTATACAAAACTTCTACCCGAAGCACACACAATGAAGTCATAAATAGTCAAGTAAAATCCAATCCACAAAATCATTTAATCCGACGTGAACACTTGAAATATCTATTAAAGATGGTAACATATCTTAACAATCAATATTGTTGTAAAATAGTTTTTTTCTTCGATCAAAGTTGCTATGATAAGATAATTTTTAATATTACTGAAATAATATATCTTTTTTTCAATAATTAATGAGGTTGCCATAAATATATAATAATATTAAGAGAATACGAAAAAAAAGTCAAATAAAAATATAATTTTAAAAGAAAATTAACATTAGCCAAAATCACATATCATAGGTTAATTTTAAAGAAAAAATTAATTTACAATAAAGGATGTAATCAACATCTTATCTACGCAAATTAATAGAAGATTAATATTCCAAAAAAATGAAAGAAGAAAACTCGGATTTCTTCTACGTACAATGTGAAAATTAAAAGAAAAAGAAATAAAATAAAAAGCATCCATGTGCAGATCCAAAGTTAAGACGAAGATTGAGTTATTTTGGACCCCACCAACTTTAAACTCGAAGCAAATGAGAAATGGTTAACATTGTCGTTTACGAGAAGGGGAGTTGGTATTGCAAAAATTGAGTGCGACAACGTCGTAGGCTTTGCTGCTTTCCTCGATGGTGTCGAAGATGCCAAGCCGCCACGATGTCTAATATCAACCACACACCCTCTTCCGTACACTTTTCTAGTAAACTATGAATCATGAACGGAAAATTGAGCCTTTCTTGCTTTAACTATTCCTCACACTGCTACTTACCACGAAGGATGAAATACAAAAGGAATAATATTAATAGGATTGAGATATAGGGAGATCGATGAAAACAGATCGGAAAGAATACAAGAAAAAAAAATTAAAAAATCATATTTCTTAATATCAGTAAATTTTATCCTTTTAATAATGTTAAAATATTATAGCAGGAGGATCTACTTAGGATAATTTTAAAAGAATTATTCTTGTATTTTATTCTTTATTTTAATCTAACGATTCTTATTTTTTACTTGCATGAATATTTTATTTAATTTTTAAATAATTTATTTATTTTAATATTTAATCTTATCTTAATATTTCAAATTAATTAGAAAGAAATATATATACTAGTTTTTTAACTTGTACATTGCACAAAATAAATATTTATTTTATAAAATTAAAATTTATAATAAATAAATACTTTTGAATATATAAGTTTTATTATAATTAAAATTTATAATAAATAATTATTTTTTAACATATAGTTTATATTTTAAAATTATAATAAACAGTCAATATTATGATAATATATTATTTTTAATTATTAATTATTTATTTTTAAAATATTAAAATTTAATTTATTTTTAAAACTAAAAATGTTTCAAATGATAGGAGTTTTAGAAAGAATTTTTAAAAATATTCTCATAGAAGAAAAATAACTAAAAACACTGTCATTAAAAAATGATATATAAAAAATTTCTGGTTTAATATAGTTGATTCCAATTTATATAAAGAGAGGATTTAGGTTAATTTTTAGTAATTAGGATATTACGTTATGTTAATTTACTTAGTAACGTTTGTTAGTTTTTTTTTCATAATAAATTATTGTTGGGATAAATTTTGAATTGGTTAATTTTTCTCACAAGGCATCAAAGATTTTTTTTTTCTCAATCATTTGATGTCGCTGGTAGGAAAGTATATATTTTTTCTCAACTACTGTCAACATTGTTAGCAACAAAAAAAAAACATATTTTCCTAACGACTTCAAAATTACAAACAAAATATATATTTTTCTAATAACTGTTAAGTTATTGGCATACCTATATATTTTTCAATGACATATAAAATTGTTGTGATTATTATAAATTTGTAACGATAAATGGGACATATGCATGTATATTTGTTGTTGATCAATTAATCAAGATGGTTGGTAATTATTATGATTTGTCAATGAAAAATACAATTGTTGGGATATAAGTATAATTTTTTATATTAATTTTATTGACTAAAAATATCTCATCCCAACAAAATTGAAATGGTTAGGTTACACACAATAATTTTCTTTATCTTTTATCTATCTCTATTTTTATTTTATTTTCTTAGAAGAGAAATATAACCATATAATATATGCATACCGAATATATCTATAATTAAATTTTGTCAGAAAACTTAATCGTTTTTAGTAAGATTTTCTCCCTCTTTATGGTTTTTTTATCCATAAAACTCAAATTAATATTTTGATTAAATGATTCAATTTTATATCTCTTTATCTTATCATTAATTATATCATATATAATCTCTCATTTTTTTCCTCTCTTTTTTATTATATAAATAACATATCTTAAATTCAAATGTAATAGTCAAATATTTATATTTACTAATTAGTGGTTATGAATAAGTTGCTCCAAAATACCTTTAATCTTGTAGTGTGAATTTCTCTCTTCTTTTCTCTTCTCACCGTACATATGCTACTTTCTCTCAAGAATAAGCTTCCTCCCAAGGTCTTAATTGGTCCTTATTCACTTACACAAATGAGACATGAAGTATAGACTTGCACATTTGGGTCTTTCTCTACTTAAGAAGGGAGACCAATTATTGAAAGTCCTTTTAAATTTTTGTTTTTGATTTTAAAAAATTGGTTCATGATATTGGCTATGTAATTCATGATTGAGGTTTTATTTAAGTTTAAACCAGAATCCTTGGGATGCATAAGTTGGAAGCAAGCAGTGTTAGTGACGCCTGTGATTGATCACTCGGGCAATAACAATTATGTGCATTGCGTAGTAATTAATCTAGTTGAAGAATAAATGTGGTTAGAGTAAAAGTAGAAAATTGACAATGACCAACATCCAACTTCATTCGTTAAACAAATTATTCCTACCAATATTTTATTAACAAATATAATTGGCAACTAAAGCCGTCGCTTTACCCCTCTATCTTATTAAATTTAACGCAATACGTACTTGAATGAAATAGAGGCACTAACTGAGGTAAAAATTATATAAATAACTAAAATCATAATACTGTAAGAGCATATATGGGTTAATTGTATAAAGATATAGTTCATTGAAAATTAATATAAATTTGTTCTTTGTTTGCTAACCTGTATAAATGTTCGATATAATTAATTGAAACTTACCTTTTTGACTTTTTTAATTCTCTCTTCATATTATTTTAAAAAATTAATCTAATATAATAAAATATAGCTTAGATCTAATAATTTGAAAAAAAATCGAATATAATAAAATATAATTTAGATTGAATAATTTAATTTTTATCGATACATTATTTGTGATATTTTAATTTATTATTATTAAAAGTTTTTTTAATATAATTTTTTATATATCTAAAACTAGATTTTAAGTTAATATGTTGGTTGGTTAAAAAAATATAAATTGATATGTTGATTAAGAAATATAAATAGTTATCTAGAACAATATTATTTTTTAGTTCTGCGTCTACAAAATATTAGTGCTGAATTTGCACAAAATTGTACCATGTTGGCGCAAATCACAATCGGCTTGAAAAGAACATGTATTTTGACAGGCTGTGCAATAGGATTTGAAAAAAAAAAAAAAAAAAAAACTAAATAAAATAATTAGATGGTTTTCATAGAAACGAAAAGAAAGTGACTGGTAACATAAGGGTTAGGACAACGAGTTAATGATTCGTTATTCTTTCTCGGCAATTTCGCTTTTCTTGTCGTTTCATCACATCGTCTAATCAACTATCACAAAGAGGAAACAATGAAGTTAAAATATTGATTTCAAAGTTAAATATACCATATTCATGCATATTTTATACATATTTTAAATTTTTATTTTAAAGACGTGCGACCCTTTTTTCTTTCAAACTGAGGTGGTGTCAGCGAGGTCAACTTCGTCTATATATATATATAATTAATTTTAAATTCATTAAATAATAAATATTTTTTTTAATATAATGGTTTTCATATCTAAAATAGAATTTAAATCTTTTGATTGGAAGAAACAAACAGTACTACTTGAATCAACTAATATTTGTATTTAACTTTTTTTCTATCAAGCTTCATCTTTGTGCCTCACTAGTAAATTCTAATATCTAGTGTGTTTATAGCCTGTCTAGATGTGTCATGCAGCCTCAAAATCACGTAATTTTTTTTTTATTTGACGTATAAGCTACTTTTTTTTCTTCAATTTTTCATGTCAAATTCGTGTGTTTTTCTTTTACAAATGCGGATCCAAACATGCTATTAGTTTTGCATTAAGATAAATTTAAAGTACCTTTACCAAAAATATAGTTATTCTTTTTTGGTTTGAAAGCTTGAAAATTGATCCATGTAAACTAAACACACTCTAATTCCCACCAGTAATTGGGTGGTGCACATTCACATTATTTGCACGAGGAAAATTGGGTGGCTGATTAGTTAAATTATAGTTATGAGTAATGTTATATTTTTCTATAAAATCATCCTACACACTATTTAATACTTTACGAAAGAGTATTGAATAAGAAAATAATTACATTGAATATTTTGAAAATTTTAAAAACATTCAATAACTTTTTATCCAATAACAAAGAAAATTTTGTAGAAAAATTCAAAATAAGTAACGGGTACTCCAAACATTGGTTGTGTAAGAATATTCATTACGTATATAGCCGCACATTACGTCGATTTTTTTTTTTTAAAAATTAAAGTTTTATTTATTAATTTATTTTAAATATAACTTTAATTTGAGTCGTTGATCTTAAATGAAAACACTAATATTGATGACAGGTATAATTTCAATTAAATTAACAAATAAGAATATTTAATCATTTGTATTTGAAATTACATTAATAGAAATATAGCTTGAAACATCTTCATTTGAGTTTTCAACTATTGACAACACCTTTTTAGCAAATATTAGTTTTTGAAAAAATAATTTTATACTAATGTCATAATAATAAAGTAAAAATAATTAAAGTTTTATTGTATTAATAATTTTAAAACTCATTTTACACTGTTTAAAATTAATCTATCTATCTCCATATATATATATATTATTTTTTTTTATAAGCACATCATAATAGGTGTATCTCTTCTTGTTATGTTTAATTTTTTATTCACAAGTTTTATTATTAAAGTTATTCGATTTTTACCTCCCGAAATGATGCAAAGTGCGGGACAAGGAGAAAATGAACACAATCGTTTATCGCTCATAGATTGAGAGAAAAAATAATAATAATAAAGATTTGATGTTTGCATTTGCTTGTTAAAAAAGTTTATGGCAAATCATAAATTATTGTGACTAGTTTCAACGTTTCCATCTATAAAAATTGGGTACTTAACATTTTTTTTAATTTTCTCCACACTTAAATATTATAAATAAATATATTTTTAGTGTTTATAATATATTCATTTTATATTTTTAGTTTTTATAAAAGTTAATAATTTTATTCTCTATAAAATTTTATTATTTGATTTTAATTATTGTTATTATTCATGGATGATGTGTCAGATATCTAAAAAATAAGTTTGATTTTTTTAAAATAATATAGACTAAAATAAATATCTTTTAATATAAAAGGGACTAATATTAAGAGTTTATACTTTTATAAGGATTAAATAAACTATTGAGGGCTTAAATTGTAAAACAAAATTTTATAAATATCAAAATCAGAAGAAATATTTCATAAGGACTAAAAATACAAAACAAATATATTATAAAGACTAAAATTATATTTAAATTTATATAAATATATTTTGTTATCCTAATAATTATGTGAAAATTTGGGAATACACAATGCTTTTAACAGAAAAATCCAAACAAAATTTACAAGTCATTTTTTTTTTGTCAAAACTTACAACTCATTTTTTGTCATGTAGTTTGAAACACATAGAGACAACAAAGGAGCCTAATTGATTATATAACTTTTTTTGTTTGATTGTAAATTTGGCCTTTCGCAATCGTGAAAGTTTGGTCTCCTGATTTAATTATGTGAATTAATTCCTTAAATATTGTAATTAAATAATTTTAGTCTATCTAATTCTAATTACGTAAATTAAGTATTTTAAGTATTATAATCATATAATTTTGATACCTTTGCTGTATTGTTCAATATTTAATAAAATTTGATAATGTGATATTGACAAATAACATTGTAGTTATCATATATGCGACATAATTAGTTATATTAGTTTATTAATGTTATATATATATATATATATTATTATATTAGTTGTGAATATCACATCATTTATTATATTAATTATAAATATCATGTTATTCTAATTTATTAAATATTTAATAATTTATTGACAAAGAAAAAAAAATTGTACAATTAAAATATTTGAAGATCTAATTCATATCATTAAAATTTTAGAGACTAGAATTATTTAATTACAATATTTAAAATTAACATAATTAAAATTTAAAAAAATTAAAATCACATAATTAAAATACTGAAAATAAAATTAAGTATTATTTAAAAAAACAAACAACAACCACCGTTCAATCAATTGAATAATTAAAGCACTTTAATAAAAAAATGCAATGGAAAATAGATTAAAAAGAAAAATAAATAATTGATTGAAAGAGATGTGATTAGACTAGACTCTTTAAAATGAACAGTTAAACCAATATACCACATATATAACGAAATGATATCGTAAAATATGCATTAATCAAGATGCTGAAATGTCGACACTACAGCTCACATTTCAGCTTTTATATATTATAAAAAATTATTTGAGAAAAGACTTTACTTCATTGTTGAATGTGATTGTTTAAATAGTACATGACCGTTCTTGTATGAAAACAAGATTTATCATTAAATTTGTAGAATGGTAGAATATCCAAAATTTTTTGGACTAAATGTTCAGGGTATGTTTCCGTAAATAAATAAATTAATTACTTATTCAATAAACTCTTATTATATAGTAATTTAAAAAATATCTTTATTATAAAAATAATCATAAAAATTTTGCTTTTTTCTATATTTTATCTTTTAATTTAACAATTTTAATAAATAATATATTATTTATATTATAAAAATAATGAATAATTCTCTTATAATTATTCTTATGATAAGTAAATTTCTTCTGGATTTATATATTATATCTAATCATAATTTTATATATAATTTAAAAAAAATCATGTTATTTTTCTGAATCTATATAAACTCTTTTATGTACCTTCTTATTATACTTATATTTAAATTAACTTATTTTTTAATAAAATTAATTGAATTTCTATTGGAAGAGATATTTTGTGTACGCAAAGGGCATTTTATAGTAGAATTAAATATATATATTAATATTAAAAAAAGTGATAGAAGAAGATGAAAAGGTGGCGTAAATGATAACCCTGTGAATTAGGGCAGCGAGAGAAGGACAAAGGATGATGTATGTATGGGTCTCGTCCGGATCACCCGATTTGGATGAAAAGAGGGCATCATATTCATAATTCATACCTAACCCACAATTACTTATCAAATATCAACCTTCAATCATTTCTAAATCACTTTTCATTCAACCTTTTCCTCAACCACACAAACACTTAAAATAATATTATTATTGGGAATATAACATTTTTAAAAAATCTCCTAGAGAAGAGTCGGTAGCAATCCATGTAGATAATTTCAAAATGTTTTTTTTATTTTTTTAACACGTGCAGGATTTTAAGTTTTAACTTTATTGTGGTTATTGTATTTATATATATTTTTTAAATATATTTTTCATTTTAATCTCACAGACATATCAACTTATTAATGTGTTATAGACAATATTAAAAAAATCTTATAAAGTAAGCTTGGAAAATATATTAGTGTATTAATTTACTCTTAAATTTTAGTGAATTAATAACATGATGTAGTTTAAATTGGATAGATAAATGCATTTTATTGGTGCATATAGAAAAAATATTTAAAAAATATTTCAATCATTGATTTTTCAATTGATGAGTATTATTTAATATATTTTTTAATTAAATGCAAATGTTCACTTTATAATTTAGACGATTCAAATATATTTTACTTTATAATAATAATTTTACTTTTAAGGTAAAAAATATATTTTAAAGGATAAAATAAATTTTATATTATACCTTTTATTGAAAAAGTAATAAAATAAGTTTTATAATTTACATATATGTATATTACAATTTTAATAGTTTTCTTTGTTTAGTTCACTGTCATAATGTAATTTATATTCTACAGTCATTTACCTTAAAATGATTAAATTTATAATTATCTACTTCAATATTATAAATTTAAATACACATTGAAAAATAGATTCTCACTCTCCCCATAATTTCAGATAGATATTTTTGATATTTTTTATTTTCTTTTTTAGGTGCATTTCATCTATAACTTCTATAACTAACAAAAAAAAAAAACTTTCAATTATCTCACATTACCATAGTTTATTTGTATCTTCTTAGTCTCTTATTTATTTTAATGTACTCTATTGTAACTTTATCTCTAAATTAATTTTCATTATTTTTAAATATTAATAATTAAAATAACCCTAAATTACAAATTAAATTATTTATTGTATATCAAAACATAATTTATATATTTAAAATACATATTTATTATAAATTTCAATTATAATGTAATTTATAAACTTAAAAATAATTATTTATTATAAATATCAATTATATAAAAATTAACATTTTTTTAATCTACAATTATCTTCTACAATACACAAACTAAATATTAATAATAACAAAATAGTTAATTCATAATTGTTAAATAAATGTTGTTTTATATAAATTAGTTTTACATCATCATTTAATTATAAATAATTGTTGATATGATTTTTAATGTAATTTATGATAAAAGTTAATAAATTTATCATATATAATAAATTTTTATTAAATAATATTATACAATTATTTTATACTTACAATATATAATCTATTTTTCCATAATATTAATATGATTCATAATGTCAATTTTCTACAAAATTTTTCCTAACATGTAGCAATTTTGTAATAATAATTTTATTAATGAGTGTCTTAATAATATTTGTTAAAAATATTAAAATAATAATAATTTATTTTTAATAAATATAAACACGGGTTAGCATTTAGGCCGATAACTTAAGTCATTGTCCTTCATGAGCAACGACTTTGGGGTATGCAACAGAGAAACTTGAGGCCAATAGAATCAGTGGCCAACAATAAAGCATCAATAAATGTCGTATACCAAAGTAAGAGCTTGCGTCTACTTCCTGACTTTTTTCTTCCTTCTCTTTAAATGTATTTATAAATAGATAAGTAGATTCAATTAATCTAAATTCTCAATATTCAATTGGAAAAATTACAAATTAAAAGTGCTAAAAAAAATAGTTCAATATGAGCTTATTTAACTAGATATTTGTTTTTTATAAAATGGGATAACATATAAAATTGTTGAATTATCTATAGTATTCATTTAGTAAAATTTGTAGAGTTACTATATTGGAGAAATGAGTTGCTTAAATTATAATAAATAAATATATATGATATATAATGGTGAGACTCATTTAAAATCTCCAGAAAAATAAAATAAAAAGTTGTTGGAGTAAAGATGACCTAAGATTTTAGCAAGAATAATAATAATAAGAAAAACTACTTCGTAAATACGTAAGAAAGGCATATTCTGTTCAAAGATATTTTATATATTTTTTAATTAATATTTTTGTATTATCACGTTAAAAATGTGAAATATCATATATTTTTATTGATATACGTACACTCGTTTAAAACAACTAATGTTGGTAAAAATTTTAATTTACAAATTAATAAATATTTTTTATTAAAAAAATACAGCGACAGTATACTAGAGATCACAGCGGGAATGCTTCGGTAATAATTTATAATAAAAACTTTTAAATTTAATTTTCATTATAATTTTTATATTATTAATTAATTAAAAATATCCTAAATAATTGGTAAAAAATTGTACAATACATAACAATTTATGTTTAAAATTTTATTTCAATAAACTTCTCCATACATGTTTAAAAGAAAAGATAAGTAAATTAAATTTATTCCATAGATTGAAATTAATTTATATATTTTTATTTTTATAGAAGTGTTTTCATATAATTTATCGGACAGCTAAAGTAATAAATTGATATCAGTTATTGAAAAAAGTCAAATTTACTTTATTTTTTTTATAAATATTTATAAAAGAATTTATTCATAACTTAAATGACATAGTTAAAATACCTCCATACTGTCGATGCATTATAAGTAATTTCGAAACTTTTTTTTTTCTTGAATCTGTTAGAAGTGCCTGCACACTTGATAACTTTTTTTTTTAAATATTAATTAATGTTTCTCATCCCGCGATAAGAGTATAATTAAATAAATTTCATTATCTTAAAATAATAGATTAATAGAAACATTTTTTTTTCAAAAGTGAAAATTAAAAAAGTTAGAATATTTATATTTTAAGATATTAAATATATACTTTTATTTTAATATTAAAATTTAATAAAAAATATTAAAAAGATTAATTAAAAAAAGATATAATACTATTCATATTAACAACACTAACAAAAAAATACTTAGTATATTTTATTGAATATTTTTGGGTTATTCAAATATGCATTAAATAAATTTTATACAATTATTGCACTAATCATTTTTGTTAAATATTTTATAATTGTATTTTTTAAGCGATAGTTTTCAGACACTCTTAACATTAATATTTATTTATTTTTTCTCTCCCTTTGTTTTGAAAAAAAAAAAAGATAAACACAGAAGAAAATGGATCAATCAATTCTAGGAGGATAGAGCCTAACTCACATAGGTGGTAACCAAGTGAAGCCTGTTTAGAAAACGAGCAAGGTTAAATTTTTTTTGTAAAAGTTTATTTGATTTAAAATATCAGATTTCAAGTCATTTACAAAGTATTTTTTTAATTATTTATGTAAATAATAATATGTAGGTTTATAATAATAATTATTATATTAAAATTATATTACAATGTTTTAAAGTTATATATTTGCTGGTCTATTTAAAAGTTTAAATATGTTGATTTATATATAAGTTTAAATTTATTAATTCATTTTAAAAATTCATTTTTAATCTATTTAAGTGGCCCTATTTCTTTTGTTTATTTATTTATACTATTAAGTAGATTTTTAAATATGTTTTCAAGATAGACAAAACTTTTGAAATAATTTAGTTAAATCTTAAAAAAACTATATTAAATAAACAGACTAGAATTGGATTTCATTATTTAGTTTTTTTAAATAAATCAGTCTTATAAAACATAACCCAATTCTGGTTTTACCATCCCCTGGAAATAAGTACGAGCTTGACGCATTTCTAATGCTATATTTTATTTTAAAAAAAAGGCCCCATTTCTAATGCTAAACTACTTGGGATGCTTTTCATTGCACTTATGCTGCTTATTTATGACAAATTTAGGCTTTCTTATTACTTTTCCTCATAAATTTAGTGTTTCTATATGAAGTTAAGTTATATTGAATTACAAATTATAAGTCTGAAAAAATGATCGCGTTTTTTTTTTAATTAAACGGCCATATTATTATAAATACTAAAACAATGTCTAATTCGTTTAAGTTAAAAATTAATATTTACTTTATTAAAATCTTAGATTTTATTCTTATTGCTATTTTATTTATAATATTTAGAAAAGTACTAACGGTGCCTAATGGCTAAAGGTGATGATGCAGTACGAAGTCTAGTCGATTCTCCACCATATATTACTGACAATGGTGGCATGCAATTTTTTAAGCTATAATTTTGTGTAGCACTAGCAGTGTAGCACAGAAATTTTGTTGAGAAAGGAAAAAAAAAAGGGTAATAATGGATACCGTTATCCGCGAGTAGTATTGAATAGAGCATTAAAAGGTGGGAGCAGAGTGCGGGCTACTCAAGATGAGATGAGGGTGCACATGAAAGTGAGTTTTTTTGCCACTTCCACTTGAAAGCCCTTTGTCCTATACTTGCATATCACTAAGGACAAAGATTGGGTTTGCTTCAAATAGCAAAAGGTGGGAGCTCAAAGCAACCACATTTTTAATTTTCCAACTTGTTCATTCTATATGCCATTTCTGAGCAGTTCACCACAAGCATCCAACTCATGCCACCACCACTTCTATTTGGGACTCCTCAAAACACACACAAGCATAGAGATAAGGAAGAGGAAGAAGAAGAAAGAGAAATATAAGTTGGTTGTGTTGTGTTGTGTTTCCCACCACCAAGTTCCCCTTTAATTTTCTCTCTGGGAGTGTCAAGTACTTGTGACCCTCTCTCTTCTCAAGTGGGTCATGCTTTGTGGCCCCTACCTTCTCCCACTTGCTCCTAGTCTCTGCTGTCTTAGCCTCTGCCCTTTAATGTTGTCTTCACAACTCTCTTGTCTCTTCCATCATTCTTATGCTCTTATTCCTTCCACATACAGAAACAAAGATCCATTCTTTCTCCATATGGGTGCTCAGTGATTTTGGTTTCCCTGCTTCCTAAAGGTGGTGAATGGTATAAAACATCTCTTTGTCTTTCTTTTAGAATATTTCACTCTTGTCTGCTCAATAGGAGACTGCTCCAGTTCAATTCCAGCATCTGGATCCCCCCTTCATTTGGAAACGTGTCAAGTTTGTTGCTTGGAGCTGTTATTTGGATTTGATTGTCTTCGTTTCTTGGTTTAGGATCTGTTTGTCAAAAGGGGCTTCTTTGAATAGTTTTTTTGGCTACCAAGACTAAGACCAAGACCAAGACCATTCTTTGACACTTTGATTCATGCTTGGTCAAAGAACACAATGGAGAGGTTTCCACTTCTTTAGCACTTGGAACTCTAGCTCAGAGAATAGATATGAAGAACATTCTTAAGAAGCTTCATATCGTGTCTAACCAATCAGATGATGGACAAGGGCCTACTTCGTCAAAGAGCAACAAGTCCAGTGATGGTTCTTCTTCATCCACTGCCCCTAAAAAGCTTTCAACTTGGTTGCATTCAGTTTCCAATAGACAGAGTGCAAGTCCTCCATCTCCCAACCTGGCTAGAGGAGGAGAAAGGATGGAGCCATCTGATTCAGTGAGCAGTGGGGGTTTGGATATTGTGTCTGATTCAGCCAGGCGTGATTCGGAGTCTAGTGCTTCCAGGGATCCCGAGGTTGAAGAGGAATATCAGATACAACTGGCTTTGGAGATGAGTGCAAAAGAGGATCCTGAGGCTGTACAAATTGAAGCTGTTAAGCAGATCAGTTTGGGATCCTGTGACCCTGATAATACGCCAGCTGAAGTTGTGGCCTACCGTTACTGGGTAAGTCCATTGACTTTAAGCTTCCACTCACATTCTTGATTCTTGATATACGTAAGTAAGAACTTGCTGCCACACCAAAAATATCATCTATTACAAATAGAGATTTGCAAGGCTTAAAGATTTTCTGACGTAGAGATGCTGCTTCTTTTTCATAACCAGAATCATGGAATTGTATTAACTGTAAAGATTTTGAAAGGAAAGGATCTGTGATTCTTTATATTGCATTTTTTACCTCGCTCACCATATTTTTTTTTTAAACTTTCTTATCTGTGTGAAATGACACATAGCAAATCATGATTGTTGGGAGAACTTTGCCATTATTAAATATATCAACAGCATTCTGAACTGTGCTATTGGGCTGGAACTTCCAATATCACAGCATTTTTTTGCTCTTAGAAGTTGGAGTTTTATAATGGCTAATTGGCTACGAATTTTGTCATATCATATATATTGAAAAAGGATGCTGAAGTTGCAGCTGAGATGCATTAAGTACTTGCATTTTGGACTTATATGACATACTTCCAGGTCATTAAATGATTTATAATTGTAACAATTGGTTGATATCTTGGTATAAGATATGGGAAACTAACTTAAAAGAGTTAAATGTGCTGAATAGATTAGGATATCGATGCATAAAACTTCTTTCTTTCTGTCTCCTAGTTACTTAACTGTAATTGTCCTACTTTACATTCCTTTCTGACTTATCTCATATGTAGATTTATCCGTGCTTCACAGAATTACAATGCTCTTGGTTATGATGACAAAATCTCAGATGGATTCTATGATCTGTATGGGATCTTAACCGAGTCAACCTCTGCAAGAATGCCTTCTCTCGTAGATCTGCAAGGAACACCAACCTCAGATGATGTCACCTGGGAAGCAGTCTTGGTCAATCGAGCTGCTGATTCCAATTTGTTGAAACTTGAACAAAAAGCCATGGAGATGGCAGTCAATTCAAGAAAAGATTTTGAAGTGGTTGTAGATAGTGATTTGGTACACAAGCTTGCAATAATAGTGGCTGACTATATGGGTGGCTCAGTTGAAGATCCTGAAAGCATGTCAAGAGCATGGAGGAGTCTTAGTTACAGTCTAAAAGCAACCCTCGGTAGCATGGTTTTGCCACTTGGTTTACTGACCATTGGATTGGCACGGCATCGTGCATTGTTATTCAAGGTATTTTTCTTAACATTCTCTTTTTTGGTTTACATTTCATTGAAGAACAGACTGGTTATGTATTAATTATAGTTAGACTTAAATCCAAACAAAATTATTAGATAATATTTAGAGAATTAGCATTTGGGACCACTAAATGCTATAAGATTTGTCATACATACTCTTTTACAAACTTCCATGATTCATATGATAAAATTATATTTCTCTGTATTAAATGTAGGTTTTAGCTGACAGTTTGGGCATCCCATGTCGATTGGTGAAAGGACTGCAGTATATGGGCTCCTATGATGTGGCAATGAACTTTGTCAAGATTAATGATGGAAGGTAAGTACTGTTAAATTTGTATTTTGTGGTATAGGCAAGTAAGCAGAATTATTTTGTTTATATGTGGTTCTCTTAGGTAAGACTACTTACATCTATCTACCCTCCCTAGACACAGTAGAATCTACTGAGTGGGAACTCATGCACCAGGCTTCCCTTCTTATAATTCTGTCCTCATGGACATTGAAACAAACTTTTATACTCATAAAATCAACAGCTTTACTTGTTTTCTATCAGCAATACTCAATTTGAGTAGAATACGCATGAAATCTTGTTACTCAATGCTTCCTTGTCTTATATTGTTACCGACTTGAAAATGTGTTATATTACTATTTCTATTACTTTTTAAGTTTTAAATATATTTTAGTCCCGTAAAATAATTGATTTTTTATTTTAATCTCTATAAAATTTTTTGATCAATTTTCATTCTTCTATGAAATTTTCTTTTTGGTCTTTACTATTGTATGACATTTGTTAGTCACATATACCTCCAAAGGAAGGTTAAGTGACCATCATAGGTTATAGACTAGTGTGTGGTATCATGTTAGCATATGACATCTTAAGAAAAAAATTTAGATCCCTAAAATAAATGTTATTTATCTATCTTAAAATGAAAATTAGGAACTAAAAATAGATATTTCAAATTTTAGGGCAATAAAAAATCAAATAAAAATCAAATAAAAATGTTTTATAAGGAGCAAAACTAAAATTTGCTCATTTTATAACGACCAAAATTGACAATTTTTGAAGGATGAAAATCGATCAAAAAAATTTTACAGGACTAAAATCAAAACTTGATTATTTTACATGGACTAAAAACATATTTAAGCCTACTACTAGTGTCTTTTGTTTAGGATAAGCCTATCCTGTTTTAACATTTTGTTATTTTTTTTTTCAATTAGGCAACTTATAGAAAAATATAATAAAAAATAAATAAGCTTTTCCTATAAGCTAAAAACAGCTTTTGCATTAAGTTAAAATCAGCTTATTGGAGAAACTAAATGATTTTAACTTCTGCATGTTGTCTCAAAATTGAAAATACTTTATTTAGATAAACTTCTCCTAGAAAAAAAAAAAAAAGCTAAACACAAAATCTTGCCTGTAGCTGAACATTCTCTCATTCTTTTTGTACTTAAAAGTAGGAGTTTCAAAGCCTTGTTATTATGTATCTGGAGTTGTAATTAATATGAATTTCAGGGAGTACATCGTTGACCTAATGTCAGCTCCTGGAGCACTTATTCCATCTGATGCTACTGGATCACACTTTGAGTGCGATGAATCTTCCTTTGTAGCCAGTCCTTCATCAAGAGACCTTGATTCATCTCATGTAGCATCATTCAGCAGTGGGGTTGGAAGTTCATCTGAAGAAACATATTTTGGGACTCTGGATAAAGAAAATAAATCAAAACATTTTGCTTTATGCAGGAAAGAATCCAATGTAAGTGGGCCTGCTTCAGGCAAGGAAGAATTAAAGAAGCCATCTTCAGGCAGGGAGAAGATCACAGTGAAGGAATCCCTTAGCAGATCTAATTATCCATATATGCATGGAAGATCACCTTCTTGGACTGAAGGAATCAGTTCCCCTGCAGTGCGTAGAATGAAAGTCAAAGATGTTTCCCAATATATGATTGATGCTGCTAAGGAGAACCCTAACTTGGCTCAAAAACTTCATGATGTTTTACTTGAAAGTGGCGTTGTTGCACCTCCAAACTTATTTTCTGAAATTTATCATGGGAAGTTAGGTACTTCAACTGAGGCCAATTTTCCAACTGAACAAAAAGATGAAAATAAACAGGCAAGTGTGCAGCAAGAAACTAAGGCTGATGACAATCTAGTTCCTGCTCGATTTTTGCCTCCTTTGCCACAATACAGAGTTCAGCGCAAAACAACTCCTGGCAATCAGCTGGAGCATTCTAAGCCTGTAGATGGCTTAGGAATTGGCCTTCCTCTTGATACAGGGGAAGCTTCTGGACAGCACATACCATCTCAGGCAGAAGCAGCTCAGGTGAAGTATGGGAAAAATGTCCCAGTTGCGGCTGCTGCAGCTGCTGCTGCGGCTGTTGTTGCATCTTCTATGGTAGTTGCCGCGACGAAGTCAAACACTGACTCAAATCTTGAGATTCCTGTAGCAGCAGCTGCTACTGCTACTGCAGCAGCTGTTGTAGCAACCACTGCTGCTGTCAGTAAGCAGTATGAGCAGGGCAGTCGAAGTGATGGTGATGGAGAGAGTGCTGGTTATGAGCCAAAGGGTAGTGGTGATGGAGAGCATAATGCTTTAGGAGAAAACTCAGAAGGTGAGAGAAAATCTGATAGATCAGTAAGTAACGACAGCACAAAATCTGATTCTGCGCTAGATGATGTTGCTGAGTATGACATTCCATGGGAGGAAATCACAATGGGAGAGCGTATTGGACTTGGTATTAATTGTTCATTGTTCTATATAACTCATACATTTTTCTGTCAGACAGTGCTACTGTGTATAGGAGTACTTTTTTTTGTCTGTTGTTCCGTAGAAAAACTCAATTGCAACTGTGTGGCTTGTGTTTGGCATGCAGGATCATATGGGGAAGTTTACCGTGGTGAATGGCATGGAACTGTGAGTATCATATCTTCATGAACCTAATCAACTGTATTATTTATCATGCTACTCATGTTTTTCATCTTTCTTTTATTATTCATTTAGTCATTTTTGTTTGCAATGAAATGTGAACTTTTTAAGGCTTCACTGCTGCAATTGCACCTTTGTATATGCAAGTACAACAATTTTATAAAATGTAATTTTGTTACAGCAGTGACTACCTCTCATTTATGTTGTCACTTGTCAATATATGTGTGGTTTCCTATTACATTGTAGATTATAGATTTTTTTTATATTTACAGTATGCTCCCTCTCTTTGCTTTATAGGAAGTTGCTGTAAAAAAGTTTCTACAGCAAGATATCTCTGGTGAATTACTTGAAGAATTCAAAAGTGAGGTACAGGCCACCTCTATTTCCCTACAGTTTTCTTCTTTTGCTATTTCTACTTATTTATGATCCTAGTTGATTAATGATTCCATTGAGAGCAAAGGTTATAGCTAGGTCTGGTCAAGTGATATGATGCTTTAATGTCTCAGTGAGATAAGTGGATCAAATGGAAGATAGTTTGATTAAGTTGTTTCTTTTAATATTTCTATTTTTCTAATTCTTGGACCAAGATTTACCAATTCAAAATATTATCAGAAGTAGTTTTGGTTCAATTCTGCAGATATTATGTAATAATGGTTGTTTTTGTTGTCCCGCCATCTCATTTACATATCTATATGGTTCCCTGTTCAACGATGGAAGTGCTTATTTAATTTATATAAATTGCAAGATCCAAATAATGAAAAGATTGAGGCATCCAAATGTTGTTCTCTTCATGGGAGCTGTTACTCGACCTCCAAGTCTTTCAATTGTTACTGAATTTCTTCCTAGGTAACTTGAATTTCTTCATTTCCTGAGCTTAATATGTGTGGATTTGCAATTTTTTGGAAGTTGATATTTGCTTGCACTAATTAATGAAGTACACCAATAGTTGTTACTGTTCTATGAGACCAAAAGAATAATGCTACATTGTTAGGTTCCTAACATACATCTTCCAGAAATGCTTTTTGAATTGCTTTAGCTAATGATGTAGCATATGCCAGAAGGAGAAAATGCTTATTGGATGGTAGAAACCACTAAGATTTTTTTGGTAAAATAGCATTTGAACCTCTCTTTTCTATCTTAATAATTCCTTGATTATATACAAAAATAGCAGTACTCTTAAATGCATTTATTTTCATAAAAATATTTGTGATTGTGCTCCATACCATGTCCTAATACATGAATGCTGTGAACTGAAACTTTCGGCATGAATTTGCAAATATACAATTTAGTATTTACTTGTTACTGATTTAAACCCAAATTATACTGATGTTTGTTAGATTAATAACTTAAAAAGTCAGAAATTTTAGATAACCATACTCAAGGGCATTTATTTTATTTGATTAATGTCTTTTTGGAGTTTGATTCTTTGAATACTGAAATGTAGATAATATTTTGCAGAGGGAGTTTGTATAGATTAATTCACCGACCTAACAATCAATTAGATGAGCGAAGGCGGTTGCGGATGGCCCTTGATGCTGTAGGGATTTTGTTGTCTTTAAGTGCAATTCATTCAACAAATTTTTGCTGCAATGGCAGTGGATCTCATGATATAACCTGTCTCTCTTTTGATTAATTCAGGCTCGAGGAATGAACTATCTGCACAACTGCACTCCAGTGATAGTGCATCGTGATTTGAAGTCCCCAAATCTTCTTGTTGACAAAAACTGGGTTGTAAAGGTGCTAATCAAATCCTGTGATTAATGTGCCTTGATAGCATTGTTGATACTTGATAGGTTATCACTTTTTTCCTGTTGTAGGTATGTGATTTTGGCTTATCACGAATGAAGCATAGTACATTCCTTTCTTCCAGATCAACTGCAGGAACAGTAAGCTATCATAATTTTTATTTCCTTAGTCCAACAGCTGTCATAAAATCTGTCCCTTTTAAATAAAATCATGCTATACACATATGTTTACACACAAATTCAGCACTTGGTATATACTTTAACTAATAACTACTTTTGAACGGTCAATAATTTTCATCCCTATAAATTTTGAAACTACTTTTCGTTACCTTTGGTTCTGTGGTTTTGAAGCTCCTAATTTGGGCATTTTTTATGACATCCATTTTCTTGCATTATCATTCTGTTATCTGCATTGATGAAATAAAAGACAGCCTAGAACTTGTTGGAATTGGATGTACTAGAACTTACTTCATTTATGTGTATAATATGTTTCAGGCTGAGTGGATGGCTCCTGAAGTGTTGAGAAATGAACTTTCAGATGAAAAGTAAGCTTTGTTATTCTTGGTATTTGTTTTTTTGCTTGAGGGACAGGTTTCGTGAAAACACTCTAGCACATTGTGCTCGCTAATATTTTATTTAGATTTCATTAGTTTCACAAGTAGGCAGGACAATTGGTTCTAATTAGCATATTCTAAATATCAATAGACAAATTTATGAATTTATATTAAGTGCATGTTAGGTTCAGATTATTAAGTGTATATGTCATACTTAGCATTTGATTCTTATTATTCTTCATGGATGCATGAATGTCGAACAAACTTGGATATATAACTACAGATGCTGTGAGGAAGGTTCTACAATGTACAGTTCAGAAGCTAAGGTTTTTAGGGCTTTAAATTGAGGAAGAATGTGTTTGAGGTTGGATCAATGAATTAGGATATGGTATTGAAAAGCGATTTTCATTTTTCATTGACGGTTGACTGATTTGTTGTAGAAAAAAGCTGTTTGGTGTTCTTGGTGAATTTGGGCCTGTCCTTTGATTCTTCTTTGTTGCAATTTCTCATGATATCAGGGATGCTTGCATTTTCAAGGATGTTTCTTTGTCCTTTGATATGTTGTAGGTTGCGCTTTGTTTATGATCACTCTTTGCCATTCTCCTTTTTTGTCCTTTTTATGATCACACCTTGGGAATCTCTGCTTTTGCAACTTTCAAGCTCCTTAGGTTCACTATTTTCCATATTTTTTTCCTAGGAGCATTGTTGTAAATTCTTTCTGTTTTCTCTGTAATTAAGTTTCTTCTTTTATCAACCTAAAAAGAAGTTTGGTTACTTGCTGAATCCTCTGGAATCTATAGTTTTAGGGGAAACAGGGATTTTTTGTTAGGAACCCATATTAGAAGATAGAAGAAAGGAAAGAAATTTTTTATTGAATAGAATGTAAAGACAAGGAATAGGAGAGACATCTCTCCTCCAAGGGTTTCCCCTCACAAAGAGCTAATGCTCAATCTACAAATGATACATATCTGAATGAATCCTTTCTCCTTACCTTCTCTTATTTATTTAACTCATTAACCCCTTAACTAACTAATTAATATCCTAATTGTCTTAACTAACTCCCCCTTTCCTATAGTCCTAACATTTTTCTTTTTGGTGTGATAAATATTGTTCTATCACTGGCTTCCATATCTCAAACCTATTTTCTTAGTGGCTCTGCCACTTTTAGAACCCAATGATTTTATGATAATAAGTTGTGACTCATTTTCTAGGTGTGACGTTTATAGCTATGGGGTCATATTATGGGAGCTCTCTACTTTGCAGCAACCCTGGGGAGGAATGAATCCAATGCAAGTTGTCGGTGCCGTGGGTTTCCAACATCGCCGTCTTGACATTCCAGATGATGTAGACCCTGCCATTGCAAATATTATCAGACAATGCTGGCAGACGTGAGTGTAATTTTAATCATTGTGTCCTTCCATTATGAACTGTGACTCAAATATGTTATACAATTCTACCAGATAGAATAGTAGCATATTGTTGCCACAATCTGAAAAATTGTTCTTCTTATTCTGTTTAGGCTATTTGATATTCTACGGCTATATGAATCATATAATATGACTCATGTTTTCTTACAAATAGAGATGCACAACATATGAATGTGATCTTTTAAAGGGTATAAACAGACTTTTATGGTTGCTGTGGACATATGAGTTTGCAATTGTCTCTCTCTTTGTTATTGCTTGTAATAAATATATGCATTTCTACAATAGATGCATGACTTGATATGTTACTTTTGTGTATTATAGAGATCCAAAGTTGAGGCCTACATTTGCTGAAATCATGGCTGCTCTGAAGCCATTGCAGAAGCCAATTACTGTTTCTCAAATGCATAGACTAAGTGCTCAGTCATCACGAGTTGCTGAAGACCCTGCAGGATAGGAGACAATTATACAGCTAACTATTTTTGTTTTTCATTTTACTGCTAAAAATGTGAGGGCAAGTTGTAGAGTATTTACCATTTGGGATTGACAAAAGTGATTGGTTCAAGACCATCAGCTAACTTACATTCTCATTCAAGGTTTTTCACTCCTTCTGTTCCTTCTCTTTCTTTATCTTTGTCCTTTTCCTCGTCTCTTCTGTAATCCACAGTGAATCCATTGTCGGTTGTACCATTTGTTTGTACAAAATTCTTTGGAAAATGTTGTAATCAGTGTCTAAATTTTGTTGTCCATATATAGTTATGGAAAGTTGCAGCTGTAACTTGAACAGAAGAAAGGATTAACTATAATTGAAAATTGCTTGCTGCTGTAACTAGTGACCATGTAAATTAGGTAAATGTATTAAATTTTCTGAGCCTTGCAATTCTCTCTCGGACTTGCAAACTGTCACAAGGAAAATGTTACTATTTTTTTTCATTCTGTTTGGGGAATATTCTAGTTTCTGCTGGGTTGGCAATTCTATTATGCATGGATAAATAATGGGGAGGATATAACAGTGGCAACACATGGCATAAATGACATCATGTTTTGCCTCCTCTCCTATGAGAGAAATTATCAAATACTTCTGAACTACCACGTATTCATAGGTCCTCTATGCATAGTTTATTGAATTCTCTTTCTCCAAGAAATAATTGCACTTAGTAGAATTCATAGCAACCTGAGAACTCTACCTACCATCCACTTTCCATGTACCAAAAATCAGCCTTGATCATTTATAGTGTTTGTTTTGGGGCTATCACACGTTTCCAAAGCACGTTCAATATGAATGCAAGTCTTACTGTGGAACCACGTTCAACGTGCACTAATGAGAATACAAACATACCTTATTACAGCATAGGTGTTGTATTTGAGGGTGGTTGGTCTCACTTTGTCCTTTTCCTATTACACCATGGTTGATCCATTAATCGGTGTAGTTTATATTTATAGAATATAAAGTAACTAAATACCTTGTTCCTGTCGCAAGTGCAGAGACTTGATATTATTATCTTATAATTCGCTGAAGCGTAGGTTAGGAATAGGTATCTACAGTTAACACTATTTGATAAATTTTTTTCATTTTTTTTTATAGACCACAGGTCTTTTATTACTAAAATCGATTATGATTATTATATGCAACAAACTCTCATTTTGTTTGTAATATATTTCTTGATGACAAAAAAACTTTTTCTTTTCTCCTTTTAAACAAGAAAAGAAAGAAAAAAATGTGTCCTATTTTTAATTTACCAGAAAAGCGTGGAATTTATAGGTAACAGCTAAGATTTTTTAGTTTATATTATGAATTGTGACATGTGCAACTAAAGGCTAAAGATGGAACCACCACATGGTTAGGGATAAGGTGGGGACTAGCCCCTAACTGGATCTCGCAGATATTTCTTTTTTACCTTTTGTATCTAAAGTCTAAACCAACCTTGGTTGATCCTGAACATGGCTACTTTCTTTGGTTCCCCACCAATTTTCTCCCTTCCCCTTACTAGAACCCATCACATATCTTCATCATCACAAACCCCACCACCAACTCCTCCTTCACAATCTCAGCCCCCAACAACAAAATTGAATGAGGAATCAGTGCAAGTGTCCACTGAAGCACAGCAAAGCAGGCCCATCAAACCAATCACTTCATCAAGTAAGGTTGAATCCACAGATTGGATAGCCACTTCCTTGACAAGACGGTTTGGACTAGGAGCTGGTCTTGCATGGGTTGGTTTTCTTGCATTTGGTGTCATCTCAGAACAAATCAAGACTCGCCTTGAGGTGTCTCAGCAAGAGGCAAATACAAGGTCCGTGTTCCAAGTATCTGTACAAACATTTTTTTTTATCAACAATTCTCCTGCAACTTTTTTAAGTTACTTCACTAGATTCTGCGACTTTTTAAAGAAAATTGGCATTCTTCTTACATTCATCAAAATTATACACCATAAGTTACATATTAGCTATGAAGCACTGTGAAGTGTCCAGGACTTCATAAAATATTATGAAAATCTAATATAGCTCCACATGAGACATAGAAACATAGAGACATTGTCCCTTAATGAACCAAAAGATTGAAATTGTCCTCTTTATGGATAATGTCATGAAAGAAATGAGATTGATACTATTCTTATTTGTAGACAATATGAAGTGACACGTGAAGAGAATGATTTATAATTTTTGTTTTCACTTATGTCTAAGAAGAATGAGAATCCAATTATATATTTATTATGTTTTATGAATTTATATATATAATATCAATATCGTATCTTATAATTTTTAGAATAATTATATCGGTACGTATCATATATGTACATTATGATATTAGTTAGTTCTTTTAGTGATGATTGATGACCTTCTTGTCTTACATAGGAACGTTGAGAAGGTGGAAGAGGTGGTGCTGCCTAATGGCATAAGGTTCGTTATTTCACACACTATTATAAGCTATGATAATTTTATACAGTTATATGCCTCGTTTTGTGATACACAAAATGTGTTGAATTACAGGTACTATGAGTTGAAGGTTGGTGGTGGCGCTCCGCCAAGGACAGGTGATTTGGTTGTGATAGATATCATGGGAAAAGTTGAAAGCAGTGGAGAAGTGTTTGTGGACACATTTGAGGGGGAGAAGAAACCATTGGCTCTAGTGATGGGGTCAAGGCCATATAGTAAGGGAGTGTGTGAAGGGATAGAATATGTACTAAAAACTATGAAGGCAGGAGGGAAGAGGAAGGTAATAGTCCCTCCTCAGTTGGGGTTTGGAGAGAATGGTGCTGACTTAGGCACTGGTGTGCAAATTCCTCCACTTGCCACACTTGAATACATTGTAGAGGTTGATAAAGTCTCTATTGCACCTGCTTGACGATTAAATGGAAGCTTGTAAATTATTGCCAAATCAACTTTTCCTTTAGTAAGTCCTAAGCATTCCTTAATCCAGTTATGCAGTTTGCTCAAGCTTGTAATTGAATCACACAAAAATCCATTTATTTTCTTATTCTTTTCAAGGTAATATACATTTAAACTATCGATAACTTTCCCTACAATAATATATGCAGTCCTCAACTTTATACATTTCATTTCTCTGGTTACTTTACTGAGACACTCTAAATCTCGTCATATATTGTTATATTCAAATTGTATCGCATTTCTTATTACTCCTATGTATGCGAAATTCTAGTTTATATTAAAATAATATTAACATATATTTGGAAGTGTGAAGGAAGTTAATTAATGGCAGCTTTAACGAAGAATCAAAAGAAATCAATTTTCCTTGATCATTAATGGGACAAGCCAGTAAAATTGGATATCTCAGCCTGATCTCATTTTTTTTAATTAAAATAGATTAATTATCAACACATGATAAAATTACAAACTAGCATTAAAAAGTTTAAAGCTCATTTGGCATTTGTCGTAGTTTTTAAAACTAGTGAGATGATGTTGAAGTTTTGATTCTTATCTAGACCGGTCTAATGCGTTGATGGGGAGTTAGTTGGTTTGGATAAGCAACCGACCATTTCGATTTGCGTAACATCTTGGTTCTTAGGGTGACGAGATCATAATAAGGATAACTGATCAGGTGTGTATTATGTTTGTGTTGGGTTATTTTTGGGCTCCCAACTATGTGGACAAAAACCTAATCTTTCCAAGCCAGTTAAGTCTCTCTTTATAAGAGGAGAAGAGGTTAGATTTGGAGACAGGCAGAGAGAATTGATTTCTCAGAGAGAGAGTGAATTTCTCATAGAAAGAAAGAGTGAACTTCTCACAGAGAGAAAGAGTGAATTTTTTCACAGAGTGAGTGAGAGATACAGAAAATAACTCTTGTACTCTTAATTAATCATAGTGAATTAATTTCTTTGGTCTGGACTACCTGTGGTTTTTACTCCTCACGTTGAGGAAGTTTTTCCACGTTAAAAATATTAGTCTCTCTTGTGTGATTCTTCTCATTGTCACTTTCATTTGCATTTGTGGTTACTCCTTAGGGATTTTTGCAAGTTAGGAGAATTTTTATCCGGCTGAAATGTGTCATGGCATTGGTGGTGCGCTTATTGGTGATGCCGTCTTCACCTTCCTATCATCAAAAGGGTGACCTTTTCCCCATCAGTTTGTACTCCCCTCATTTATTGTTATGGGAAAAACCCACTTGACAGAATAGTGAAAAGTAAAGGGCGTGCTTAAGAATAAATGTCACCTTTTTCTTAGGACTGACAAAGGCTACCTTAGGACTAAGCATGAGGAGATACCTAGACAAGAAAGTGAAGAGGAACCTTCCACTGTCAGGTTTTGAGGCTCGAGGAAAGTGATCCTTTCATAGGGTCGGTGTATAAGCAACCAAAGAAGAAGAGTTGAGAATCGAACAACTCATCCTGTATATACATTCTGTGATTGGAATCACCTCCTCTCCAATATAGATGTGAAGATGTGAACATTATCTAAATGTTAATAACTCCAATATGCCAAATACAATAACAAATCCATCGTTTTTGCTTTTTTCTTTAAATAAATTGTTCAAATATGTTAGGCTTGAGTTTGTTTATCTTTTATAATTCCTTTCAAATGAGTTTTATTCTTTCTGTTTTATCGTGTTTTTTGTTAATCCCTTGTAATTAGGTTTAACCATTTTCTCATGTAAGTCTTACCCTATAGTCTTGGAGGTAGATGAGAATTTCATATCTACTTTGAAAGTATGTATAATGTACCAGTTAAGTTACAATATTTTTTTATTTAGTAATCAAATTGATAATTAATTAAAAACATTAACTATATTTGTTTCTTTCTCAATCTAGAACTAATATAGCCTTTCATTTTACAATTGAGCTTCGAATGTAATTTTTTTTCTAGTAAAAAAACTAACTTCTTGTGAAGAAGCATTGCGATCAATGAGTTTTATACTAACTTGTGGTTATGAAATAAAAAGAAATACAAACTATCATCTTTAGAAAATTTGAACTAAGGATTTAGTTACTCAAAATTTTTGTCTTATTTATCATCTATATTACCCTTATCGATACAAAGGGATTCACCATTTTTAGAATTATATTTTTTAAATATGATTAATTTTTATAGAACAAATAATTTATACCATTGTTTTCCAATTAAAGAACACAGTGGTAGGAAAAAAATATTAAGAAAAATTGAAATTGACAGAAATTTGATTGTTTTAATTTTTTTAAATATTTGGTTTTGGAAAAGTAAATTAAATTCTTTGTATTTTAAATTCTTCTTTGAATAAAGTAATTCAATTTTTATCACGTGTAAAATTTCCTTTTTGAATAATATAGAATTTTACCAAAAATAAACATTAACTCATTTTGAAATAATAACAAAATTTCAAAAATAGTTTTAAAATTAAAAAAATCCATTTTTCATAAATAGTAAATAACAGCAAAATCAAATATTAAGTATTTGGTATTCTAATTTCAACATAATTTGTGCTTATAACAATACTATTTAACAAGAAAAAGAGTATATACTTTTACAGTCATAGATATAAATTATTTTGACAATTATTATTAATTTATTTTAAAAAATCTATATCTTAATTTTATAATTTATTATTATTATTTTATTAATTAAAATATTATATAATATTAAAAATGTAAATTTAATTACTATCTATTCAACCCTAGTTTAATCAATAAATTAGAAACCTTTTTCTTTTTTTTTTTTCAGTTGAATTATCAATTCAATTTTTAACACATGAGGACATCAACCTATTTTGCGTAATGAGTTAGTTTAGTTAAAAAATTGTATGAAATTAACCTAAACCGAATTAAAACATTAAGATAAATTATGTCTAAACTCAATCCATCAAACTCAAATTTAAGTATAAAAGATTGAGTTAGATTAATTTAGAAATTTAATTAAATTAAATGTTTATAAAGATAGACTATTTAATTTAGGTCTTTAATTTGAGTTTATAGGTAAGAATTGAATACAATATTAAAATATATATAACATTCACGTACCCTTATTATTTAATTGAGTTAGAACGACCGATAATTTGAGTTTAGAAATTGAAAAATCAATTTAACTCAAATATAAATGAAAAAATAAAAAGAAAAATAGTATTTAGAAGAGAAATAAAAGAGTAATGTTCACTCATATAAAACTCTTCTCCCAAAATTGAAGAGAAAGTGATTTTTATTTTATTTTATTTTATTTTTTTGTGTTGGTGTTTCTTGTAGTGTAACTTTACGTGTCTTCTCCTCCGCATTGTTGTGTTGTGGCGTGCCCTAACCTAACCATATTTCCTTAGCACCCACAACACAACACAACACAACACACACTCAGGTCAGGTCACGAATCTCGATCCTCTCTTTCTGAACAGGTTTGCTTTCACTCATTGGTTCCATTTTTATATTTCTTTTCTTTCCTACTTTGCTCGCTTGAGCGGAACAAGCACCCCTCTATCTAGTGGAACATTGTGATTTTTTCTGATAATTGATTTTGGTTGACAATTTTCAATTTTGTTTGCTTTAATTCACAAATTTATTGTTGAATATTATTGACTCATGTGACGGTTGTTAAATGACCGCTGTGCCTCTTGTTCTCTTTTTATGAGACTATTGTTGTTGTTGAATAAATAGATTTTTATCTGTTTTCATGCTTTTGTGTTACAGAATTATGATACAACTATAGTTTGATATTGTTACGTTCATTTGCAGATTCTGACGCTTCTCACAACTTTTGACAAACGATGGCTTCAAGATTCTGGACCCAGGTTTTTAACACATTCTTAGTTTTGTTTTGATTATTTGCTGCATTGGATTGAAGAAATTGCATGATATCGAAGCATTTTTTTATTTACTGAATGGCAGGGTGGAAGTGATTCCGAGGAGGAGGAGAGTGATTACGACGAGGAGGTTGAAACCGTGGCAGGTGAATCTGCTAGTCAAGCAGTGACAAGCAGGTACCTGCAGGATAATGCAAGTGACAGTGATGACTCCGATGGCCAAAAGCGCGTTGTCCGGTCAGCAAAAGATAAACGTTTTGAGGAGATGGCTTCCACTGTTGACCAGATGAAGAATGCCATGAAGATCAATGACTGGGTGAGCTTGCAAGAGAGTTTTGACAAGATTAACAAACAGCTTGAGAAAGTCATGCGTATCACCGAGTCTCAGAATGTCCCCAATCTTTACATCAAGGCACTTGTGATGTTGGAAGATTTCTTGGCTCAGGCTTTGGCTAACAAGGATGCCAAGAAGAAGATGAGTAGTAGCAATGCTAAAGCCTTGAACTCAATGAAGCAGAAACTGAAGAAGAATAATAAGCAGTATGAGGACTTGATTAATAAGTGCAGGGAGAACCCTGAGAGCGAGGAGGAAAAAGAAGAGGAGAGTGAGGAAGAGTATGAAAGTGACGATGAAATTATCGAGCCGGATCAGCTTCGGAAACCAGAAGCAAAATCTGATTCCGAAGCTTCCCAATATGAAGATGAAAAGGCAGATGCTGGTGAAGGTCCTTGGGACCAAAAGCTTAGCAAGAAGGACAGGCTTTTGGATAGACAGTTCATGAAAGATCCTCGTGAGATCACGTGGGACACAGTTAACAAGAAGTTTAAAGAGGTTGTGGCTGCTAGGGGCAGGAAGGGTACTGGGAGGTTTGAACAGGTTGAGCAGCTCACTTTCTTAACAAAAGTTGCTAAGACACCTGCACAGAAGCTAGAAATTCTGTTCAGTGTGGTTTCTGCTCAGTTTGATGTTAATCCAGGCCTCAATGGGCATATGCCCATAAATGTATGGAAAAAATGTGTGCATAACATGCTGATCATTCTTGATATTCTAGTGCAGTACACAAACATAGTGGTTGATGATTCGGTGGAACCAGATGAGAATGAAACTCAGAAAGGTCCTGAACATAATGGACCAATTCGGGTTTGGGGTAACTTAGTTGCTTTCTTAGAAAGAATTGATGTTGAGTTTTTCAAGAGCCTGCAGTGCATAGATCCTCATACACGTGACTATGTTGAGAGACTTAGGGATGAGCCCGTATTTCTGGTTCTTGCTCAGAATGTCCAGGAATATCTTGAAAGAGTTGGAAATTTCAAAGCTGCATCTAAGGTGGCCTTGAGGAGGGTTGAGCTCATTTACTACAAACCACAAGGGGTTTATGATGCTATGAGAAAATTGACCGAGTTGACAGAAGATGGAGATGGAGGGGAGGCAAGTGAGGAGTCGAAGGGTTTTGAGGAATCAAGAATTCCTACTGCATTTGTTGCTACCCCAGAGATTGTGGCCCGGAAACCAACCTTCCCTGAGTATAGCAGGACCCTAATGGATGTATTGGTATCTTTGATATACAAACATGGAGATGAGCGAACTAAAGCACGTGCAATGCTCTGTGATATATATCAGCATGCCCTTCTTGATGAGTTCTCAATAGCCCGTGATCTGCTTCTTATGAGCCATTTGCAAGATAGTGTTCAACATATGGACATTTCAACACAGATACTTTTTAACAGGGCTATGTCACAGTTAGGTTTATGTGCTTTTCGGGTTGGATTGATATCTGAAGCACATGGCTGTCTGTCTGAACTTTACTCTGGTGGAAGGGTGAAGGAGTTGCTTGCCCAAGGCGTGTCACAAAGTCGTTATCACGAGAAGACTCCAGAACAGGTACTCACTCCCCCCTCTTTTTGAATTGATGTGGTGGAAGTTTTTAGGTGCTGGTCTTAGTTGAGAGTTCAATCCATTTATTGGTATTTGGTACTAAGGAGTAGCTGAAAGATGTCTGTATGTAAGCATGCATGTTTGTGCTATTGTGCATACCATAGTATTTTCAAAATTGAGAATATCCCAAAATACCTAAATACCTAGGTCCCTGGTCAGTTGGTTTTCACCATAGTCCTTCTCACTACCAAGTTCGGGTAAGGTGCTTTTCTGCAGTGACACATTAAGTGTTTCATTTATTTTGTTTGGTGAAATTGTATGTTTTGTTTGTACATGCATTGCAATTAACTAGAAAATTATATGAATGTTTTAATGCTTAGATGTACTATAGTATAATCAAATCGAAGAGGTAAGATAATGACATCATGTCAAGAATCTAGAGCAAAAGAACTGAAAGAAATTGAAGTAATGTGAAGCTGTGATAATAATTTGGTCTGCATGCTGATACTCAGCTCCTCAGGAGAAAGGAGTGATCTGGCTTTTTGTCTTCGTGTTCGTTCTGCAATTATCAAGTTGCTTCCAATAGACTCTAGCTTTTCTTTGTGTCTTTTATCAGTAATCTGTGATTGGATAAGTCTTTTTCGGTGCATTCTAATTAAATTCTTTGTTTTAGAATTGTATGAATTACATTGACATTTCAGTTAACTCTTTTCAATTCTCGTTCAGGAAAGGTTGGAAAGACGACGGCAGATGCCATATCATATGCACATCAATCTTGAGCTCCTGGAGGCAGTACATCTTGTATCTGCTATGCTGCTAGAAGTTCCCAATATGGCAGCCAACATTCATGATGGAAAACGCAAGGTAATGAGTAAGACTTTCCGCCGCTTGCTTGAGATCAGCGACAAACAAACATTCACTGGTCCACCGGAAAATGTCAGAGATCATGTTATGGCTGCCACAAGGGTTCTTAGCAAGGGAGACTTTCAGAAGGCTTATGACATTATTGTGTCTCTTGATGTATGGAAATTTGTGAGGAACAGAGAAAGTGTGCTTGAAATGCTGAAGGACAAAATCAAGGAGGAGGCATTGAGGACATACCTCTTTACCTTCTCTTCATCTTATGAATCCTTGAGCCTGGATCAACTCACAAAATTTTTTGATCTCTCTGTTTCTCAAACTCATAGCATTGTGAGTAGGATGATGATCAATGAAGAGCTTCATGCAAGCTGGGACCAGCCATCTGGGTGCATTATTTTCCAAGATGTTGAGCACTCTAGGCTGCAGGCATTGGCATTCCAGTTGACAGAGAAATTATCTATCCTTGCAGAGAGTAATGAAAGAGCAACAGAGGCAAGGGTAGGTGGTGGTGGTGGATTGGATCTGCCTCCAAGGCGGAGAGATGGGCAGGACTATGCTGCTGCCGCTGCCACTGCAGGTAGTGGAACAGCCTCTTCTGGTGGTAGGTGGCAGGAGCTGTCCCATTCTCAGGCAAGGCAAAGCGGTGGGCGTGCAGGGTATGGTAGTGGTGGTGGAAGGCCAATGGCATTAGGGCAAGCAGCTGGGAGGGGGTATTCAAGGGATAGAATGGGACGAGGAACAGGTGGTGGCTACCAGAGTGCACGATATCAAGATGCTTCATATGGAAGGACTGCTCAAGGGGGTTCAGCATTGAGGGGACCCCAGGGCGATGTATCTACTCGCATGGTTAGCCTTAAGGGTCGTGCTTGAACAACTTCCAAATTTTGATAACGCACTATACCATTCTGCTTTTCATTTTTGTAGCGTTTTATTTTCTTCCAGTCGTGCCAACTGCACATATGTGAATGTTATACAGTAACGTATGTTAGTGTTGAACCAAAAAAAAGGTGGAGATTGAATTGGGTTGCAGTTTTTAGCGGTGAGAATTTTCCTTCTCAACACCGCACAACAGGATCAAGCCTTAAAATTGGATGGAGGATATAATATATCATTATTTTTTAGTTATCCAGTCATTTGTGTCCATAAATACCAGGTTTAACAATGGAAACAAAAAATGATATCCGTTTCTGGCCTATTCTCTAAAAACTATAATCTCATATGTATTTAGGTGGGAAAAAAAATGCAAAGAAAACTCTTGAGTTTTAATATCGAATTTACCAATTTTATCATTTTAAAAATTTGTCATCATTGGTATTACGCATAACCATATCTGTTTGAGAGTGTCACATTGCAATATTTAAAAATTATTGCCACTATCGATGAATCATGACACTTGTCCAAGTATTATTGAATTGAAGGAGGGTAGAAACATGTTATTGTTAGGAATTAGTCAAATAAAATCCCCTTGTTTGTTGGGATTCTTTTACTTTAGTTTCCTGTTAGTTAGATATCTAACAGTAATTCTTTATTTATCGTATTTTCCATTTTTCTTTCTGCGGTGTATGGGTATTTAATAGCGCGATCTTTCCATTCAATATATCGAATATTTTTCTTTTAAAATCTCTTCTCACAATCACTTTCGATTAAATTTATCATTTTGGTATCGGAGCACATGAGGAACTCTGTAGAAGCTAGACGATCTTCCGGATTTAAAGAATTTCTACGAGAGGGTGTTTTTGTTCAACCAAATCTTAGAGGTTTGATGGTCATTCTATCGTTGGGCGTCTTTATGGAGAATTTTCTACGATCAAAGGAAAGATTGGGTTGTGGTAGAAAATGGAGTTTCTCAAAGAAGAGACGGTGTCACTCTCTACGAGGCACAAAAGAAAACTTATGAAGAGCGAAAATGAAGGATTTTAAAGCCAAGAACTATCTGTTTGGGCTTTAGATCGTTCAATTCTAAATTATAATCAACAAAGATACATCAAAGAGTATTTGGGACTCCATGAAGCGAAATATGAAGGAACAACCCGGAGTAAAAGCGTGCTCATCTCCAAGCTTTGTGAAAGGAGTTTGAAACTTCTCACATGAAGGAAGGAGAATCGGTGAATGAGTACCTTGCTCGTGTTTTTTTGTCATTAGTAACAAGATGAAAGCCAATGGTGACGATTTGAAAGAAGTTCTTTGTGGTAGAAAAAGATTTTAAGGTCCATGACACCAAAGTTCAATTATGTTGTGTGTTCCATTGAAGAATCCAAGGATACAAGTATACTATCGATTGATGAGCTGCAAAGCAGTTTGCTTGTGCATGAACAACGCATGAATAATACTGTCCATGAAGAACATGCTCTGAAGGTGACTCGGAGCAATCAATATCTTTGGTCCTCTTTGGACAAGGAAGAATGCATTGGAATTTTGGAGGTAGAGGTCGTGGAAGAGGCAGGCAAAATATTGATAAAGCAACGGTGGAATGTTATAATTGTCACAAGCTCGAACACTTTCAGTGGGAATGTAAACAAGGACTGGCTTATTTTACAGAAAATCAGGCAGAGAGTGCCGAAGAACACATATTGTTGATGGCTTATGTTGAAGCAAAGGAGCAACAAATGACAGATGTCTGGTTTCTTGACTCTGGGTGCGGTAATCACATGTGCGGCAACAAGGAATATTTTTCTGAGCTTGATGAGAACTTCTCCAGATTCAGTGAAGCTGGGAAATAATTCAGCATATGGTGGTCAATGGGAAAGGCAACATCAAACTTGATGTAAATGGAGTTATTAGCATTATCTCGGGAGTTTTTATGTTCCGAAATTGAAGAACAATTTCTTTGAGTCTAGGACAATTGCAAGAGAAGGGGTTGAGCATTTTATTTCAGCAGGAAAATGCAAAATATATCATCCAGACAAAGGTTTGATTATGCAATCTAATATGTCATCGAATCAGATGTTTATCTTGCATGCCATCTCCTTGCCTGTAGCACCTACTTGTTTTAATACAGTTATGGAAGATGTAAGCGCAAATTGTGGCATTGCAGATTTGGTCATTTAAGTTTTAAAGGCTTACAAACTCTGTAGCAAAAAGGAATCTTTGGAAGGTTTACCACTGCTTAAGCCGCCTTCTAAGTCGTGGCAATGATTGTCTGGTTGGGAAACAACATCGAGATTCATTTCCCATGAGAAGTTCTTGGAGAGCTTCACAAATTCTTCAGCTTGTTCATGCTGACATTTGCGGACCAATTAAGCCAGCCTCAAATAGCAAGAAGAGGTATTTGCTTACTTTTATTGATGATTTCAGCCGAAAAACTTGGGTTTATTTTTTAGCAGAAAAATCAGAGGCTTTTAATGTTTTCAAAAGCTTCAAGTTACATATTGAGAAAGCAATAGACATGTCACTCATACGGTTGCGCACAGATCGTGGTGGAGAGTTTACATCTCGAGAATTCAATAACTTCTGCCATGCGCATGGAGTGCAAAGACAACTGACAGCTGCATATTCACCGCAGCAAAATGGTGTTGCAGAACGGAAGAATCGAACAATCATGAATTTGGTTCACAGCATGCTATCGAAAAGAAAGTGCCTAAAACCTTCTGGCCAGAAGCAGTAAATTGGGCTATGCACGTGCTAAACCACTGTCCAACGCTAGCAGTGAAGGACAAAACACCTGAAGAAGCCTAGAGCAGAGTCAAGCCATCAGTCTAGCATTTTAGAGTCTTTGGTTGTGTCTCTTATGCTCACGTACCTGATAATTTGAGATCTAAACTAGATGAGAAAAGCCTGAGGTGTGTTTTACTCGGAATCAGTGACGAATCAAAGGCATACAGGCTTTACGATCCTATCTCACAAAGGATTATAGTAAGTAGAGATGTGGTTTTTGAAGAAAATGAAGCATGGGAATGGAACAAACATGAGTCAACTACTAGTTGTGAGCTAGAATGGGAAGATGATGACAAAGTTGTTTCAGAAGAATCTCATGTAGAAGAAGATGTTATTGATGTACAACCGAAGGAGTCTCTTGCTACTAATCAAGAGACTTCTTAAGGTCTTATGGAAGGGAGGAGTAGAAAGCAATCAACTTGGCTAAGAGACTATGTGTCCGGTGAAGGATTGTCTGATGAAGAGGCTGTCTCTTACTCAACAGCCTTTGCTTTGTATACTGTTGGTGCCGACCCGCTCAATTTTGAAGAAGCTGTGAAGATAGAAAAATGGAGAAATGCCATGGATATAGAGATTGAGGCGATTGAGAAAAATGGCACTTGGGAATTAATTGATCAGCCAAAAGGAGCTAAAGTAGTTGGAGTAAAGTGGGTTTACAAAACTAAACTCAATGAAAAGGGAGAAGTTGACAAGTTTAAAGCAAGGCTGGTAGCGAAAGGATATGTACAGCAGTACGGTGTAGACTACACAGAAGTTTTTGCTCCAGTAGCTCGTATGGAAACTGTGCGGTTGGTAATTGCATTCGCAGCACAAAAAGGGTGAGCTATACATCAACTAGATGTGAAGTCTGCCTTTTTACATGGAGAATTAGCTGAAAATGTCTTTGTTGAGCAATCTCGTGGTTATGTGCAGAAAGGGAAAGAAGAAAAAGTGTACAAATTAAAGAAAGCTCTTTATAGGCTTAAACAGGCTCCGCGTGCTTGGTACAGCCGCATTGAAACATATTTTATTAAGGAAGGTTTCAAAAAATGTGAATATGAGCATACTCTTTTTGTTAAACAAAACAAAAGGGGCAGCGTGCTCATTGTAAGCTTATATGTTGATGATCTTCTGTTTACAGGAAATGACGAGTTGATGTTCACTGAGTTTAAGAACTCGATGATGCTTGAGTTTGACATGACTGATCTTGGAAAAATGAAGTATTTTTTGGGTCTTGAAATCTTGCAGACATCGGGAGGAATCTTTATCTATCAAAAGAAATATGCTGAGGAGATATTCCAACGTTTTGGGATGAATCACAGCAACTCAGTTCAAACTCCAATAGTTCCTGGTTTTAAGATTTGTAAAGATGAAGGAGGACAACAAGTGGATAAAACTTACTTCTTGCAAATGGTGGGTTGTCTTATGTATCTCACTTCGACTCGTCCAGATTTGATGTTTGCTGTAAGTCTTTTGAGCAGGTATATGGAGAATCCCACTCAGCTCCATTTACAACTAGCAAAGAGGGTACTAAGGTACATACAAGGAACTACTAAGTTTGGAATTTTCTACAAGAAGGGAGGAAGTGATAAACTCATAGCATATACTAATAGTGACTATGCTGGGGATGTGGATGATAGAAAAGTACAACCTGGAAATGTATTTCTTTTTGGATCTGGAGGCGTATCATGGTGTTCTAAGAAACAACCAATTGTAAGTTTGTCAACCACAGAGGCAGAATTCATCGCAAAGAAAGATCATGTTCTTGTCAAGCTATTTGGCTAAAGAGATTGCTTTCATGACACTTGATCAAACCGAAAGCAAGAGTCCATAACTATTCAATGCGATAGTAGTTCTGCTATCAAACTATCAAGAAACCCAAGAATGCATGGACGTAGCAAACATATAGATGTTCGTTTTCACTTTCTTCGAGAGCTTGCACAGGCAGGAGTGATACAACCGATTCCTGTAATACTTGAACAGATTGTTGATGTGATGACAAAGCCTCTCAAGTGAATGTCTTTTTAAAAGCTACGTCTGATGCTTGGAGTCTATTCAGAAAAATATAAACTAATTTCTTTGCAATAAAGAATTTAGTTTAAGGGAGGAGGAATTGTTAGGAATTAGTCAAATAAAATCCCCTTGTTTGTTGGGATTCTTTTACTTTAGTTCACTTGTTAGTTAAATTAATAGTAATTCCTTATTTATCGTATTTTCTTTTTTTCTTTGCGGTGTATGGAAATTTTATTTAATAGCCTGATGCTTTCCATTCAATATATCGAATATTTTTCTTTTCAAAATCTCTCTCACACAATCACTTTACAGTTAAATTTATCAGTTATTACAAACTAGTGCACCATACTTACTCTTATAGTATATGTTCACTATAAAACAATTCACATTTCTTGGTTTCTCACGTAAAATACATTATATGCTATTTTTTATTAAGGGTCAAAGCCGATTGTGATAACTCAACTATATTTTAACAGAATGAATTGAGTTATCGTTAAATTTATTTTATTTCACTTTATTATAATTGGATAGATTTTATATTAATAAGTTCTAAATTTAATTAATCCGATTGAATTTTATCATCTTATAATAATACTAATAAAATTATAATTTTTTCATGGATGATAAAATTTTAATGACATTTTTCTTTTAAATATTTTTTATTTATATTGTAATTTTGAATATGTTTCATAGTATTTTTATATAATGAAATTGGATGGATTTTCTTTCGTCCTATGTAGTTGTGAGCTTGTACTAACTTCTATTATTTTATTTCATGTATTTAATTTAATAGATATTTATTTTTTTATAATTAAAATTTATAATAAATAAATTTTTTAAATAAGTTAAATGTTTAGAGTTTAATGATAGTATATTAACAGTGTAAGTTTTATATTGTGAATAAATGAAAAATTATTAGTAATATGAATTTAAGGTAATTATTATAAAAATCAACATATTTATTACACATGATGATTTGTAATTGGATAATAATATAAAATTAATTATATATATACTTTAATTTAAATTAATATTATTTTTTACGAGATTAATTATATAATATTTAAATTTTTATATTTGTAATTAATAAATTATGTATATATTATAAGTTCTAATTTGTATATCTATATCTACATAAAACATCAATTAGTGAATATAATGAGGTAAATATTTTCTAAAGGCAAGTGCCAACCTATAGGAGAAAAAAATAAACATATTTATTATATAAAATAAAAATTATTATTAATATATTAAATTATCATGAACTAATATGATAAAAAATTTATTAACAATATACTGTTTTTAAGAGCTAGAACCTTAATCTATGAAATCTAATTTAAATATGAACTTTCTATTAATAATACTTTGATAAGTTAAGGATATTAAATACATATTAAGTAATTTTAATTACATTAAAATAGTAAATATTAAGTTATTTGATTATCTCATGGCAGTGGTAGCCACAGGCATAGGTGAAAATGGGTGGATTGGATTGTGCATTCAATGTTACGTTAGCAAGCATTTCCTCCCATTTCCGAGTATATAATAGACACACACGACACGCGTCTTTGAATTTGAAGGCACTCACACTTTCTCTCATCCTCATATTCTTCTTCTGTTTATTTGTCTGACCAAAAGCAATGGGTACTGTCATCGACTCTCATTTCTTAGCCTTCACTGCCCTTGTTACTGTAATCATTCATTCCCAATTCTCTTCTTTCTTTCTCAATTCACATATTATTATTATTCTTCTTCATCTTAAACATATGCTTTGTTTAATTTTGCAGATTGGTTATCAGTTTCTGTTTTTCGTAGTCACTGCGCTCCTCAAATTCGACAAAGTCACTGATTTTGCCGGTATCGTTATTCTTTACTTCACTTTGACCTTTTCTTTGACTTCAAAAAAAAAAAAAGCAGTATTATATTCTGCTAATAAACAAAAAAAGTAACTAGTATATATTTTATTCTGTTAATAAATAAACAAAGTGGTTTATTGAAATCGTTCTCTTTGAAGGAAGTACCAATTTCATTATAATTGCTGTATTGACCCTGGTCATCAAAGGCTCCTGGTATTTTCGACAGGTAACTTTACTTAAGTTTCTTTTTCTTTTCACGTATTTGAAATCAACGGAGTGATTAGAAAACAATCTCTCTCTCTCTCTTTTTTTTTTTTTAATTCTCACCAATGATGAATAAAATCACTCTTTTCAGATAATCCTGACTTTGTTTGTTGGGATATGGGGACTTCGCCTGGGGCTTTTCCTCTTATTCAGGTATGTATATGTATATGTATATGTACATGTATATGATGGTGGATGATGGATATATCATTGCAGCTAAGAAAGCTGAATGATGACTTGTGTGGTTTTCTCGTGATTAAATTCTGAAAACCATGGAGCTTGATAAATTTGTGGTGGTAGTAGGGCCGTAGGTTATAACTTTTTACAAATGTGATTTATTCCATTCCATGTATGGACCAATCTCATTCCAAGTCCTTCAACTTTAGTGGAGTTGCTTGCTTCTCACTGCTACACTTGTCTCAGTTACACACCCTCTTTTTTACATATGCTTCAAATGAATGGATTATTTTCTCTTTGCAATCTTTACCGTATTTTTTTTTTTTGACTTCTTTCTTTTAAATTAAATTGCTTACAACTACCAAGCGCATAAATCAACTAGCATGAGACTGTTCTAGCTTAACTAAAAGGCTTGAGTTTGAGTATCAGGGAATCCAACTGCATTAACAACTTGGAGGAAAATTTTTACCACTAATAGTAGTCCTATTTGGTTTGAGTCAGAAATCCAATGTGGTATTGGGATACCATTTGTCCTAGAAAGAAATTAATTTGCTTATTCTTTACAGAAAATTTTTTGTAGTATAAGTTTTAGTATTGGGAATAAGTAAAAAAAAAGATATTAATCTATGATATGATTATCATATTGTATTGTTCATGTTTATTTTTTTAAATTCCCTTTCAACATGATGCTTTTTATATTGTATACTGCATTGTTGAGCATGTTCCTAACATATTTGGTTCAGTTACCAATTTGTGGTCAACGTATCACAGCAAGACTCCGTAGATTGTTAAGAAAGTTATTTATCTATTTTTCTGTTAAACATGTCAATTATTTCCAATTTTTCATGCTCAGGGTATATTGCCTTCAACATTAGGATGCAGCTTAATGTCAAGACTATAAGTTATAGAAGTGTCTTTGTGAGTGTCTTATAGTTGATCTAATTTCCGAATATGCTTGTCAGAATTTTGCAGTGGGGAGAGGACCGACGCTTTGATGAAATGCGCAATAATTTGGGTAGATTGGCCATATTTTGGATATTTCAGGTTTCTTAGATTTTTATCATTTTCTGGGCCATTTTTGTTTTAACATTTAGCACACTGATCTTCGTTTTTTCAGGAAATCTTTTTTGATGTCTTGTAGTAGAGAATTTACTTCAATTTTTTGCAGGCTGTCTGGGTGTGGACTGTGAGTTTACCTGTTACATTGGTTAATGCAAGCGACAGAAATCCCTTTCTACAGGTTGTTGATATAATAGGGTGGATTTTGTGGTCTGTGGGATTTATTGTGGAAGGTACAGCGGATCAACAAAAGCTGCATTTCAAGAGATCTTCTGAAAATAGAGGGAGGTGGTGTAATGTTGGACTTTGGAAATATTCTCGTCATCCTAACTATTTTGGTGAGGTTAGTGCTGTTATTGCTTTCAAATGAAAATATTTTTTTATTGCAGGATGTATATGGAAGAGCTTAGAAGAAGCTTAGTTGGATTTATGAATACTGCTAGGGATGTTCTTTTAAGCTCTTTTCAGCTTACTGAAATAAGTTTTGCTTTTTTAACTCATTGAGTAAGGTTCACTGTTTAGTGTTTAGTATAAGAGGTGAGAAAAATAAATCTTGACACTTGGGGCTAGTTGAGTAATCTCTTTCTTTTGGTGTGGGAAAAAAAATCTTGGAGGTAATCCTTTAAAACATAAATTCCCTTGTACAGTTCTGAGTTATTTGATATCCATGATTCATAGAAATTATTTGGATAAATTAATGGTGTCAAATGACTTGGTATATTGTATAGTAATTTCCATGAAAATGTGCATATGGTTGCAGAGATACGCCAGAATAAGCTGTTTATTTACATTCCTGACTCTTTTATAGGATAAACTAAAGTGGTTTTTGGTTGGTCTAATAGGGTTTCAATGTTCCAATAATATTTATTCTTTTATTAGAAAACTAATGTAAAAAATTAATGGAATGTCATGAATGCTTAATTTAGATATTGCTTTGGTGGGGAATTTTTGTGGCATCTACCCCAGTACTGAAGGGTGCTGAATGGCTGGTGATCATTGGACCAATCTTTCTCACATTGTTGCTTCTTTTTATCAGTGGCATTCCACTGCTTGAGGTTTGCTTCTTACCTCTTATTTGATCAAAATTGTGCTTTAATTTCATGGTTTTCCTGATGATGAATTGCATGATGGAGACAGGATTCAGCAGATAAGAAGTTTGGCAATGTAGATGGATATACGATATACAAAAGAAGAACCAGGTTAATTTACCTCCTCCATGTTATTTTTTATTTTCAGTGTCTCATTAAGGAGAAATGCCTTTTCACCTAGTGGGATGAGGCTATTATTGTTGTTTTATCATTAAGCAGAAATGACCCAGCCAAATCATTTTCAGCCCTTTAATCCCGCTGCCACGATCAATCTATGGGAACTTACCGGCATGGTTCAAAAAAACTTTTCTCTTTGAGTTTCCATTCTACAGTCGTAATCTTCCACAAGAAGAGAACTGGTGAGAAGTAATTTGAATTTTACTTGCATAATTTTTGGATTTAAGTATTTTGTATTTATATGAATTGATATTCATAATTGTGTTAATGACTTGTCAAGTATCATTTGTTGGAAAGAAGAAAAAGAGTAACTCGAGATTTGCACCTTGGATTTGATTCATGACTGCTCTCTGGATTAGAATATCGTATGCCCTAGATTATATTGGAGCATAAATTAATTCTTTGAGAACAAGTTGATTATGCTTTAAACTTGTTGGTTATTGCATCCTAATGTCTCGGACCAGCGACCTAAGTGCTGAAGCTGATCGTGCAGATTGTGTAAAATCTGGTTGTTAATTTACCATAACCCGACAATGATGTTGAGAGCCTTACAATCATGTCGCAAGCTTCTGCTCTAAAAAGACAATCTTAAAAATAAGCCATCTAGCTTTTGTGCTTAGTACTTTACTACTTTTTTGCGGTTAAATTACAAACATGATTCAGACCCTTACATGTCTCTATTATCGACGTGTCTGACTAATACAATATGGAATTATTTAGGAAGTTCAGATTTTGATGTCTCTGAATGATCTAGAAATGCTTTAAAATTCCTTATTGTAGGTGAAATAGTATTAAATTATTTACCATCTGCTCAAGGTGTAGAGGAAGCAGTGGGAAAACGAATGATGCTCAGAAAATTGGCTAGCACGTGATTCTTTGATTCCTTTCTTACATCAGACTGAAGTTGCAGCTTCTTTTCTAGATTTTATCTTTCTAATTTGCTCGTTCTCTCTTAGATATGTATAATGTACGTATTACTTGTTGTGTGCAAGTACTATGGCTTGTTCAGGTAATTAATGGATCACCATGTCTGTTTCTCATCTTATTTCTTCTATTGCAACAATCATCATTTTTGGACCTGCAGCATGCAAATATTGTATTCTTTTGTCAAAATTCATTTTTAAATACAAAAGAGTAATAACAAAATTTCCTGGAAAGCCACTCTTTCTTAACCGTGGTGGGGCGGCTAGGGTGGCTCTTGGTCTCCATTACAATAAGAGACGTGACTGAGCTGTTTAAATTCAATAATTTATCACAAAACTATCATTAATGAAGTAGTTTATTGACAAAAACGTCTTTCATCTATAACCTATGACCTCCCTATACTCTAAAAAATGGCAAAGTATCAGTATCATAGCCATATCCATACCAATAAATGTATGATACTTATCCTCCATTTTTTGTTTATTTTTTAAAATCTTATTGACTGATATATTTGGGACAGACTTCAATACTTCGAATTGGATCTATGTTACTTTTTATTCTTTCTGTATTAAGGCATATCCATTTTCTCATGTAATTATAGATGAGAGTTTCATATCTATTTTGAAAATACTTATAATGTATCATTCAAGCTACAATACTTTTTATTTGGTAATCTAACGAATTGATAATTAATTAAAAATATAAACTATATTTGTTTCTTTTTCTATCTAGATCTAATATAGTCTTTTTAATTTGTAATTGAGCTTTGTTTGTAATTTTTTTCTAATAAAAAAAAATAAAACCAATCTTTTTTTTACGCATTGCGATTGATGAGTTTTATACGTAACTCGTAGTCAAGAGATAAAAATAAATGTAAAACTATTATTTTTAGAAATTTTGAACTAATAATTCAATTACTCAAATTTTCAGTCTCATTTAGCATCTATATTATTCTCAACCATTTGAAATGACTCATTGTTTTTAGGGTTGTATTTTTCAAATATGATTAACTTTTATTGAACAAATAAACATTTGCTCATTTTGAAATAATAAAAAAAATTCAAAAAGTAGTTTTAAAATTAAAAACTAAAAAATCCATTTTTTCATAAATAATAAACAACAAAATCAAATATTAACTATTTGGTATTCTAATTTCAACATAATTTGTGTTTATAACAATACTATTTAACAATAAAAAGAGTAAATCATAGATATAGATTATTTTGACAATTATTATTAATTTACTGATTTTATATTATTTTATTAATTAAAATATTATATAATATTAAAATGTAAATTTAATTATTATCTATTCAACCCTAGTTTAATCAATAAATTATAGACCATTTTTTTTCAGTTCAATTACCAATTCAATTTTTTTTTCCTGTTGCATTACCTACCAAATTCAATTTTTAAAACATTAGGACCTCAACCCAATTTGTGTAATGAGTTAGTTTGGTTAAAAAAAATTGTATGAAATTGACCCAATCCAAATTAAAACATTAAGATAAATCATGCCTCAACTCAATCAGTCAAATACAAATTTGAGTATAAAAGATTGAGTTAGATTAATATAGAAGTTTAATTGAATTAAATGTTTATGAACATAGAATATTTAATTTATGTCTTCAATTTGAGTTTAGAATTTTTTTATAGGTAAGAATTTATAACATTCGCATATTGTACTTACAGAATTGAATTAGAACGATCCATAATTTGAGTTTAGAAATTGAAAAATAAATAGTAAATAAACAACACTATTTTAAAAGAGAAAAATAAGATAGTAATTTTCTCCCAAAATTGAAGAGAAAGTGAATTTTATTTTTATGTTTCTTTTTTCTGTTCGTGTTTCCTGTACGTGTCCTAACCTAACCCTATTTCCTTAGCACCCACAACACACACTCAGGTCAGGTCACGAATCTCGATCCTCTCTTTCTGAACAGGTTTGCTTTCACTCATTTGTTCCATTTTTATATTTCTTTTCTTTCCTACTTTGCTCGCTTGAGCGGAACAAGCATCCCTCTATCTAGTGCAACATTGTAAATTTTTCTGATAATTGATTTTGGTTGACAATTTTCAATTTTGTTTGCTTTAATTCACAAATTTAATGTTGAATATTTTTGACCCATGCGACGGTTGTTGAATGACCGCTGTGCCTCTTGTTCTTTTCTCAGAAACCTCAATAGGATGGGTTTTTTTTGTAACACTATTGTTGTTGTTGAATAAATATATTTTTATCTGTTTTCATGCTTTTGTGTTGCAGAATTATGATACAACTATAGTTTGATATTGTTACGTTCATTTGCAGATTCTGACGCTTCTCACAACTTTTGACAAACGATGGCTTCAAGATTCTGGACCCAGGTTTTTAACACATTCGTAATTTTGTTTTGATTATTTGTTGCATTGGATTGAAGAAATTGCATGATATCGAAGCATGTTTTTTGTTTACTGAATGGCAGGGTGGAAGTGATTCCGAGGAGGAGGAGAGTGATTACGACGAGGAGGTTGAAACCGTGGCGGGTGAATCTGCTAGTCAAGCAGTGACAAGCAGGTACCTGCAGGATAATGCAAGTGACAGTGATGACTCCGATGGCCAAAAGCGCGTTGTCCGGTCAGCAAAAGATAAACGTTTTGAGGAGATGGCTTCCACTGTTGATCAGATGAAGAATGCCATGAAGATCAATGACTGGGTGAGCTTGCAAGAGAGTTTTGACAAGATTAACAAACAGCTTGAGAAAGTCATGCGTATCACCGAGTCTCAGAAGGTCCCCAATCTTTACATCAAGGCACTTGTGATGTTGGAAGATTTCTTGGCTCAGGCTTTGGCTAACAAGGATGCCAAGAAGAAGATGAGTAGTAGCAATGCTAAAGCCTTGAACTCAATGAAGCAGAAACTGAAGAAGAATAATAAGCAGTATGAGGACTTGATTAATAAGTGCAGGGAGAACCCTGAGAGCGAAGAGGAAAAAGAAGAGGAGAGTGAGGAAGAGTATGAAAGTGACGATGAAATTATCGAGCCGGATCAGCTTCGGAAACCAGAAGCAAAATCTGATTCGGAAGCTTCCCAATATGAAGATGAAAAGGCAGATGCTGGTGAAGGTCCTTGGGACCAAAAGCTTAGCAAGAAGGACAGGCTTTTGGATAGACAGTTCATGAAAGATCCTCGTGAGATCACGTGGGACACGGTTAACAAGAAGTTTAAAGAGGTTGTGGCTGCTAGGGGCAGGAAGGGTACCGGGAGGTTTGAACAGGTTGAGCAGCTCACTTTCTTAACAAAAGTTGCTAAGACACCTGCACAGAAGCTGGAAATTCTGTTCAGTGTGGTTTCTGCTCAGTTTGATGTTAATCCAGGCCTCAATGGGCATATGCCCATAAATGTATGGAAAAAATGTGTGCATAACATGCTGATCATTCTTGATATTCTAGTGCAGTACACAAACATAGTGGTTGATGATTCGGTGGAACCAGATGAGAATGAAACTCAGAAAGGTCCTGAACATAATGGACCAATTCGGGTTTGGGGTAACTTAGTTGCTTTCTTAGAAAGAATTGATGTTGAGTTTTTCAAGAGCCTGCAGTGCATAGATCCTCATACACGTGACTATGTTGAGAGACTTAGGGATGAGCCCATATTTCTGGTTCTTGCTCAGAATGTCCAGGAATATCTTGAAAGAGTTGGAAATTTCAAAGCTGCATCTAAGGTGGCCTTGAGGAGGGTTGAGCTCATTTACTACAAACCACAAGGGGTTTATGATGCTATGAGAAAATTGACCGAGTTGACAGAAGATGGAGATGGAGGGGAGGCAAGTGAGGAGTCGAAGGGTTTTGAGGAATCAAGAATTCCTACTGCATTTGTTGCTACCCCGGAGGTTGTGGCCCGGAAACCAACCTTCCCTGAGTATAGCAGGACCCTAATGGATGTATTGGTATCTTTGATATACAAACATGGAGATGAGCGAACTAAAGCACGTGCAATGCTCTGTGATATATATCAGCATGCCCTTCTTGATGAGTTCTCAATAGCCCGTGATCTGCTGCTTATGAGCCATTTGCAAGATAGTGTTCAACATATGGACATTTCAACACAGATACTTTTTAACAGGGCTATGTCACAGTTAGGTTTATGTGCTTTTCGGGTTGGATTGATATCTGAAGCACATGGCTGTCTGTCTGAACTTTACTCTGGTGGAAGGGTGAAAGAGTTGCTTGCCCAAGGCGTGTCACAAAGTCGTTATCACGAGAAGACTCCAGAACAGGTACTCACTCCCCCCTCTTTTTGAATTTATGTGGTGGAAGTTTTTAGGTGCTGGTCTTAGTTGAGAGTTCAATCCATTTATTGGTATTTGGTACTAAGGAATAGCTGAAAGATGTCTGTATGTAAGCATGCATGTTTGTGCTATTGTGCTTACCATAGTATTTTCAAAATTGAGAATATCCCTAAATACCTAGGTCCCCGGTCAGTTGGTTTTCACCATAGTCCTTCTCACTACCAAGTTCAGGTAAGGTGCTTTTCTGCAGTGACACATTAAGTGTTTCATTTATTTTGTTTGGTGAAATTGTATGTTTTGTTTGTACATGCATTGCAATTAACTAGAAAATTATATGAATGTTTTAATGCTTAGATGTACTATAGTATAATCAAATCGAAGGGGTAAGATAATGACATCATGTCAAGAATCTAGAGCAAAAGAACTGAAAGAAATTGAAGTAATGTGAAGCTGTGATAATAATTTGGTCTGCATGCTGATACTCAGCTCCTCAGGAGAAAGGAGTGATCTGGCTTTTTGTCTTCGTGTTCGTTCTGCAATTATCAAGTTGCTTCCAATAGACTCTAGCTTTTCTTTGTGTCTTTTATCAGTAATCTGTGATTGGATAAGTCTTTTTCGGTGCATTCTAATTAAATTCTTTGTTTTAGAATTGTATGAATTACATTGACATTTCAGTTAACTCTTTTCAATTCTCGTTCAGGAAAGGTTGGAAAGACGACGGCAGATGCCGTATCATATGCACATCAATCTTGAGCTCCTGGAGGCAGTACATCTTGTATCTGCTATGCTGCTAGAAGTTCCCAATATGGCAGCCAACATTCATGATGGAAAACGCAAGGTAATGAGTAAGACTTTCCGCCGCTTGCTTGAGATCAGCGACAAACAAACATTCACTGGTCCACCGGAAAATGTCAGAGATCATGTTATGGCTGCCACAAGGGTTCTTAGCAAGGGAGACTTTCAGAAGGCTTATGACATTATTGTGTCTCTTGATGTATGGAAATTTGTGAGGAACAGAGAAAGTGTGCTTGAAATGCTGAAGGACAAAATCAAGGAGGAGGCATTGAGGACATACCTCTTTACCTTCTCTTCATCTTATGAATCCTTGAGCCTGGATCAACTCAAAAAATTTTTTGATCTCTCTGTTTCTCAAACTCATAGCATTGTGAGTAGGATGATGATCAATGAAGAGCTTCATGCAAGCTGGGACCAGCCATCTGGGTGCATTATTTTCCAAGATGTTGAGCACTCTAGGCTGCAGGCATTGGCATTCCAGTTGACAGAGAAATTATCTATCCTTGCAGAGAGTAATGAAAGAGCAACAGAGGCAAGGGTAGGTGGTGGTGGTGGATTGGATCTGCCTCCAAGGCGGAGAGATGGGCAGGACTATGCTGCTGCCGCCGCCACTGCAGGTAGTGGAACAGCCTCTTCTGGTGGTAGGTGGCAGGAGCTGTCCCATTCTCAGGCAAGGCAAAGCGGTGGGCGTGCAGGGTATGGTAGTGGTGGTGGAAGGCCAATGGCATTAGGGCAAGCAGCTGGGAGGGGGTATTCAAGGGATAGAATGGGACGAGGAACAGGTGGTGGCTACCAGAGTGCACGATATCAAGATGCTTCATATGGAAGGACTGCTCAAGGGGGTTCAGCATTGAGGGGACCCCAGGGTGATATATCTACTCGCATGGTTAGCCTTAAGGGTCGTGCTTGAACAACTTCCAAATTTTTATAACGCACTATACCATTCTGCTTTTCATTTTTGTAGCGTTTTATTTTCATGCGGATTTTGTCATTGAAATTTATGCCTATTTCTTTATACTTTCTTTACATAGGAGCTTGCTTTTATTTTACACACCTATTTTTTACCTGGGTTTATTTTTTTTGAATATCAATGTGTTTCACACAAACTATATCTCTACATGAGCTAAGGTGTTTTGTATGAAACTCGTGTGACAGTTCTGCAAATGCAAACACCTAATTTCTTCATTTCCAGAGCAAAATCTTGCATGGGTATCCAGTTGTGCAAAGTGCACATGTGAGTGTTATACAATAACATATGTTGGTGTTGAACAAAAAAACAACAAAACTAGCTAATTTGTATGCGTTGATCAATATATATATTTAATCCCTTAACAATTCCTTCCTATCTCATAAATAAAGGATATTTTGAACCGTATATCATCAATATTTCAGTTTAAACACGAAATTATCTATTGCATTCTCATTGCCTATTGTTATTCTTTATATTTATTTTATTTTTCTTTTCTTGAAAAACCTTTACTCAGTGTTGGGTTAGACTTGTAGTCTATCATCACTTCTCATCCTAAGTTTTTAATTAATGATCATACCAATTAATATTAATATAAAATAATTATTTGTCCATATGTGAGATTAATGGTTACCAATACCAACTCCCTAATCCAAACCAAGCAAGTTCATCTCAAAAGCTAGAAAAATTTTATTCTACTTGATAGATAATTTTGACAGAAACAGATTATTCAAAAAAAAAAAAAAAACTCGTTAAGATTATCAGAATCCATATGATGACTTAAATGACTATTTGATTTACAAGTATTATCTAAAGATAAAATATTTGACATCTAACTTTGAAGTATGTCCTCAAAATGGTATGATAAGATGAACTTTCTGAGTTTTAAAAAGAAATATAAAAATTTATAATCTTCTATATTATTTGCTAGCTTACCGGAGTGGGATATCCGTTACTTGTCTCAGGTGCAGATGAAGAATTTTTCTCGAGTTTGGGATTTGAATTCAATTCCTTCTTTCCCGGCAAAGGTTGCAGCAGTTGGAAATGAGTTTGAATTAGATGGTGTGGATTCGGAATAAACTAACCAGAAGAGTATAAGTTTCTCGTAATACGCCACAAAGAAAAGGATTTCCTAGCCCAAATCAAGCTAATCCCGGAAGTGACTTAGTCTTGATCTTATAAAGCTTGTATGCCAACAACAATAATAAACCACTTTATGTCATTTTTTTTAAAGTTGGTGTGTCAGTTGTTATTAATTACTAACTACAAAATATTTTGGCTGTTTGTATTATAAGGTTTTTTGAACTTGGAAACATTCCTCCTCTATAAATAGTTAGAATTACTCTGATTCAGGGAGAACAAGTTTGAATAATTTCTTGTTTGCAAACTTATGTGTGTACTTTTGGGATCCAAATGGTTTCTCTTTTTCTAGATATATTTTTCTTCCATTGTATTAGTTTTAAAAAGGTGAAAAATCACATTTAAGATAAAAATATGAATTTGCCTGAAATTCAACCAAAAAAGCATTTTTTTTTTATAGATATAAACAGGAAGTTAGCTGTTTTCATCCCACAATTTAAAATAATATAATCTGGAGCAACTACGTAGGAGGATGAAATACAAATTTATGATATAATCACATTATTTTTGTAAATTGTGAGCATAACCACTAATATGGTTATGTATTAATGAGAAATAATCGATGTAACAACAAATATGTTAACGTATTTCAAAATTTCCTCGTATTCCCGTATTTTTGTCGTATTGTACCCATGTTGTATATGGTTAGTAAGCACATCCAAAACTGAGCTAAAAAAGATTGGGGCTCATGGTTGGCCCTTGATACAGTCCTATAGTTAAAAGAAAATCTCTCCATGTTCTCAAGCTAGCTATGACCCCCTCATAGATATCCTTGATTGCCCGAATATATGCAATATGTACTTCTTCCTTCTCTAGGGACACCCTATTATACACCTTTTCCAAATCAAACACAAGTAATTCTTTATTATTCCTTCGATCACGCTATCAATCATTGTGGCAACTGCCAATTATATTCAACCATAAATCGCTACTCACCTATCTCTGGCAAAAGTCCACAAGGCTAGGTACTGAATCTTCAGAAGTCCCAAGGACCAAGTAATCTGATACATGAACAAGTACATCATTGTCAAAAATATTGGTAATAAGAAACTCATAAACCCAAGAACAAAACAGTCACTGTTCTCTTATAGAAGTTCTACCTAGTTTTTACTTGGTCATGGGAAGTGCAGTTCTCCAGAGAATATGAACAATTGCTGGGAAACTTGCTAAGAATAAAGAAAGCCTACAAGCAGATAGCATAGAACATGTATCACAATAATTCTAACAATTCTCAGGCTTTAATTATTGCAAATTAAATATATAACAAACATATGATGAGAGGCTCACGATTCATTGCTTAATCAAAAGTTGAGGCAAAAAACAGGAGAATGCAACACTTACCAGTTTAGAGGAAAAGAAAAATGCAGAGTAGAGAGATCATGGGGAAAAATGGAAGCAGAGAGGTCAAGCAGACTAAAAGCCAGGACTGGCAGGGAAGAAAACAGCATAGGGCTGGTCGTTGTTGACTCCAACCACCTATAGCACTCTTCTAGCATAATTGCTATGGCATTCACAGTCTGGATGGGACTATCACACATGCAAATCTTGACTTGCACTGCTTGTGGTATGCAATAGAACAAGAACACCACGTTCGGCAGTCACAGATTCCCTTGCTGTTCAAGCATCAACCTGCCAGGATTTGTCATTGTTAAAAATAGGGTTTCATTTAAATGATAAAATCCAATAAAACTCAACAATTTAGCAACTAGTCAGATTGCAGAAAGATCTAATTGCTAAGAATTAATGCATGAACAATGAAATGAGGAGTACCAAAGAGTTAAAATGCAAAGTAGGAATACACTACAAAGAAGAGCAAAAGTCATGCAAGTTTTAAAAAAATTAATAAACCAGTGACAGTGACAATGGCAGTAGATACAAGCACAAATACATAGATCCACACACAACTTATATATTTTGTTATTTTATCCAACTTCTCTTGACACAACACAAATACACAATTTCTAGGCATCTATAAAGAGTGAAAGATATTAGAAGTATAATCTAAAATAGAATTGAAGTATCAGACCTTTTTTCCTCATTTACTAGACCTCTTTCAATCATTTCCATACGAAGTTTCTCTGCCTTATCAGTCTCATTTCTTTCCAGGAGAGCACCAATAATTGTTTCAAAGGTTACAGCATCAGGAGGGCAATCATTGTCATCCATTTTTGAAAGCAAGTACATAGCTCCATCAGAAGAGCCATCTTTACAAAGCGCATTAATAATAATGGTATATGTTTGGACATTTGGATGACAGCCGTGTATCAAAAGATGTTGAAGAATTTCTTCTGCAATCTTTAATTTTTCATCTTTGCAGAAATTGTCAACAATTACATCATACATGCAAAAATCAGGCCAAATTCCTTGGACAATTTGTCGAAATAATGAGATAGCCTTGTCATAAGGTTGGGTTTTGCAAAAAGCATCTAAGAAAATGTTGTAAGTGACTATATCAGGTGATTGACCCCTATCACGCATTTCATCAACAAGCTCCCGCACACATGACATTCTCCCCAATTTGCATAAGCCATCAATAAGAGAATTATAAGTAGCGATATTAGGGACTAAATTTTTAAGACGTATCTCTTTAAAGAGAACCATGGCTTCATCTACCAAGTCAATCTTGCAATAACCGTTAATCAAGACATTATAATTGAAGACATCAGGTTCCAAGCCTCTTTTGACCATCATGTTGAACAATTCTTTTGCCTCACTAACGTTGTTGCTCAAACAATATCCCTCCATCAAGGCATTGTAAGTAACAACGTCAGGTTTCTCGCCTCTTTTCATCATCACAGCAAACACGCCTTGAGCTTCTATGATCCTTCCTTCTTTACACAACGCATCAACCAATATGTTGAAGGTATAATCATCGGGGTCAATGTTTTCCTGCACCATCAAAGTTAGCAATCGAGTTGCTTCACGCCATTGACCGACACTGCAACAACCATGGATCAGAGAATTGTAGGTGACAACATCAACCAAAATTCCCTGAGAAGAGACACGAGAAAACAAGACGAGCGCATCAGGAACAAGTCTTTCTTTGCATAAAGCATCAATGACGGTGCTATACATTACAAGATTAGGCCTAACAAAATATTGGTCCATCTTTTGCAACAAGTGAAGAGCATCTCTAGTTTGTCCATTTTTGCAAAGCCCATTGATCAAAGAGCCAAAAGTGAACTCATCAAGAAGATAGCCTTTGGCCATTAGGTCATGGAGAAAGGGAAGAGCTTTGGAAACCAAGCCATTGATGCAGAAACCGTTAATGAGGGTATTGAAAGTAACCATGTTGGGTTGATAACCCATCTTGAGAATGGTACCCAAAAGAGAGAAGGCAAAGGACATGTGAGAGTGGTGACAGTAACAATTGATCAAGATGGTGAGAGTGGCAATGGAAGGAGTGAATCCCCTAAAGTGGAGTTGGCTGAAGAGGGAGATAGCAGTGGGATAATGTCCCATCCTCACAATGGCTCCCAAAACCCTGTCGATTGCGAATATGGGTGGGGGAGGCTGCGTTCGGACCAGCCGATTGAACGAAAGAACGGCGTCGTCTACAGTATCAAATTTTGGTGGATGCAAATGACCAAAGAGCCTCACATGGGAAGGAAAAGGGAAACAAAAGAGTAAGTGAGTTCGAGGGAGGACATACCTACTACCATTCAGCATCCTCTCTCTTTCTCTCTCTCTCTCTCTCTCTCTCTCTCTCTCTTTCTTCTTCAACTCAGCCACCCTCCGCCGCTGGGGAACCCTGCAACATGCTGCCGTCACTTCGAGTGAAATACTATTCCCAAACAACCATACTCCTAACCCACCTTGTGTTTTATTTTTCCTTTTCTTTTTATTACAAATCACATTATTTATTACTGTATATATATAATTTTTATTTTTTTTACCTACGAGTCTTCTTGTTAAGATATTAAATTTCAACATCTCTTGCCTGCTAAAAAAAATTAAAAAATTGGGCATCTCTTAAGAAAGGTTTAAACATTAGTTCACTGTAGAGACTGGTCTCTGTTAGTATTTATTTTCATCTTCCATTTTTTTTATTATTTATTTCTTACATAGTAAAATAACATAAAATAAGGATGGACAAAGAAAAAGTTGGAATGTGTTATAACATTGTTTATTTAAATTCAAATTCAACACAATTAAATTTCGATAATATACTAAATAAGATTAAATTAACTCTCAATCTATTAATATAATTCATTAATTTTATTAATTCTTATAAAAAATATAACTTAAATTATGTTTTAAAATAAATATTATTATTGTAAATATAATATTATGTTTATAAGTATAATAATTACATTAAAAAATATTATTATTGCATAATTGCTAAAAAAAATTATTTTTTTATAGAAAAATATAAGATACTAGATTACATTGAACCAGGTCTTCAAAATACGCGTATGTATCATCTTTAATACTAAGAAAGTCTAATAAAAAAAATATGCACACAAACTCGTGATACGCTCATGATAAATATGTTAAATTTTTTTAATGGGAAATTGATTTATGTGTATCTCTTTCTTATTAGACTTGAAAAGAATATACACTCTCAAACTATATCATGTGAGTTAATGAGACAGGATGGGTAATGCACATTTGTAGAATAAGATTCCTTTTTTTTTCCTCTTTACAATCAACCATCAATACAATAACAACAATATTAATAATAATACTATTATCAATAATAATAAGCAATTAAATGTTAGGGAGAATTGCAATTTTACTCTTTCACCCGTTTTAAATCATGATCTCGATATCTTTGTGTAAGTTAAATTCCTTTAAATTAAATCCATTGTTAACTAACTTTGGCATCAATTATTTATATTACATATTACTTTCTTGTGTTTCGATACTTTCTCAACTTATTCTCCTAAAGTTATTAACTTTTACACATTACTTGTAGAAAACATCTCCGAATGTATACGGGGGAATGGCCTCGTATCTATTTACTTTGAGCATGAATAGCCATGGCTGATTGAGTTATGATTTCATCAAGTTACTTCACTTTTAACTAAGACCATTGATTAATGGAGTTTATTAAATGCATGGTGCTAAATCGACATAATAAGACACGAATATAAGTTGAATAAATCCAAGTGTAAACCATGAGATAGACCCAGAGGTTATAATTGTACAATGTCATCAGGTACGAGGTTCACAAGGCATTACACAAATGAATAAATATTTATTAATAATTGTATACACCAAAAAATGGGTTCTTTTTCTTTCTCTACAAAATTCAAGAGATAATAATTTCGAAACTGCATCTTTGGTTATTAATGCTAAGGTCACAACAGAGCTCACATACAAGCCTCTTCAAGTCACTCACTGATAAGAGGCTTATTCTGTGATATATCTGTTGCTTCACTGTACAACAAATACTTATTGCTACTTAAGCTTACAATCCCTAAGAGGCTACTTCTCATCATTAGATCAGCATTCAAAACTCAATCCCAAATTAACTATTTTGTGAATACAAATAGCAGGACATCGCTCCTCTCTGATGGAGTCCCTCCTTATCCAATGAATTTCATCGTCGAAGAGATGTATTTCATCGAAATAGGAAGCCATGCAGTTCTGTATTTTTCTGGTCATAGTGTGGTACTGATATTCCTGCATGCCCATTGCAGGTCAAGAGTAACAAAATATATTCAATGCATTGAGGGCAACCTAAAAGCTGCAATGACGACCTAAGTAAAGACACTTCGTAACACAATCATACTCCTCCAGTGTTATTAATGTTCTCCAATGAGATCTGGGCACCAGATCTACCCTCATTTGATGGGCCAGAATGTGATACAAGAATATAAAACACCCACAAATGAAGGCAAACAAGATATATCAAAGCCCACAATTTAGCCGTTGAGTTCCTTTTCAGAAAAAGTGCACCAGTCACAAAAATATAATCTAGTTGTTGAAGCAATGATCCAAGCTGTTTCTTGCCAGAACGAATTCTGGCTTTTAGCATAGGCTTCAGATTTGAATTGGAGAGCTCCCACAATCCTGATTCTAAGTCACTTGATGAGGAAGCAGGATTCATATTTGTTGCACCTGATGCTGACATGTTCTCATCCAGCAACCTTGACACAGCCTGCGGAGTTGATAATGAACATTTAAAAGCAAGTATATCATGATTTCAAGAATTAGAATCATAACCACATACCTCGATTCTGAATACAAGACTTGCCTTCTCAGATGAGAGTGATTCAACCTGTTGACAAGCAGAATAATTTGTTTGAAAAGGTAGGGGTCAGAAATAAGCAAATCAAGTCCCAATGCTGTATTTGAATGAATTTGTTAAATACTTTCTGCTGGCCCTTTTAAACCAATGTATTCTGAAAACTGGATACGGTTAATTTGTTGGTCATTTTGGTTTGACTTCACAAGGATTTTTTAACAAACCGCTCACCTGTTGGACTTGACTGATCAGACTGGCTGGTCCAGTCTGAATTTAAAACAGTGATTCACGAGCATTCACACATATTACAGCCAACTGGATGTATGAAAGACAAACCTTTGCTTGTTTCTGTATTAAATGGTCAGTCATTTGTTGAAGCCTTCGCTTGAGCTCAACTTCAATTTCTGTTGGCTCTTCTATCTCTTTCCTTGTCATTTCAATGTCAACTTCCAGCTTCCTTGCCTTTAATGTACAAATATATCAAATAAATTTCACCCAGCAAAAAGGAAATCATATTAACTTCACAGAATTTTTAGGTTTAACTAGTTTAATAAAAAAAGAACAGATTATTATGCAGAATTCTTCAGAATGTTATTGAGTACTTCCACTCTTGGAGATCATCACGTTCTCTCTGGCGTGCCCAAACTTTGCTTGCCAAATAGGACACAAAGGAAGAAGTCAAATCTGGTATTTTTCAACCAGACTTTACTGTTCAAGGTCCTAACAAGATCTAAGGGACTGGACCATAACCAATTGGATAAGACGACACACAGTTGGGTAGAAAAGCAAGAAAATGGATTGCAGATAATGGAAAAATTCCAGTACTTAGAATACAATGTCATGGAGAAACTAAAATATACAAGTACAGTTAATTTAGGAGACTCGTTTTGATCCTACCAGTATTTGCTTTCTAAAATATAACTTGAAAACAAGAAAAATCCCTATTTGATACAAAGAAAGAAAAAGAGAGACACCAAAGTTCAAGATAGAAAATTTAAAGCAAACAACTAAAAATCATGAAATACATTGCATCTGAAGTATCATAGCTCTTCAAGGAAAAAAGATGCAAATATAGATCTGTACATAAGTTTAAAGTTTAAAACCTTACCTTCTCCTGCAATTGTGCAACTTTATCATTAATTAAAGAATGCTCTGCCTCAAGAATTTCCCGTTCAAACTCAATGCCTTTTGAAGCTAGCTGCAACATCAGCATAAATGAACAGTGTTCAAGAATATCCATCTAAAAGACAGTGATCAAGAAATTTAAAAGGGGAATACAAGATCTAACAAAATAAGATGCCAGAGACTCCCTCTCAAAGTCCCTCACTTGGAAAAATAAACAAAAGAAACCATAGTATCAATGTACCAGTCTCAGCAAAGAATAGTATAACTTACATGATTTTGTGAAGCTCCAGTTTGACGAGGTTTCTTCATTCTCCTTCTGAGCTCTACAAAAGGTTAAAGGATCAACATATATACGGATTAGCTCATCTCAACCTAATTTCGACTACTCCCACACATCAAATAACCCAATTTGCAAAATGAATGATATGCATAACTATCATCGGCCAGGAACTGCAGAAAGAAAGACAGTACAACTACATATTCTTCATCAGAGATATTCTTGGGCAAGAGAAAGGGAATCTTACTATCTTAGTTGATATGGTTCCCAAAATTCCTATGGCAGCTTAGCACAAATTTGCTTCAACTTCAAACCTAGAATGTATCCTTTGATCACATACTAACCACCTATTCATAATATCTTTAAATCATGAATATTCACCCGTCGGATAATTGAATATGCCCAAATTAAGCTTTTGACTAAACTTAGAAATTATCCTTTAGACTATACTATACTTTTGCTATTTTTGTTAGAAGCTTGTAGACCTAGGTAGTATAAACATATTCAAACTAAAATGAGACAGGTACGAAATATAAACCTAGGTAGTTAACGAGTCCCATGAAAAGACACTATTATCCATTGGAGTGAAATCATGTATCAAACAATAGTCAATAGCTTTGCAAAGGTGCATACCTTCATGTAACAACTCTTTAGACGTGATTTGCTGTCTGAGTTCTGCTACTTGTTTAACCTGGTTAAAAAATGTAATATAGTTTATAGTTTATAGTTTATAGTTAATGCACCATAATTCAATATACGAGACTCATTCTAATCCTTCCAAAAGCTACATTTGTAATCAGAACATCTTTAGGGAATTGATTGGTCCATTTAGTTTAGTTTTTCAGTTTTCAGTTTCAGCAATATTTTGGAGATTTTTCTAGACACCATCAAAGTCAGTAAAAGGGACAGTCTTGAGATACATGGCCCTTATCAGCTTCATTATACTGTCAGATTGGTGGCAACTATACTTTTCTATTCAATAATTTAATAGTTTTGTCAATAGCTACCACCTGCAAAGCTTATATTCTGTGGATCATGTGAAGTGGGGGAAGTCACCTAAGAATCTAAATATACCTCTACTTCAAGGTTCCACTGCACAGCCGCAAGGGATCTTGCAAGATCAGCATTGGCAGTCTGCAATCAGTCCAGACATTTATCAATAAGCTTATCTAGATATAATTGTCAAACCAAAACAATATAAATTATTTACAGCAGGGTGTAGTGAGTTAAACTATCATATATTTGGTTTATACAAATGACTTAAATAAGTTAAATCAACATACCTCCAGTTTAGCTAAACGTGCAAGAACTTCCATTCTAGTATTATTATGTTTCTGCTTTTCTAACTCAACAGCTTCCATTGTTTCCATTGTAGTGCTCTGAAGCTGTGAAGCCTGAAGCAAGGAACAAAGAGGATTAGATAAATATCCAATAGTTCATAAACATTAAGTTCCATCCAGAACAGTTCATCTATACAACAGTTAACTTTGAAGCAATTTCAGCTCATTGTGAGAAATTCCTATACTATGGTAGCATTTGGTAGACATGTTAGAACAGGATAAAACATAAAATATGGTTTTTATTTTATGTTGTGCATTTTAAAAACAAAACAGAATGGGCAATTAGATTAAAAATATATGGTGCATTTTGATTCCATAAGAAGGGGAAACCAAGAGGAGAAAAACAGAACATAACCATTTTATTCTGTTATGCCTGCAAGCCAAATACTACGTATGGAATTTTAATTTTAATTTTTCCACCAAATCACCAACAACATCAAGCAGGAAGAAATTCCAGAAATTTGTCCAACATTACCATTATCCTACTGTTGAACATAACCAGTATACCACAAAAGTGAATAAAATAAAAAAAGCAAACATAAATATCAATTCTAAAATTGTCATGTTGTTACCTCTTGTGCTTGTTGTTTAGCTCGCTCTTCAAGTATTTTCTCTAGACTTTGCTTCTCCCCCTCTAATTTAGCCACCATATTCTCCCGTTCCTTGATAGCATTTATTGCTTTAGCTGCTGCTTTCTCAGCCAGAATCCTTTCCCTCCTCTTTCTCCTTTCCTCCCTCTCATGTTCACTTTCAGAATCAGATGTTGAACCGGAATCTGTGTCTGAATCAGAACTTCCATCACTAGCCGCAGAGGAACCCCTTTTCAAATCATCAGATATAGAATTAAACCCTAGCCTCCCTTTTATTCCACTTCTCAATTGACTACCATCAACATCTGCCACAATCTTAGCTTCCTGCACCTTATCAACCCCCAATGCTGGTACTGTTTCTGCAGCCAAAGTTTTGTTGTCTTCCTGCAACGATTCTGGTGGAGAAATGTCTTTATAATTAAAACGGTGCTCATTTTCTTCATTTCCCTTTTCCTCAACCACAAGCTTTTCAGAACTGTCCCTGTCGTCATACTCCAGTCCTTGACCCCATTTACCATCGGTCTCCGATTCCACAGCCAAATTCCTCTCTGTCGAAGTCGAAGAGGTAGATTCCTTCCCATCATCACTGGCTTTTCCACTCAATTTAACTTCTTTGACAGAGTCTGACTTCTGCACGGACCTCGAACCACTGTTACCACTTCTTGGATTCCTCTTTACATCCGACACCATTGAAGACAAACCCTTCTGCTTCCTACTATTTTTGCTCAAACCACGAGGTGCAGGTAACCCATTACCGTGATTGCCCCCAGAAGCTATAGACTGAGACGGTGAACTGAGGAGTTCGGTCCAATCATCATCTGTGAGGGTAGGGCTAGATTTGGGAGATAGTTTGGGTGCACTTGCCGTAGCTTTAAGCCCATTAAAATTGGGATCACTGCGCAATTTTCCATGATAATCACTGCTCTCCAAGGGTTTCTTCTTCAATTGATCCTTCAGAGACACACTGCTCCCTGATTTCGCGGGAGCGTCAATGCTCGGTTCCTCGGCTCGAAAACCCTCGTTCTTGCGAAGCGATTCAGCCGCTTGCTGATCGATCTGAACCGTCCGATACGCAATTGGATGAAAAAACAAGTGAATAACATTCAAGAAAATACAAAGAGAACTAAAACAATTACAATCATGCTAAAGACTAAAATTAACGATGGAAATTAGTAAATCACAACTCCTGTGGTTAGGGATTCAGAAAAAGGCAATAATAATTAATCCAAAAAGGGAAAAGAAAATGCGAAGCATTGTTATAGTTGGACTTACCTGGTGGAGAATGTTCTCTGCGGCTTTCAGTTTGGAGGAGATCCAATTCGCCATGGTTTCAGAGGACGAGATGTGAGGGAAAAAAATTAGAATTGGTCACGTAGCCGCAATTGGCGCGTGTGTAGTGAAACGCAGCGTTTCGAGGAAGCTATGCGCGTACAGAAGAGAAGACAGAAGAGGATGAAGATTTTCTGAGAGACAGATCCATGATGATGATGATGATGAAGAAGAGTGCCATGAAAGCTGCAAGGAAGAAGATCAAGAGTGAATGTTAGAGTGACATGCGGGTCATGGAGCGTGTTTTGTTGGGCCAATCAATGTCGAGTGAATCACACTGCTTCGATTTGGGTCCCACTCAGCGTTACCCGATGATTTTGCCCTGACAACCACCGAACTACCGCCTAACGGGCTTCAACGTTGGTCTAGTAGCCTGATTAGGTCTTTTGAGCCCAGTACGGTGTGAAGTCCGATAAAAGCCCATGGGCTTTTATTTTTGGGTCAATACCTCTCGGAAAATTTACAATTTATCACAATAACTTTGAAATATTTAGAAAATATAATTTATTTCTTATTTTAAATTTTTTATCGAATTATTTTGAATTAATTACATCATTGGATAATTTACATCTCTCTCGTACATTCTTCAAATAACCAAATAGGCAAGAATGTACAATTTTGGTTATTTCAAGAATAATCAAAACGTATGACCATTAGAGGGTGCTAAAATGGCGTTTGTGGCAGCAAGAAGCACCGAACACAGATGCAGTTGCTGTTGTAGCTGTCATCTTCAATTTATTCACTATTTTTGGTTCAATTTCTAGTTTTTTTTTTTTGGAAACAATTTTGAGGGTGATAATGATTTTTTGTTCATCATTTTTGTTCCTTATTTCCAGATTAATTACTTTCTGGTTTTATTGATGGGATATTTTACATTTTTTATTTGCTATTATTTATCATATAATGTTGGATCAATTTTCCTTGAATTTCTTACCGAAGACGTGACTGCTTATAGACTTCAAAGTATTAACAGTAAGGAGATTACAAATCCAAACTCTTAAGTCAATAATTATGGTAGCACAAAATGACTGGAACAAATGAACAATGTAAATCTATTTTGAAATTTATACTCTTTTTTAAAATCACATTTTTTAATCATATTTCTATTTTGAAATTTATAAAGGGTCATACACTTTTATATAATTTTAGAATATTCCTTTCTAGTAAATTTTCGTCACCATAATCTCCTAATTAAAGATCTATTAATCTCTTGAGTGTTTTTTTATTGCTATTAATTGAAGAATTTTTGTTCACACCGCCCCTTTTTTTTTTATTTTACCTTAAAAAATGCGACCTTCTACAAATTGAAGAGTCCACGTATAAATGGAAGTCGGCGAAGCATAAAGGTCAAATTTGATTTCAGATTTCCTTCATTTGTCTGAAAACACTTATTTATAAACTTGCCTTTGTTTTAGTTTACTATAATTTTCTCTATTTAATCATTAAGTGGATTATTCTAAAATTTATAATTAAATTGTCAAATCTTAAATTCTGGTTTATTGGATCAAATTTTAATTTGAAATTGAAATGATCATTATTACTATTACTATAATCTTTCGAGTTGGCGTCCTTACTTGATGTGATAAACGGGTATCTATATGTTTCTTAATGTAGCACAACTAATTATACTAATAATCTACCTGCAAAGAATTAAAAAAAAAAAAATCCATGTATGATACAAAAATCAGCATTTACATCTACCAAGGAGTCATCACTTGTATTGTTTAAAAATTAACTGCATCGTTGCCATGCAACCAAGAAACGCCAGTAAATAAAGAAGAAAAGAAATGTTTTTAATTTTTATATTTTTTTATTAAACATAGACAAAATTTTTATACTTTCATATCTATAAATTTAATTTTTAAAATTTAAAAAACATATGAATTTAGTCTCTTTTATCTAAAAATTTATCATATTTTAAAGTTAAAATAGATTAAATTCATATATTTTTAAATTTTGATAACAAGATATATTAATATAAAAATAAAAAAAATTGACCATGTTTTAAAAAAAAATATAAAAATATATTTAAAAAAAAAAACTGTAAAAGAAAAGCAGAGAAATAGGAAGAATGAATAAGTCCAAGATTGTCTGAAAAATCGGAAAGTTTCCCCAGGAAATGTCTCATCTTGAACAGCAAGTAGTAGGTTGTTTAGTTGCAGTGACTTCATCAGCTATATGGATCTCCTTCCCATTCAAAACACTAATCGGTTTGTCGTCCTTTTTGGCTGCTAAATTTTTCTGGCTCGTCATGTCATAAATCTTTGTAATCATTTGTAAGAACACTTGCTCAACGTTCAGGTTCTTCAAAGCAGAGGTTTCCATGAAACACAATCCTTCTGTTTCCGCAAACCCTTTTCCTTCTTCTCTCTCAACTTCTCTTGATTGGCCCAGATCACATTTGTTTCCCACAAGAATAACTACCATGTCTTCGCCTCCAAACTCTCTCAGCTCCACTAACCATTTGCTCACATTCTCAAAACTTGATCTCATGGTTATGTCATACACTAGCAATGCCCCTGATGCCCCTCGGTAGTATGAACTTGTGATTGCTCTAAACCTGCCACAAAATTATATCCATGCTTTTTTTAGTGAAATATATAATAATCAAAACATCAAAAAATACCGTACATTAAGTGAGCTCGAACTGATACTTTAACTATTATGTATTTTAAAATTGTGGATAGATTATAAAATAAAAATTATTTTATTTATATATATTATTTACAACATCTCATTAGTTAATTTGAGATATTAAAAAAATACAATTCATAATTATTATAAATTTATTATTCTTGTCAATTTATTATTGAATTATAGCGTAAAATTAACACCATAAATTCATAGATTATTTTCTCAAAATATATATAGATCAATCTATATAAATTAGTTAATGAGTTTGTTTTTTCTATTCAATATCAACATGGGATAAATGGAGTTTAATAATAATGTATTTTTATCTAATCACAATTCATGATTAATATAATTTTTAAAATAATTATTATAAAAATTAATAAACGATAACATTTATTAGATGAAAGTGTAAGTGAATAACCAAATTTCTGGTTGTATTTACACCACTATACGTAGCCACGAAAGATGTTGCCCTGGAAAGGAAGAAATTGGATGCTTAAATTGCAGAAGTGTCACATGAGTTTCTTAAATATATCACCTTAGCTCACGAAAATGAGTAATGGAAATCTATATCTCCTTGGAGTGCCTAACAATTTTGATATAATTAGAAAGAAGTTATTTGATTATGTAGTTGGCCAACCTCACATTCATTTCTACACCGACTGATTGATTACCAATTTGCCTTTCTGTTCTTTCTCTCAATCATTTTCATGTTTTCTTTCTCTAACACAAGCTGAACAAATCCACGTCCCGGACCCGCCCTCGCTCAATAGCTACGCTATTTAGATTGCATTGCATGATGAAAAAAAAAAAGAAAGAAAGAAAGAAAAGAAAACTTAATTTCTACACTTAGCCAACCAAGAGTGACCCATACTTTTGAACTCATTTTTTGGCTCACATCATTAAAATCGATTGATGGAAGGTAGTACGGTTACATATTCATTATTCAACTGTGCTACATAATAGATTAGATCTGCCTTCTTCTTCTCATTATGATATTGCAAGGAATTCAAAAGAAAGGAGAAGTGGAAAAGAAGAAAGAAATAGGCAAAAATAGTAATTACAATTCTTTTTATGGGATTGGGGAGAGACAAAAACAATTGGAGTTGGAATAAAAGGAAAGTTACATGCACCCACGGAAAAGGAGGAAATTACGGCGAGGTTCCAATAAAGCACCCACCTTGAACGGAGGAGAGGTTTTGGATTTTTGAATGATACAAAATGCAGTATTCGTTTTTGTGAACAAGTTTCTATACCAATTTACCAGATCACAACAAATTCAGGCGTGGAATTCAATCATGATACTCTTACTCTTAGTGTCTCCCGGGTCCCACTCAGTGGATTTTAGTTATACTTTTCTAAGTTCATTCCCCCACACGTAATGAAACCACTACTCAATTGGCATTTGGCAGCCATTACATTTTTCTTAATCATCAAATCTAAGAGGTCATCACGGATGAACAGTGCAGTTTAAAAATTACTATACTATTTTTCTTTATTTTTGGTCAATAAACAAGCGCAAACAGCAGAACAAATCTTGCTTAGTTTGAGCAGATTAGATAAGGGAAGAAAATCAAAACAGAACTGACAAGTCTATTATAAGTCAAATGAGCTGAATTCATATTCAAATCTTAACCTTTCATTAAAACAAGTCATATGGTGGTATGATGTACCATTGAAACAAAATGAGTGTGATCAGAACATTATTAGAAAAGAAATGAAATAACAAGGATCAGAGAGTAACAATACAAACAAGAGAAAAGGAATTATAAATAAAAGTTGAAAGTGATGAGCAATTAAAGAGAAAAGAAAGAGTGATTGATTGGGAGTGATGAAAAAGAAAAAGAGAGGAGGAATAAGGAGTTGCTTACCTTTCTTGGCCGGCAGTGTCCCATATTTGAGCTTTGATAAGTTTGTCTCCGACCTTGATGTTTCGGTAAGCAAATTCCACTCCTATGGTGGGTTTGGAATCCAAGCGAAATTCATCTTTTGCAAACCTTGAGAGCAGATTTGATTTCCCAACTCCAGAGTCCCCAATCAGAACAGCCTTGAACAGATAATCACACTCTTCATCAAATGCATCAGCCATAAATATCACCCTTATCTATTGATCTCTTCCTTCACCTCTATACCCTTTCTTTTCCTAATACTCCCACACAACAAATTCAAAGGGAACAACACCAATGAGGACGTCAAAAAACTTAACGATAAAGATAAATGTTCATCATGAGCTGTTCGCCCAAGGAAGAGAGTAAAAATAGGGTGCAAGGTCATGATCATATTTATAATGATAGAAACTATATTAGATATCATCGAGAGTTATACTAATTTTATTATATTTTAAATTCGAATCTTAATATATATTTGTATTAAATATTTATTAAAAAAATATTTTGTTACGGAGACCGTACAAGAGAAAAACAAAAGAAATTATATTAGATGGTAAAACAAAGGGCATTTCACTGCACAATTCTTGGGCATTATTTTTGCCTTCGGAGGGTGTTGAGAATTTACATGTGAAACCATGGAAAAAGACATTATGAGTAATCCTTGATCGGTGTTGTCCAGACCTGTGGATGTCATTAATCTAGTGGAAGAGCCAGCCATGGTTTGCCTCCATCTTCAAAGAAGGTCCAATGGTATTGTTCCACCTGTCCCCATCAATTTTTTCAATGTGAAAGTTGGCATTTTCATGCTTATGTGGCCTTTCAGGATTGGCAAACTCTACTTTGAGCGCATCATTCAACAGATTGGTTATCGAACGACATTGTTTAGATCATAATCATCTCAAGGCAGTTAAATATTTGCACAGGGTAATCATTCCTAATTATCTATCTTCTCTTTGGAAAATATAGTTTTACAAGTGATGATCATAGATGTTTGTGGTTAGGTGCCGTTGTAATGATCAAATTAAAAAGGGATTTGGCAGAAAAAAAAAAAAAAAAAAGCTTTGTACAACAGCTAATTACTGAAGAGGACTTGATTGTTATGGATCTTTCTGCGTTTGGGTCTCGAACTTTAGGATACAAAAACTCACTCTTGGGCTAAGATCTTTCTGTGTTTTACCTCAATCAATAAATATTTTAGAATATAAGAAAAACGAGGTGAATAGAATCCATTCACGAGATCAAAAGGACCTCGTGTTACTTGAATTAGAACTCTTAGAGTTTATTATGTTTTCTTTATTATTATTTTATGTTCCGTGACATATTGGATATATTGACAATAAATGAAAACTGAAATACTTATCATATATTTTAATACAAAACTTCGCTACAAAATAATATTTTGTTTGTAAAATTACAAGATAAATTTAACTAAAGATCAGTAATTGTGATTGTGATTGTTGATTGTATAATAATTTGCTAGTGAATACCCAATTAATTTCATTCTTAAAAAGAATTATTTGATTCAATTTATATAGTTCTTAAAAAATAATCACCAAAATGTGAAGTGTTGTATCATTTATTTTAGTTTATATTTTTATGGACTAATTTGAGTTATTAATAATAATTTTTATATGCTGAATTGGTATACATTTATTAATTTTTAGGCTAAATATATACTTAAAAATAGAAAAATAAGAGTAGGGCTAATTGGCTCTTCAAGACTAAGTAATTTAGGGTTAGGGCTAAAATCAGGGCCCAATATGCAAGATAGACACTAGGGAAAAAAAAAGATAAAAGTAAAAAGGGGAAATTGACATCATAAAATTGTGGGCTCAAATAACCAAATTAGACAGAATCAGATGTATAGAGTTTAAGAGGCTCAATTGGGACTCTGAAAAGAAAGATGAATATGAAAATGAAATAAAATGACCAATTTGGGCTTATGTTGGCCCAAAACCAGGAGATAAAAGAAGATAAAACAAAGTGTTGGACTTTGGCTCAATTTGAAAATGAATGTAGTTCAATCACTTTTTTAAAGAGATACCGACAAGGAAAACAAAATTGATATAAAAAAGAAAAGCAAAAAATAAAGTAAAAAGTATATATATAAAATAGGGTGTTCACATATGTGGGTCACCCTAAAGACAAAATTGATATGTGAACCAATCCTGTGAAGCTCATAGGTTACACAAATCAGAAACGAAAAGACCATCTTTTTAAATGTGACTCATTTTATAGTGTATGCAATCTGTGTATATTGCATGCTAAATAGACCATTCAGGAAACGCGGCCCGTGTATATTCAGTTTCAGCATTATTTTCATTACTATTGACACTTATATCACCATTTTTACTATGGTCAACAAAGACATAATCACCCTTATTTACTATTATCGTGATTCTCATATCATTATCATTCTCATATTACTATATTATTAATATTGTTATCCTCGTCGCAAATATTGCTGTAGTAATACGAACATTACTATCACTTGTCATTATTACTGTATGAGTGATTGTCAATTACACAAAATTTATATGATGGGCACCAAAGATAAAGACAAGATATTAGAACAATTTATATATTTTCCTACTGTTATTCTATTCATCATTATCCTGTTTTGAACACCGAAATGAGCTCTTATGATATCCTATAGAAATTAACTTGATGTCTGTGAAGTTTATTTTACGGTATGGCTGGTATTGTTTATTTTTCATGTTTGCTTTTCTAGATTGTCTTATATCTGAACTTTTATGCCATCATAAAATTTCCAATTCAAAATTTTATGAACTTACTTCTGTACAATATTAAACTTCTATTCAAATTTATTCATGAACGACTGCTCAAAAGAACAATACATAGGGTAGCTTATCGTCTTTTTGTATTAGCCGATTAAAGTGCTTTCAGACCTTGCATATACTATTGCTCTACTAATTAATAATGGTTGGTTGGTTTGCCAGCTAATTGGTACAAAATTACATCATGTTTATTCAAAGTAAGCCAATTGTTTCTTTAATTTCTCCTTCAATCCTAGGCCCAATAGTCCATACTCGATTGTAAGTAATCAATATTCCATCAATCTGGTTGAACTTAAACCTTGGAATATTGATTTTGTATTATATACATATCTTGATTGATATTGTATTGCATCCTGCTGTCAAGACTGTTACTGTACTTAACTTAAACTTGCTGTCCAAATTTGCTTCTACATGATTGATGTCAAATTCAAATTGACACTTTATTTGTCCTTGCTCTATGCTATGTATAATTTTAGATTCTATATAGGTGGGTAAAGGATTCAAAGTATTAGACGGGCTATGGTTTCTGAAAATTTAAAGTCTGAGCTTTATCCTTATAGTTAAGGATCTATTTCTTATTATGAAGCTTGAGGACAAATGTATTGTATAATACCATTATCATAGATAGAGAACTTTTGCACTTGAGGTCTCAGCTTTCAAGGTTATAGTTATAGATTATGGAGCTACATAAGGTAATGCATGTTTTACTTTTCTGCAAATTTTTCATAATAATCTACAAGAAATTAAAAAAAAAAGTTTGTAGTGTAATATACTGCGAAAAAAATAAATATGAGATTGAAATTAGAATTAAAAAATGCTAAGAGGGAAGTAATTGGTCATGTAAGTTTATCGACAAAATAATGATAAAGATAACAACATGTAACATAAAGCTGATTTTATAAATTATATATCATGTTAAAGTAATTATTGAGGGAGGGAATTCACCTGCTGCAGGAATAACTCTAATTTAACTTATTTTACTTAATATTTTTTATAGATATTAAATTATATTAATTTATTTAATTTAAGAAGTCAAATTAACATTAAGTAGATTAAGTATACAAAATTTTATATTATTTAAAAATTATTAAATGTTTCATTAAACAATTTTATTTTAATATATAATATACTTTTAAAAATATAAATAAATATTAGTTATAAGATTACGAACTTATAAACATCAATTTATCTAGTTTAACATCTATGATCAATAAGGTGATATTATATAATTCAAATGGTTGAATTTACAAATGTTATGGTTCTCTATAAAAATCCCTTCTCGGTATTTATTAATCATACGAGTCTTTGTTTAATATTAATATTTTAATTACATTCATGCGTGATAATTAAGAAATATGATGCTCTGACCAAAAAAAATATGTACCTCGTGATACCTTTTTCTTATTGTGCGTGTGCACAGTGCACACATATAATTGGAGAGAACGAGATAAAAAGGAGTTGCGATTCTCTTAACTAAGATAACCTTCACCGAGTACAAAAAAAAAAACAAATCAAGATAACCTTTTGAAACTTTCACGTGATACACTTCTCCTTTATATGTGAAGGATGGGGAAGAAGCCAAGAATAATATTAATTAATTAACACGGAAGTATTTTTTTATTTTTTGGTATATATAATTATAAAATATTTTGATCGACACTAAAATTTTAATATCTTTTGAAAAATTATTGACATTCATTTGTTTAAAAAACTTAAGTTGAATGTCATCCAAACCTATTTGTTGGTATCGACATCGAAATAATTAAATTTTCATTCATTTTATCTTCACCCAAAAGTTAACATTCATTTATTGAAAAGATTGCGTGGCCTTTTCCTTCTTTAGCAAATTACATATAAAACCCCTCCCAAAAAAGTATTTACATATAAACTTCTTAAATAAAAGGATTAAGCAAGAATTTATTTTCTATGCAAGCCCTTTCTCGCTTAACAATTACATCCTTTCACTACCAAACGGCAAATAGGAAGGAACCGACCATATGATTAGTTTTCCTTTTTCTTTCTCTTACATTAGGGATCAATTTTGTTTTAATGTAATGTATATTGTTGCATATGAAGTTGTGGTCTCGATTTAATTGTTGGAAATTTTTTTCTATATAAAAAAAGTCCTTCACAAGCTTGAACCAAAATATCATGAATTTTTTTTTATTATTGTTAACATACTTTTGTAATATATTTTCGGTTTAAAAGACGGGTCGTAATAGTTTATATAAAGACGACGAGAGAAAGAGTGTAAAATAAAATAACAAGAAATAGAACGCATTGTAAAAAAATAAAGACAGATTTAAGACGATCATTAAAATGAAGCCTTTTAAATTTAACAAAAATAATTTATTAAAACTATAACAAATTTATTTGAACTTTATATTTTATTTTTTTATATGCTTATTTATTAAATTATCATAATTAATTTTAATTTTTCAGTCAATAATAATTTATTTCATTTTGTCGAAACATAGTTGATTTAAGATAATTTTTATTAATTTTAGTTGCAAAATATATTTTTCACTAAACCAATAATTATTGAAATCATTCACATTTTTACAAAAGAAATATACTCAACTGAAAAATAATGTAAGTGTTCTTATCTTGAATTTCTCCCTAGAATCGCAACTAACTTTCGAGCTTTCCTTACCAATCTCCAAATTCTCCTCGTAAATCTCCAAGTTCTCCCATTTTACTGGGGCGCGAGAAGTATCTGCAAAAGAACTCCAACGCTCAAGTTAGTTATCTTTCCTAGAGATCCTTTCTAGGTAGATTTAACATTCCTAGTGCTTGGTCACTTAGTTCTTTTATGGCGTTGGCGGGCTTTGACATGCTATCGTTAGTGGTCGATCTTCTGGAGTGTAATTCATACCCAATGATAGGTAGTTACCAAGATCCCGAGAATCTAGGCGCATATCTTGGCACGTGCCGTGGCACGTCCTCTGATAGTGCTGGAGCATGGCTCTTAGATCAGCAAAATGACAGGGTTGACCTCTTAACTTGGTTGTTCGAGGTGTGTCCAAGTACAAATACCCGAGTTTCAAGTTCACTTTTGGGAATGTGAAGACACAACCTTTCTACTTTTTGGTTTAAAGTGTCACTATGTCGAGGGTTGTGCACCTGAAAGCATCGTTTTAGCAAGTAGGCACATCTGTAGAGTGGTACTCAATTTCATGTCCCAATTAATGCATGTGACTTTTGGCGTGCATGTAAACCAATGCACACGACCTTTGACATGATTCAATCACACTCTATGATATTGTGGCTAGCCCTTGTATAAATGGCTTGTGGCTTGGATGGAGCATTCATTTACCTTATTCTTTCCTTATTGGCCTTTGCATCTTGTTCGGTTTCACCTTCTACTCTTTATGTCGACCTCCCAACCTTCGAATTTCCCACCTTCAGGTACGGAGCCTTTGTTTTCCTTATTACCATGAGTTCCAATCAGTCGTCTGCCAAGGCTGGCCAAATTTTAGAGGTTGAGGTGCTCTTAATTGGCACTTGGTTATTGAGCTCGATGTCGAGTTTGGGCTTGATCCCATTGACGACAGCTCATCGAACCACCACTAACAATGGCTCTTCATTTCAGCACAACGATGCCAGCGCTGGCGTGCTCCCCTAACCTATTGACGCGAGCTCGGTGGCAATCTTGGCGATCATCCCTGAGGTGCCTTTGGTTAGTGTGCCTTCGCAGTAGGCTCCTTTGCAAAAGAGGATGTTCCCATCGGTGAGAGCATCGAGGTACCATTAGTTAAGCAGGGAAACTTGATTACCTATGCATGTACAATACCATCTTTCAGGACTTGGAGGTTACCATTGATAAGCGGATTTTTAGTCGTCTTACACACATCAAATAAATACTAAAGCTAATTATAGAATAGCTAATCCTAGGTCGATTCTCTCAAGGACACAGTGTATTAAATTGTGACTAAGTGTAGAAATCAGAGTTTGTGTAAAAAACACTAAGTATTGCAGAATGCCGACTTGATATCGATCCGTCGGCATGTGAAAATACCGTCTTGGCCTTAGTGACGCTAAGGTCGACCTGCTATTAGCAATCCAATATCGGCTAACAGGTAACCAATCTGATTTCGGCCGAGAGTAACTTAGATGCGACGGAGTCAGATTGACTCGGTTTCGGACTCTGAAAAAATAGTAAAAAGGGGGTTTGTTGTATTTAAGAGCAAGAAATAAACTAAGTGCAGAAAAATAAACTAAACTAATCTATACTAACTAATGCACTAGTTCGGAAATTAACACAACAGTTTACCATTCTTACTTAGAATTATACTCCGAATCAACCTTAGATTCTTACAACAATTGTCGAACGTTTGTCCATTGCCATACCGAGGATTTACACAATCGCTACCTCATCAGTTGGCAGAGAGTATGTACTTGGTTGATTTTAGGTTCTCTACCTAATCAGATTATTAAATCAGTTTCAATGGGTCCTAGTCTAGCGTGTTCTACCTCTAACAATGTACAATCGCGACAAGGTCAAAAGTAGATTAAAGCGCACGAATTATAATTAAGAGATAAAATTGTAAATCAGTTATAATATTGAAATTAGAATTGAATACAAAGGTGAGAATTCAGCGTTCTCCAAAGAGTCTGCTGATAAGTCATGTTTTATATACCTCACAAGGGCTTAAGATAGGTATTATTAAGACTGTTTAGTGATTAAGAGTCTTGTCTTAGTTAAGATTCGAATTATGAGTCTAGAAATAGGAAAAATATAAATTTGTGCTAAAATGAGGATTTTAACTAATAAAAGATTTGACTTGTTTTGTAGACCCGAAAGCCGAGAGTATCTCGGCCTAAAAAAAGCATCTTGGCCCAAAAGAAGCGGTCCTGGCCAAAACCAATATCAACAGCGGAAATCACTCCAACAAACAAAGAACAACGCGTGATTATATGAAGAGTAAAATAGGAAATATGTAATTCATGTAACTTAGCTAGAAATCTGTCAAAATCAAGGAAATATGTAATTTGGATAACTCAGCAAAAAATTTGTTAGGATCAGGGAAATATGTAATTCGGATAACTATGCAAAAAATCTGTTAGGATCAGGGAAATATGTAATTCGGGTAACTATGCAAGAAATCTGTCAGGATCAAGGAATCAACAATTTTGTAGGATTAGATTTAGATTTAGCCGCAACTGCCCTGCATGTACATAAGGGCATGCCTTGGCATGTTTCAGAGTGTGGAAAAATAGTGGGATTCTAGACCTAGCGCCGTCAACAACTATAGACACTCCAAGCTAGCACGGTGGTACATGAAGCTTCAATAAGGTGTCTCTCTCGATCGAGGAGGTACAAGATCAAGAATTGGGAAGTTGGAAGCTGGAAGCTGTCGGAGGTGATCGCTCGATATAGCCGACGCACTCCGGTGGACGGAAACCTCAACGTCTGGTCATCACTGGTGCACCACTACCGTCCTTCCAAGGCGATTGTCATGGAAGACAAACTCTCTAGAGAATGCTGAATTCTCACCTTTGTATTCAATTCTAATTTCAATATTATAACTGGTTTGCAATTCTATCTCTTAATTATAATTCCTGTGCTTTAATCTACTTTTTACCTTGTCGCGATTGCACATTGTTAGGAGTAAATCACATTAGACTAGGACCGATTGGAACTGGTTTAATAATCTGATTAGGTAGAGAACCTAAAATCAACCAAATACATACTCTCTACCAATTGATGAGGTAGCGATTGTGTAAATCCTCAGTATGGCAATGGACAAACGTTCGGCGATTGTCGTAAGAATCTAAGGTTGATTCAAAGTATAATCCTAAGTAAGAAAGGCAAATTGTTATATGTTGATTCTTGAATTAGTACAATAAGTTAGTATAGATTAGTATAGTTTACTTTTCTGCACTTAGTTTATTTGCTGCACTTAAACACAAACTCCCCTATTTACTACTTTTCTAGAGTCTAAGACCGAGTCATTCCGACTCCGTCGCGTCTATCCGAGACCGAGTCGGCATTCTGCACTAAATGTTTTTTGCATTAACTCTGATTTTCACACTTAGCACAATCTGAACACAATGTGTCCTTGACATAATCGACCTAGGTAAGCTATACTATAGTTAGCTTTAGTATTTATTTGAGGCATGTAAGATGACTAAAAACCTGCTTATCAGGTCTGTCCCCACGAAGTTTCGGTTAGAGAAGTTGATGGGGGGAGCTTCCTCCTTGTGTTGCAATCTTTCGAGTGAACGTTGTGGACCATTCTCATATATCTTTTCTTGGATGAGTTTGTGGATTCCCCTATGAACCCACCTACAATTGTGTTGATGACACCCTTCAATATTGAGGTCCTTTAGGCTTCTCAATCAAGGTGTTAGGGTTCCTCACGATTAGGGCATGTCTCTCTTCAATTGGTTTCTAGCTTCATTTCGTGGTGTTCTTTGTCCACCCCGCCCCCCTTTCACAAATTTCCCTAGGTGGCCGGCCTGTACCCATTCCTCAATTTTGTCCCTCAGCGTCCTGCATACTTTGGTAATGTGTTTGTAGTTTCCATGGTACTGGCAGAATTTAGTTTTGTCAGCCCCTTCATTGGGAATACCCGACAAATGATGATGTCCTCATTAGTGAACAGGCTCACTTGGGTCACGTAGGTATCGATGTACTCGTCAGGGTCCAAGGTGTCATGGTACTTGTCTAGGGACATATTCTTCCATCTTGCAGGCAAGGGGTGTCAATGATGTCGTCCACAAGAGGGTATTTTTTGTAGCTAAGGTTTCTCCAAGCAACTCCTCTCGGCTTCCAAGCACATGTTTGTTTCCCCCTACGACTTGGTGTCTTGATTGTCGATGTCATTGGCCTCCGCTTGCTAGTGGGCAGTCGTATTCCCCATGTCAATCCATCTATATTGGAACCACACCTCATCGTTCTCTTTCCTCAATGCCTCAATCTCCTCGATATTCCTCTTCCTCATCTCGGTCTCCTCGACATTCTTCTTTCTCATCTCGGACATCTCTCTTCTGAGGGTTGTAATCTCTTAGAGCATGAACAGCTCCCCAAGCTAAATTTGGGGAGCCGAGGTTTCATTTTCTAGTGACTTATGGGTTGTCATTCCCACAAATGGCACCAAATATTTTTACCTTGAATTTCTCTCTAAGAGTCGCAGTCGACGTTTGATCTCTCCTTGTTGATCTTTGAGCTCTCCTTGTGAATCTCCGAGTTGTCCCACCTTGTTGGGACATGAGGTGGTACCTGCAAAAACACTCTAACACTCAAGTTAGTTATCTTTCCTAAGGATCCTTTCTGAGGATATTGAACATACCTAGTGCTTGGCCTCTTGGTCCTTCTTTGGCGTTGGCAGGCTTGGACGTACTATCCTTAGTGGCCAATCTTTTGGAATGTAATCCACATCTGATGATGGGTAGTTACTAAGATCCCAAGAATCTCAACGTGCATCCTGGGATATATTACGGCACGTCCTTCAACTGTGGTGGAGTTGAACTCTTAAGTTAGACAAATGACTGGATCAACCTCTTAATTCGATTGTTTGAGGTGTGTCCAAGTCCAATAGGCATGAAAAGTCAATTAATAAAATAATTATTTATTAAACTTAATAATATTTTTAATTTATTTTAATCTTCCAAAATATCTTGAATTTTATAGAGAGATTCTCGTAGCGTTGGAGGTGAGATTCAAACTCCCACCAACACTATACAAGACTTTCAATTGATTCTTAAAAGTATATATATATATATATATATATAGTGTGAGAGAGAAAATTTATATTATATAATTTAAACATAGATGAAAATTGCACCTGCTTTTAATATTCCTGAATAAAAAATATAATACTATAGATCTATTATTATTCAATTAAGTCTAATTAAAAATAATAATTTAATAATTATATAATTATATTTAATAAATTATAATTTAATAATATATGTCATATGAACCTACGTGTCAACCAATTACATCAAATATCGTGTTAATAGCAACTTCAACACGATATAAGGTCAAAACGTTAGTTGTTATGTAAGTCATTAATATCATCTCAATAAATTTTATTAAATACTTGATAGATTATTACTAGTAAAACTTATTATAAACTAAATATTTGTGTTTCTTTTATTTATTTATTTTTGTTTATTTTTTTTCTCAAACTTTGGAACATCTAATAAATTAGTTTCTTTTGCTAGCGCTGTCTACTACTTCCCTCATTCAGACTAATAATGAATTACCACCATGGCTAAACCTTTATTAAGGATAAAGTATAAAAAATACTCTTTTATTGATTTATCTAGTTGAAACAATCTAATATATGTTAATTAATGTGTTCGATAGTTTAACTATGAATATGATATTAAAAATAGATTAAAAAATTGTTATGTTTATATTTTGTTTTAAATTAAAATGTCAAGAATAAAAAATAAAATAAATAAATTTTATTTACCTGAATTCTTAAAATAGTATGAAAAGGAAAAGTTCGGAGACAGTTAATGGAATTATTAATAGTGGCCTATGCTCACTTATATATTTACTTATTTAGAAAGAGAGAGAATAATCTCAAAATATACTTAGCTAAAAAAAATATTTCAGTTATATACATTTGAAGATCAAACTTAAGGTCATATATGCGAGGGATCCAATTTGTCTTGGACCAATGGTGTTTTGGATACACAAGCAAATTCAACATAGTATTGTGTGGATTTTGATTATTTTATGTATTTCCTCCCTATTCCAACCGAATAACCGCCCATGGGTTCACAGATCAAAAAGTTTGAAATAATGTTCATTGCATGTGTCGAACTGGTAAACCTTTTGACTTGTGTAAGATAATAGCATAACATAAAATAGGCTATCATGTCATGTTCATCCACAAAACCTTATTTTCAAACAAGAATAAAGATAGTTGACCCTTCCACATTTCTAGATATGGAAACCATAATAAGAAATTGTCTACATATGCCCTTAAATACTCTGGCTTAAAATTGTTAAATATATTTTATTGAATACTCAAGTTACTTTTTAGAGATTAATTTCGATAAATTATTTGTTTACAAAAATTTTAGTTTTATTTTTAATGTACTATTAGTATAAACAATTTTATATTTTCACTAAATAAAAAAATATCAATTATATAACTTTTTAAAATAGTTAATATAAAAAATAAATAAATTTGTGACATAATTTGTTGTAATTGAATAATAATATAAAAAATTATACTATTGATATATATTCTATTTATTCATATTTTCAATCAATTAAAAACATCAAACTTATTATACATAAAAACATATAATTATATGAAAATATAAATAATACATATTTCTATTAAATTCTTACTTCTTATCAAATGTTGATTGTCCGAATTTAATTTTAAAAAACACTCTTATTATAAATCATGATATATTTATTTATAATAAAATCTGATCATATGATAATAAATATTCATTGCGTATAATGCATAAATTAAAAAGTACTAATAACAAAAGATATTAATAATTCAGTCTCTAATATAGATTAAAATAACTTGTTATAAAATATTATATTTTCTTATATCTTTTCAATCATATTATTACGTAATATCATTTAAAAAGTACATTATTTTTAAATGTTTTAACATGGTTATTTCAAAATTAATTAACTTTCATATTTATTCTCAAGTCTATTAAATTAATTATTCTCTTTTCATTAAGTTGATGGACCCTTTTTCTATTTTCTTGGATGACGAGGTTAAGAAAGGTGAAAAGTGTAAGTTCATAAAAATTTGATAAGTTCATTCGAATCATGGTTCTTGTTAGATGATATCCATAAAATGGAGAAAAAAAATGTTAAGGAGGAAGGTGTTAATACGATGACACTCTATCGCAGCAGTACCGAGGATGTGAATCCAGATATTGTGCCTAAGGAACTTGTATACGTAATTATCAGTTTCTAGAAATTCACGTAGTTTAAGGCTTTAAGCAAATCAATTTAGTTTTGAAAATCAATTATGCAATTAAGAAAATAACAAAAGTAAATAATACAAATAAAGAAATTAGAATTTATATTTTAAGAGAAAAAAGGGTTATAGTTTAATTTGTATTATTTTACTCTCTGGTTTTTAATTTCATGTAAAATTCTTTAACTTAATACTTTGTTCCTAATTTACCTCTTAAATCTCCTAAGAGTCATTGGTCAAGACTCCAAATATTCTTTACTTTAAACTACAACCCTAGTTTGTCATATAGATATGTAACTAAAAGTAAACATGAGACACATAGAAGCAGATTAAATAATTAATCAAATCACAAGTCAGAAAAAAATGTTTGGTCATATAATTCTTTCCAAACCCAATAATTTTATGGTTTTACTAATTAATTGTAGTCATTATATGCCTTGCTTCGTTCCTCCACTCTGTGCTATACCTTAGTCTTGCTAAATAACCTTGAAATATTGTTTAAAACTAAGAAAAAATATAGGAAAGATAGAGTATAAGATACTAAAGCTTTGAAATTTTTTGGATGTTTCTTTTTGCTTGGTGGTTGTTCTCTTTTATACTGTGCGAATTCACGTACATGCTAAATGGAGCACGATTGTGTTTGTTGATTTTGGAGTAGGCACGAGCATTCTAAATGAAGCACGATCATATTAGTCTTTTATGAGTTTCATCCTTTTGGACAAAAAATCTCAATTTTTGTTATGTTTTTCTCTTTTTTTTCTCATGGGTCTACATTGGATTAAAATAAAAGGACAAGGAGTAAATTCTATGTGATAAATATTAAAAATAATGAAATTTTCATTCAAAAAATCATTGACATTAATATACAAAATTATAGTTTATCATATGACATCCATAAAATGGAAAAATAAATGTTAAGTAGGAGGGTGTCAAAACTATGACAAAACTTATTGCTTCGAATTCTATATTCCCTCACTTACACTGTTACATGCCTTGTTGTTCATTATTAATAAGATATTATAAATATCAACAATAGAATGCATGAACAATTGGTGGATGGTGAGAAATAATAATAGTTCGAATGTAGAGCGAATAGAGAATTGAAACATGTCTGTTGTCAATGTATGAGAAGATATCAACATTGTTCCGAGACCTTCCTCCCAAAAATGATTTATGGTTTCTTTTCTTCTCTTGTTTGTCTCCTCCTTTCAACTATCACAATTACCTTACCTTCACACTAGGTAATGAAGATAAAAGATGAAGAGTTTATGCTAAAGAGAGAGAAAATTTTATTTAAGAGACTCAAGAATAAAAATAAAAGTTAATTGATTTGTGTATAATCATACTTGTAACATTTTGAAATGAAGAAAATGATGACATGTACTTTTTAAATTGAATTATTTTTTTAAAAGATAAAACTACATTAAATATTTTTAGTGTGGTTAATATTTCTCGTAATACAATTTTTATAAATGTAGTTCGACAAATGTTGTTAGCATTATTTTTAATTAAAATTAAAATTTTATCTTGATAATTTTTGTAATAAATGTTTTCATTAAATATTAATATATTTAATCAAAATAAAAATTTTAATTAATAAAAAATAATATTAAAAACATTTTTTTTAAGATACTATATGTTTTGAATAAGAAAATCATGTTCAAACATGATAAAATTATTATAAATAAGAAAAGTTTTTTTTTAAATATTTAAAATAACTTAATCCTAAAATTTTAACTTTTTGATACATTGTTTAAACTTTGTCATTGGATTCGATGGGTTTGGCATTGCATTAAAATGAAACATCACATATGGACCTCCATATATTTTTTTTCTTTAAAAAAAAATTGAAGTAGTAATATCATGTGATTGGAGGAATAGAAAAGAAAGAAAGGAAATTTGGAGACGGTGATATAAATTCAGCTGACTCGCTATTTCCACCAAATTTTCAGATATTAAATGACCCGACACATTTTCCACCATCCACAGGGATTAGGGCAATTTTTTTCTTTGTGTATGTTACAGACATACTATACGTACACATATCAAATGGTCTACATTGAAATTCACAATCAATTAAATTAATGACGTCGTTATTGAACAAGAATAAATTAAAAGGTCACTGCGAGATTCCGCAGCCAGAATTTCTTCTTCAAAGCTAAACATTGAACGAATAAACCAAATTCTCACAGACCAGAATTTCATATTCGAAGCTGATCATTGAACAAGAATAAATCATCACAGCGTGATTCTGCAACTTTACGGAGGTTGATCGCTTACCAACGAATCCAATCGCCAATCTCCGCAAAGCACAATTTATAACAAATTCATGGAAAGCATAACATAAATTCAACATTCAATTTCCGAATTCTAATTCTGCAAAGTGATTGAACGAAATTATTTATATAAAGAGGAAACTAGGAGAAAAGTAATAACAGAGCCTAAAAAATACAGATCTAGCGTTAATGTAAAATCAAAATGCAAATCCAAAGTGCCTAATCTATTTTTCTTCACCATTGCTAGCATTAGTGTGGTTATTGCTCATCATCCGCTTAAACTCCGCGAAGTTGACGTTGCCGTCGCCATCGGAATCCACGGATTTGATCATGTTGTGGCATTCCTGGACGCAGCAATTCATTCCGAGGCAGTTCAGCACCTTGCAGAGCTCCGTCGCGGAGATGAGGCCGTTCTTGTCCTGGTCGTACAGGTTGAAGGCGTCCTGGAGCTCCGTCTCGCCGCCGTCCCCGGTATCGGAGTGGCAGAACGCGGCGAACTCCGAGAGGTTAATGAAACCGTCGTGGTCGGTGTCGAGGTCATCCATCACGTGTTGGAGCTCCTCCGGCGGGACACTGGATCCGAGTGTGCGGAGGATGTTGTCCAGCTCGCTGACAGAGATCTTGCCGTCGCCGTTGGCGTCGAAACTGTTGAAAACACGCTTCAGCTCGTCCATGTCTTTGAAGTGAACGGAGGATTTGGTAGCGTCAGAATTTCCGGCAGCATCTCCGTTCACCGCTGCGATTTGATTCGTCGCCATTGTTGTTAGCGTTTGCAAAAGAAAGATTTGGTTTTATTCGCAAATTAGAGAAGGAAATCCAAATTGCCTTAGATGAATAGAGCGGTGCCATTTGGGGCTTTATAGAGACGCTCATTTGATTTGGATCAATGTCTGCTTGCAAAGTGGGCCCACTTTGTGAGGGCACAGAAAAAACTTTCTTTTTAAATTAATTTTAAAGTCTTTTCAGATATCTCTAATTGATTTTTTTTTAAAAAGTGTGTTTAGGGACGAATGGTAAGAAGATAAAAATCCTTTTTAATAAAAATTAAAATATGGAACTATAGTACAAGACCGTATGCTATTTTTAGAAATTTTATTTTTTAATTAGATATGTTTATTACTTAACACTGTGTATTACTTGACACGTAATGAAAAATAATTTTTATATCATAGTATTAATAAGTGTACAATGACCGACAGGGATTCTTAGTTTTGATTGTTTTTAACCGGAGATTCTATGCCATGAAATTCCAATGAGAAAATGCACCACAAAACATAAGTACTGTCTGCACATTCATACACACTCACTCCTCTCAAGCACGAACTAACCACACAAGGCAACTTTACAATACTTTTCAATAACCTGTTGAAGTACTCTAATATAAGAGAGTTAGTAAATGAATTTAAGATTAAGAAGACTTATTAAATGTTATGATATAATTTAAAATATTATGAAATAGGTCATTCAAATTAAATAAAAACTGTAGCTCTAATATAAATGTGAAATTGAACTGAACCAACCTAAATTTGAATTGAGTTTAATTCCAATCTAACCATGATTTTATAAGAAGTCCTAAAAAGTTTAATGTCGATGGTAACCAATGATAATAATAGTAATTTACAACAGTCAGGAAACTTAGAGTAATTGTGAGTAAAAAATATATTTATTTTGTACTTAGGTTGTAAATTTTAAAAGAATTTTTTTTTTAATTTAAAATACTTTGTAATGAAATATGTTGTTTAGGTAGAAATTTTAAAAAAAATTAGTAATTTATAAGAGTATTGTAATTACTTAAAATGGTAGAATTTTAAATTTAACTAAATATGTAAAAAATTTTAAAACACACACATATATTCCCTCTCTCTTAGTTTTCTTCCTCTCCTATCTTTATCTTTATCTCCTCTCCATCCTCTCAGCCTTCATACTATTTTCTCTCTTCTCTTTTACCTTTTTCTTTTTCTCTCTTTGTCTTTTCTCTCTCTATTTCTCATATTACTCTACTCTCTCCCTGTTAAATCTTACATCTTCTTTTTTTCTCTCATATTCTTTCTTCACTTTTTTTATCTTATCATTCTTTCATCTCTCTTCTCTTACTTTTTCTTCTCTCTCTTAATATTGATGTAAAAAGATAAATATTTATCTTTTTTAATCATTAAATATTTAAAATATTAATATCAATTTTTAATTTTTAAAATACATATTTAAAAAGTAAATTTTACATATTGTATAAATTAAATTATCCTATCCAAACTAAGAATTTAAAATTAAAGAATTTTGAATTGATTTATCAAAATAAAACATTTAAAAGATGAAGGGAATTTACATTAAAGTAATTCAAATTCTCAAAAATTTTAAAATTCTCCATCCATACGTAACATTAATGTTGATATACGAGTCAATATGCACCACCCTTAGTATCCTATCCTTATTGACTCTTGATAATTAGCAACAACTCGGGGAGTTTCTCAAAGTTTCTCAAAGTGCCTTTAGCTCGCTTCAATAATGCAATAGTTGAAGTGGAGAACATTAATGAGAGAATGTTTGTGACCATTCATGAATCTTTGGTTCACAGGAGAGTTCAAGATATAGACAAGATTCAAGCTCATGAGACATGTTACACACAAGCCAAACCAAATAAGTCATTGTAATAAAACGAGAAAGATATAAAGGAGTATTTTTAATTCCAAAAGAAAAGTCTAATAAGAGGGCACCTATAACCCATCAAATTGGACGAAAAAGATAATGTAAGGAGTTAATGTTGGTATAAGTCATAAAGGTTATTTTACCAAATTTGTTTATATTTGTATCTTACTTTTGTTTAATAGTTATATAAATTTGTAGCATTTATTTATTATGTGTTTCCTTTGAATACCATAAAATTCTCGTAATAATAAATACAAAATCATAAGATATCAAATACATGACTTGATGGTAAAAATTTATTAGATAATTGAATATTATTCTTAAATATCTCTAATTAAGTATTATTGTTAACAAATATAATAATAATACATCAAGAATAAGATTAATATAAGCATAAACTGATGATGTCTAATTAGTCATGAACATAAGATATTAAGTCTTCATATATGTATATATTAAAGTAATAATATACTAGATTAACTTGTCATGAGAACACTACATAGAATATTGTGTAAGTGTCATAAAATATCTAAAAGTGAAAATAATGTATGTAGTTTTTTATCCTAAATTCATTGTGATTCTTATATACGGGGGATGTTGTATGTTTTAATATCACCAAATACTAAATGTAATAAGGTAATTAGACATACAAATCATTGAGAGAGATTTGATCGATCTAGATTATATTTGTCCTTATATATAACATGAGTGATATATTTAAACATTCTTAATAAAATAAAACCATAAAATTAACCTCATTTGTTATTAATGTATTTGTTAAAGTGTCAAAAAATAAATATTTAAACTATATAAGAATGACCATTTTATATGTCTCAAAATCAATTATGATATGTAAACCAAAGGATAAGATTAAACCAAAGGATAAGATTACACCAAAATATTAGTTATAAAAATGTCATGTTAAATCACTAATATTTTCATATCTTTGATAATAATTATGTAATGTTGAATATTGTTCATTATTTATAATATTAAATGAGATTTAATACTACTAATCATGTTATGAAAACTTAAAGGGGTAACATACATAATGTAGATCAATTGAGGTAAAAGATAAACTAATTAAATCATATTATAATTTTTCAAGGACTAGCCTATATCGTATGACTTCACGAAGACTAGCTAGATTAAATTAATTGTTTTTCTCGTGTATATGAAATGTTGATACTTAAGTAGCATCATTAAACATGGTGAGATGCACATTTGAAAACCTTAGCCACACTCTACACTCAGGGCATGAGAAAACTGGATTCTAACATAGTTTTGCAAGCAATGGTAAGATACTAGCTCCAAACTACACATGCGAAACGTTTATGGATCTGTCCACGTCAGCTTGTATAGAGGCAATGTTGTCATTGTGATGCTTCAATGATTCAGAGGATTCGTGAACAATTTTCAGTGGAAAAGGTAATAAAAATTGAAGCCATAAATCATGTTCTTTCCCTTGAATCATTTATTGGAAAATTTTCAGCCACTAAAGTATATTCCCAACGGATAACTAGTACACCAACGTATATTTTTTTACTTTTTAGTGATTGGATAGAATATATAAAAAATGGTTGTATTTTGATATTGATGATTTTTAATAATATTTAAATATATTTTTTATACATTATTATTTTGATTGCTTTGCACTTGTATTTAGTTTTTTATATTGACACTGTATTTACATGATACTATCTTGAAATATATTAGAGAGATTATGATTATGTTTGTTTGGGTTAATTTTTTATTTATTTTTTACTAGTTAAAAAACTTCTTTAGCTTTATTAATATTGTTTAATAATGAAGATAGCCGACGAGGGGAGGCGCATGTTCCAAGTCTAACCTGTCTATTCTAGATATTCTAGACATATGTGGTGATGTGTGCAGCTACGTTTTTATTTTATTGTTTTTGGGACCAAACTTCAGTTAATGGAGCGGGACACGCGGTGCAAGCCAAGAACACGTTACACGGCTTAAACGCGGAAAATAATTTAATACGTTAAAAAGAAATATCGCTTCTTGTTTTATTGTCATCTGATTTTACTTGGAAAAAAGTACCATTTCTTGGTTTCATGGTTTTCAAAAGGGACACATTTTCTGTCCTTGCCTTTTACCCTTCAGTCAGTGACTCAATAATGTAACCAAAACCCTTTGAATTGAGATCACTCCCTGCACACCCAGGAAATGTTTCTTTTACGTTGTTTTAACATATTTCTGGAAATGTATGAATTAAAAATAAGCATTTTCATGTTTATTATAAAATTAAAAAAAATCAGATATAAAACATTTTTAGAAAAAAAATAATTTTCATATCTCGTGTTTTTATTTTCAAGAAAAAGGATGAGTAAGTTTATTTTCATGAATGAAAATAACAATTTTATCCTTATAACTTCTTCTACGCCTACCTTTTAAAAAAAAATCAATAAATTTTAAATGTTAACTAAACATATTTTTTTAAAATATTTTAAAATATCATTCTCTTCGTTATATTTCTAAAGGAGAAAACGTTAAACATGTTTCTTTTAAAATATTCAAAAATACCATTTTCATCAGTATATTTATGAAGTAGATAACTTGAAACAAACCTGATAAGCTTTTAACCATGTAAATGTCCCGATCAGTGAGTTCATTAATCATAGAAGTCCAGAGAAGGGCTATGCTCAAATGGTGTGAATACTATCCATGTTTTTTTTATGTATGTTTGTCGGTCCCAATATCAGATACGTCTTTTGAACCTGAATTAGAAAGAAAAAAAACACAGTTTGGGGAAAACTAATATATATATACTGAAATATGGACAAATTTTATGTATATTTTTTAGGTATTTTTTTTATATTAGTTACTAAAAATAAAACTCTTTTATATTAGTAATTAGTGTCTATCATTAAAATCAACTTTTACTGTCTAATTTATAAAAGCAAAACTTTAATTTTAGTTTAAAAAGATAGTATAAAAAATCTCAAATATTTTATTTTATTTGCCTATAAAATAAAAATAAATAATATACACATTAATAAATAAAATTAATTTGTAGGAGAGTAAAACTATAAAGATTGAATAAGATGTACGAGTATTATAAATTCACTCATTCTCTCGCACCGACCAACAAACCTGCCAAACCGACTGTTTCCTCCAAACTAGAATCCAACGTGAAAAACTGTACAACAATAAGAGAGAAAGAAGGGGATAGAAGTTTGCAGAGTAGAGAGGAGAGTGCGAATGAGCGAAGGAATTTGTCATTTGTGTTGGGTTTGAGAAGCAGAAGGAAAGAGAGAAGGGGTCTGTCATTTGCGTGAATTTGCATAGGAGAGAGAACATATGTTTTTTTTTTACTATGGGTTACAAAAATAATTATTACATTAATTTTAAAAACAATTGATATAAAAACAACTTTTTACTTTGATAGTTAAACAATCGAGACACAGTATTTATAAAATTCTCACTATATCTTTATTTATATCGATTTTTAAATAATTAATATAAATGAAAAATTATAAAAAATATTAGTATTCAATTATAAATAAATATATATGATAAGATATCGAAACAAATTTCATAATAAGATGCACACCTCGTGTAATATGTGCGGCTCTAACAAATAACAGAGGAAGATTGGATGATAATAAAAAACATATAAACACTTGTATAAACACTCTGATGTTTAAAAGAGATGCGTAAAAAATTAAGTTTAAAATATATCTCAAGACATGTAATGTTTTATATAATGATAGAGTATAAAAAAGTAATTAAGTAATTACCACAAATCACGTATCCAAATCAAAATTGAGGATAAAACATTACATTAAAAATTATATAAAGAATAATTTTTAATTAATTAACAATGTAAAAACTTAAACATTGATAATGTATGTTGTTTCAATAAAAAAAAATCCTAAATATCAAGCTAAAGATTATTTATGACTAGTCTATTCAAATATGTGTTTTTATGCTAAAATTAGAAGAATACGTAATCTTCCAACCTTAAAGTAGAAGGATGAATGAAACTTAAATAACCAAGAAAGAAAAATGCTACTTAAATATAGTTTGTTATAAAATTAAGAGAATACACATATCTATTAAACTCTCAAAACAAATTCATAGTTTGAGATTCTTTTTATCAATTAATTTGAAACCATATTAAAATAATGATGACAATGAAGTATTTTAAAAAAGTACACATAGATAATTATCTGCTTAATAATTACGTGTACAAGTATTTACCCACTTAATCTAATGGGAGATATATATGATTACAACTACCTTAACACACTTATTGATACCCTTTCTACAAAGATTTTAATAATAAATTTTAAAATAAAATTTATAAAAAATCTAGTTGTGCAATATATTACGGGTATGAACTCAAAACTTGAATTTTTTGTATAAATTATTATTGTGAAAATTTATTGTTAGTTTGTAATGTTTTATAAAAAAATGAATAATATTTTTATTGAATTATAATTATATTTTAATAAATATTTTTTATTCTTTAATTTTTCTAGTTAATTAAAGTGTTAATAATAGATACGATTATTCACCCATGAATGAAAAATATATTAAAATTACTATTCTAGAGAATATTTTTTAGAATATATGTATACCAAAGTAATAAAAATGAGTGAAATGGAATAATCTTTAAAGCACTGCCTTTTTTTTTCCTTGCCATCAAGTACAATATTTTCATAGGTATATCTCAACTTATAATCTAGTCAAACAAACTTTATATCTTATTGGAATGATTTGTCTAATACATTCTTAAACAAATATTCGGGTAACCCAATTTTTTTATTTTAAATTTAACAGTAACATTTAAAAGAAAATTGTCATAATAACATTCATCCTCTTTACCTTAAATACAATAAAATGAAATGTCGATATGACAGTATCATATACAAATTATAACCTTTTCAATAATTATACCATATACAAACCATTTTGTTAAATTTCCTTTATCTTAAAATTATTTTAAATGTAAATTATCTAACTACAAATTCATTTTTAGTCAAAATTAAATTTATAATAAATCAAGCATGTAAAATCTAATTAAAATACGCTCTTGTAACTGCACCTACTCTATGAATATAAATGATTTTTTATTTGATTTACAGACAAATTGTTTTCCTTAGATTTAAAATAAATGAATGAATACTGAAGTAGAAACTATATTTCAAAAATAAAGTAGTCAATTTATCCATGTTATATTGAAGAGTAAATTACCATTTTAATTTATGAAATTGTGAAGCATTGTCATAATAATGTTTAAAATTAAAATTTGTTAGTCATATCAGATAATTATTTTCGTTATAAATTATAATGACAGTAAGTTATCAAATTTATGAATTATAATAATAAGTTGTACATATTAGAAACTAAAATGATAGTAAAAATGATTTTAATAAAAAAAAAAGTTATAAGTATGTTAAAAAATAATTTTTTATTTCTATGAAAATATCAATTTTCCGTCTCTTACTGAGAGTATAAAAATAAAATAAAATAGAATATGGTATTATTACTTTTCCATAACCAACATAAATATCTAAAAATATTTTTCAAAAGTTTATAATAAATATGGGAATATTACGTTCCCGAATTTACATTTTTAAGGATGAATATTTAATTATCAGTTTTAGTGTAGTTAGTTGAGGGTACATAAATATTGAAAATTTCTAGTATTTAATTCTTCCGAATAAAAAAATACCATTAAAAATGCGTGTTATGTCATATGTGCGTGCTTTTTTCAATTTTGATGCAATAGATTGACACAAATCTTTTGTGGTTTTTTCGATCTTCAATGATATTAGATAGGACTGGGAAATCACAAATAGTTACATCATTTGTTTTGTTGGGTCACCATAATAACTGTCAATGCAATTAATGGAACGTGCAACCAAACAGAATATAAAGGTAGAATACTTTTCTGCAACGTGGCTTGAACTCTGTACCTCACCAAGGGGAAGGACCAATTTATAAGGTCTCTCATTCCAAACTGGATTTTAAAAATATTGTCAGTGGTGGGAAAAAAAAAACTTTCATAGTTAGAATGAAACTTTCTCATTGATATATGTGGGAATTGACATGGGTTAGTGGAGACCAGAGAGAGAGGAAGTAGGGGGTTTATAAACTATTTTTTGTTTCGACCCTTAAATACGTGTAACATTCTTAATGTACTGGAACACATTCATTCGGCGCTTATGATAGGACTTAAGCCTTCAAGCACCTTCTCTTACAGATATGGAAGGTATGAAGTGTTAACTTTATGAAATAAATTAAGGTTATATATAGTTTGAGAAACTATCTATTTTGCCATGTTATAGCCAATGATGTAAATTTCAACAATATGAATTCAATCTTTCACATCAGAGACATAAGCTATGCAGCAGGTTTTCTAGCAGAATGGGATTTATTCCTTCACATTATCAACCCAGTAGCTTCCAGACTTTCTTATATGACATAAGAGGTATTGCATCCACCTGAATGATAATGCTGTCCGACGAACATTTTCCTCAAATATCTCCATTATTGAAGAATTAGACAAAATTTCCAGAAAATCATTACTTAATTTCCTGTAAATTGTTGAATACTTGATGTTTAAAATTTAATGCACATTTTTCTTTTGGTAGGCAAATTTAGGGCACATAATTAGTTTATATCCTTATAACTGAATAACAGGCATTGTAGATTTGATGAAGAATAGAAAACAAGCATGTTTTATTTCTAAACTTCTTGTTTATTATACTCAGGGATTATGTAGATTCCAGTTCAGTATATGTTACTCCTGAGTCTTGTGGGGAATGTGGAGTACCTTATGAAACATTCTGTCTAATGCCAACTGCGGGAAAGGATAAGCCTTGGTGCTCTATTGAGCAAGCAACTGCTGAATTAACAGTAATATCAACTTAAGAATGAGGATGTTAATCACGTGATAGACCTCCAATGTAACTATAGCCATTATTTGGTTTCTTAATTTGTAGTTCAATTACCGATAGTTATATAATGTATGAACCTTCAATATTGCAGTATGAATATTTTAAGTACAGTTCCTTCTTGTCGTAGTTGACTGTATAGGGAACATGAGAAGGTTGGTTCTTTTCAGCCATGTGCATAATTATGAGAGAACTTGTTCCTTGTTTAGAAAATGACCGTAAAGCAATATCAAGCGTGTGATCAACTCACGTTGAGTTATGTTATCTTGAGTTTGAATATTAAATATCTCTAGTGAAATATATCTTCGATCATCTTAAACCAGTTCTCAAACAAGGTAAGTAACTATGCTTATGGTAATTGTGTGTTTTCTTGCATTTACAGGGAGCGTGAGAAGGATTTGAGTTTGGTCATTCAAGAGCACACGCTACTAACAGAGTTAAACTTGGAGATTAGTGTTTGCATGTTTATATTCCAATCTCAATCACCACCATAGTAAAAGGAAATGAGCAGGGTTTATTTCATTTTTAACCCATTCAATCTGCATCTGTTTCTATGTTGCTGTCTATTGATCAAGGATTTCTTAGTGAACCTTTTTCTGCGCACTCTTTTTTTTCATAAAAAATCCCTCACAAGTATAGGAAAGAAACAAAAAAGAGAGAGAGAGAGAAACAGAAATCTCATTTAAACATGAAACAAGCAAGAACAACACAACAAAACAGATTGCTCGAGTCTAAATTACCCCTCCCAAAAGCGAAGGACAGTCACCAAAACAACTTTCTGTAGGCATCAACCTATCTTCATATACAAAGATCAACCATTTTCCCCCTTTCGTAGCAAATTTATCAGTTGAGTGGAATGAGAATTACGGACAAAAAAAAACAAAAAAACTATGGACTGATTATGTGCTTCACTGCTTGTTATGATTAAGATTAATTTGGACATATATTTCAATTACATTCATGGCTTAGAATTAATTTTATTAACTTTAGAACAAACGGTCTTGCATGTACATACCTTCCATGCCCATTAATCCGCTTAAGCAATCTCACTAGAAGATTTAAAGGAACTTTTTTGTATATATCAAAACAACAAATACTACTACAAAACCACTTCTCAACATCTTATATTTTTGAATGTACAATGAATAATTTAAATTGTAATAAAAAAATATTTTTAACTATTAATAATTTTTTATAAAAAAATTATTAAAATTCAATTTAGAATTGAAATAAAAGAGAATAAATTAAAAGAAATAAAATGTTAAAATAATTAAATGAACCCAATGTCAAATTAGTTTGTCTCAATCCGATGTAAAATTGTGTTGACTAACAAACTTTTCAGTTCGATAACAAATTGAATTGGCCCTGCTCAAAAATATATCGACTGGTGATAGTTTCAACCCAAATAAATTAAAAATATCTAATTAAAAAATTATGTAAATATATCTTAATTTATAATATAAGAGTAAACTTCTCATTCAAGTGTATGATTTTCTCTATATTAATGAAGATGTTAAATATCCGAAATAGCTGATAAATGGCACCTAAAAAATTGAAAACGGCGAAGAAACCGCGATAATAGAGGTATGCGATAAGCTTTTTAGTCCTAACTAACGCTACGCTATTCTTGACTTATCTTCGAGATCGGACAAACCTTAGTCTAGTATCGTGGATTATCAATCCATTCTCCCATTGCTTTTATTTTTCCTACTCATGTTCTCACAAATCTAAGATCTTATTTAAGAATATGTAATAGACGGCATATGATGTGCACATACAATTAGTAATGTGTTTGTTTTGTTTCATAGTTACTATAGAGCAAACGACCTTTGAGTGGTTGCAAACGTAAGAGCAAATGCCCACTAAGGGCATACACATCATCGGCTATTATTGATCAGTATTGTGTTTTCAAGATGCTAAAATACTGCTTTGCGGAATATATTAATATGGAATTTATGTCCATACTTTCTTTTTAGCTTATAATAATATGGAATTTATGTGCAAAACCTTGAACTAGAATAATGCAAATGTACTCAGACCATGTCCAATTATTCATCATTGTTTCACTATCTAGTTATCATCAAAACCCCAGTTGAAGTTTCAACTCTCAACTCACTCGATTCTTATAAGCTAATGTTGATTTCAAAGTTAATTTTAAAGGCTTCCACGAGTTGATTATCCAACTGGCAAGGCAATAAGATCGAATCTGAAACTATATTATTGAGTCCAAGGTCCAAACAGATAATGATTAGCTCCAACGAGAGTGACATTCGTAAATATAGTTTCATTTATTATTCACGTGAGGATAATACTTTTAAGGTGAGCGCTTGCAAAATCCCTGTATATCAATTTCAATCTGAAAGCCGAACAGACAAATTGACAACACAAATGCGAAATAGACAAATGGCAAGCCAATTAGAGACGGAAAAAAGTACGCATCAATTACACCGACGTGGGGATCGAAATAGAATGGACGAAGAGATTAATAACGTCAAGACAAATGCTGTTCACCATAAATTGAGCACACCACTTAATATCTTAACATTATGCCAAACCATTTCCTGTCACATATCTTGCAAGCCCGTGGGTAATTAAGAACCAAAGTTGAACTAGCTAGCATACAATATTATGAATTGCCATATATAGGAGTACACTACAAAAAGACCTAGTAGCCATCCATCAACATAAAAAAGTATGAGGAATATAAAATATAATAATAATAATAATAGTAATATAAGGCTAGCTAGGTAATAAAGTAGTGAGGAGAATAGTTGAGATCAGCGGCGATGAGGACAGAAAGTGACCAAATAGTTAGCTTTAGTGCAAGTAGCGATGCTGGTAGGGTCATCATAGGCATAGGAGTAGGCCTTGGGGCACGCAGTCTTGAAGATCCTGGAATACACCGTGGGCTTGCAGGCCTGTGGGCTTCCGTAGGACCCGGTGCAGCAGTACCTAGGGGAGTTAAATGCGGAGCAGGCGCTCTTGCAGGCCACCACGCGCTTCTCGTCGCGTGAGCGCACCTGCAGGCCTACGGGGCACATGGTGTTGAGGTCACTCACGCACCCTGCGTAGCTGCATTTCCCAGATCCCTTGAAAGGGGTGATGGAGATGGGCAGGTTGTAACCGTCCACCAGGCTCACGTCGTAGAAGTCCTGCTCGTTGCCCAGGGTGAACTCCGCCAGGGTGGCCGGTGGGGCACCGCCTATGCCGTTGCAGAAGAGGGACCCACCGCAGTCGCCAGTGGCGCAGCGCCCGCGGCCGGAGGCGTCGAAGGCGCAGCCGTGGCGGCCCCAGAAGCGCCCAGACCAGAGAGCTGGGAGCTGGAGTGTGTAGGCTTTGTTTGGTGGGAGCTTGAAGCCTCCGCGGGCAAGAATGGGCTTTCCTGCACTGGGCTGGATCCCGGGCCACACTGGATGTGAGCACTTGTTGTAGAGTATCAATGATGCTGCTGAGACCTTCAGCACTGGAATGTAGGAGATGAGGAAGAAGATGGTGGTGAGAAGGGGTCTCAGCATTGAGCCCATGGCCATAGATGTGTTCAAGTACAACACCGCTAGGAATGGAGGATGGGCTGGGCTGGGCTATGGGTATGTGTCTCTTTTGCCGATTAGTAGAGTGTGGCTTTTATAGACACAAATGGTGGGTTTAAGCAAGATAAATGATGGTGTTTATGGTTTGATTGGTACCAAATTAATAATGGGTGAATGAATGAAGTAGGTTGAAATGCGGACCCTATAGACATTTACATTGAGCAACAACAGCTTTTATAAAGTGTGAAAAATCGGCTTCCCACTGCTGTCAAAGCTTCTTTCATTTTATATTTTAACCCCACATAGAAATTATAAAGAGAGAGGGCGTAGTTTTGATGGGTGGGATTTTGAAGAAATGGAAAATGCATTTTGGTTAGGTTAATGAGCAAATAGAAAAAGAAATATCGATAAAGATAATATTTTTATTAAAAATATATATAAATTTGAGTGTGACGTGAAAAATTTATTATTAAATAACATGTACATATTTTTATAAATGTTCATTCAACATAAAGGTTCAAAGTAAAAAATTCTCAAGGAAAAAAAATTACCTTAAATTTTTATTAAAAAAATTACTTGGAGTCTGAGTAAAAGAGTGTCAGGAAGGAAGTGGGGAAGGAGAGAGAAAAAGTTTGTCTGTATCACAAAACAAGGAAAAGAAAAGAAAAAAGAAAAAAAGGAAAAAAATAGAATACTAAAAATTTCACATGATGAGAGAATCGGTGTGCCAGTCTGCACTAGCCTTGGGTGGTGGGTGGCATCTGAGTCTGCACCCCGCTAAATGCACAAACCACGTCCAACCCATTCTAAGGCCACATTTTTATTTTCACATAATAGACAAAATGCTAGTTCTATAATTAATTTGTACAATATCTTATATAAAGAAAGATAGGAAAATAAGTGACGTGATGAAATAAAAAAAATTATTATTGTATAAATAATATAATTCATATTATATTATTCTTTCAGAATCTTTTTCAAGTGAGTACTGTAGCAAGAAGTGGAATTGGAAACAGGAATTTATCGTCTCACTGTTAGAGAACGTGGTAGCAATAACATCATGCTCAGGTTGACAAAAATATATTAACCAGTATAAAAAAAATTAATTAAAAAATATTAAATAATTTTACTTAAAAAACAAGTATGAATAACTTTATATTTTAACATAATTAATGTTTTTATTATTCAACTAATCATTAAGTCATTTATTTTTTCCATGAAAGATTTTTAAATGTTTTCATTAAATTGTTAAATAAAAATTAATAACTTACTTATTGACAGTTTTATATATATATATATATATATATATATATATATATATATATATATATATATATATAACATTTTCAACATATAATAATAACTAGTATTTTAGCATATATATTATTCATAATAAATATTTATTTTATACAATTAATTTTATAATACAATATTATTTTAATCATTAATAATTTTAAAAAGATTAAAATTTAATTTAAAACTAAAAATATTAAAATAATAAGAGGTTCAATCATTTCACTAAAAATAATATCAAAATATTGTCATTGAAAAAACAATTAAAAATACTATCGTTAAATAGTAATAGTTAAAAATATTTTTACTCAAAATAATTATTTTAGTATATATAAAGAGGATTAGTTTTTTTTTAACATTTAAATTTTTTAAAAGACAAATGTACCCTTTTAGCTGAAGTGATAATCATAATCAAGAATAAATATTTTACAATAAATTTATATTCGTCACATAACTAAGTCTTTTTTTTAATACATTCTTAAATTATATTATTTTCATTTTTATTTTAGAAAATGTATTTTCTCACTTAAATTTAATATATAATGTTTCTGATCGTATATATAAGAATTTAATAGATATAATATTTTTTTCTAATTACAAAAAATAAACTTACTTTTTCAATATACTAATTATTAATTCTTTTAATTTTTATTTATTACAAAACTTTAGTCATTCACGTGTATTTATACCAAATTAGTTGCATTCAATATGTATTTTAAAATAAAACTTAAATTTATAATATCATTAATTAAAATTAGTTAATTTTAAATATTTTTACTTAGATTAGATATTTATTTCTTATATACATAATTATATTATTGCACTTTTCCATAGGTTAAGACTCTAAGCTGCATATGTCACCTCATCCGCAATTTGCTGGAAGTTGGGAGACGTACTATGACAAGTTAACCCATCACATCAATATTTATTTTTTTCTATTTTAATTTTAAATTTAAATTTCTAAACTTTAAATATGAATTTACCTGAATTCAGTTGAATTCTGATTTTTTTGACACTTTATTCCTTTAAACACTTTATTACTATTTTTTTATTATATTATATTATTAATTATAATTTTATACATAAAATATTTAATAGTTATGCACTATGTTTCACAGTGTGATTATTTTTTATATTATATAATCATAAATAATTATTAAAATAATTTTAAAATAATCATTATAAAATTAACAGTTTTATTACATGCATACGCAGTTATTTGTGATTAATTTATAATACAAACTTTCTTTATAATATACATGTATAACTTATTTTTATATATAAATTATAATATATATTAAATGTTTACAAATATTTCTTTAACAATAATGTATTAAAAAAGATCAATGAAAATACTTTAAGAGTTTTTCTAATTTTTTAATGTATTTTCTATTTTTAACTCTAAATTAAATTTTAATTTATTATTTAAAAATGTAAAATTTTAAAATAATCATATATCATAATTAAATTATATATAAATAATTAAAATATAAATTATATATTTTTAAATATTTATGTATAACAGATTTTAATCATAATATATATTTTAAATTTTAAATTTTATTTATTATAAAATTTAATTATATAAATTAAATATTTATTCCGTAAATTTAATATATGAAAATGCAAGGTCAATCATTGATTTATCTTCTCTCCAATTGTGTTACTGAGTTTCTGCAATAGAGCGATGTCCACTAATTTTTTTCAATATAATTTACATTATTTATTAAGTATTACACTCATTCGCGTCAACTCTCACTTCTTATTTCATTCAATTCTTCAACATATGATATTTTTATTTTTACTATTTAAGTTAATCTATTAATTTATTTTTATATTATAAATTAGAATACATAATTTAAAATGTTATTTTTACTTCCAAAAATTAGATATTATAAATATTTTAATTTGTTTACGTGTATTTGATATATTATTTTTGTAATTAATAGAAGAATTTTTCTGTCTATCATCTTAAATAACTTTTTCTTTTCTATCTCTACGTATATTTTATTTGTTAATTATTTATTTCTTTTAATTTACATTCCTTTATCATTATTTCTAAATTAAATTTTAATGCCTTAAAAAATATCAATAAATAAAAATAATTTTATTTCATAATTTAAATTATTTATTACAAGTACAAAATTCAATATATACTTAAAATGTTCATTTATGATAATTTAAATTATATAGAAATAAATATTGATCTCATAAAATACACTTGGTAAAATACTACTAATTTATCAGAAAATGGGATGAATTTTTGTAACGGTCCTTTGATTTCTTTTTCCAATTAGGGATAGGGAGGGTTAACTCATTTCTTATTTAGTTATTTTAATTTATATAAATTTCTTAGGTGGCGTATATTTCATTAATGTATGATATTGTATTCCCATTAATTACATTTCTAGGTAAATTATGTCCAAAAATATTATTTCTATAAACATACTTGTTTGGCATTAAATAATTTTTAAAAATATTAAAAATAAAAGTGAGAGAAAAAGAAAAAAATAGTGGGAATAAATAATTATTGTAAGAAATATTTTTTATTGTAATAGAAATATAAGCATTTTGTATTTATGATATTTATTCAAATTTTCCACTAAACTACTAAATAAGAGTGTTCTGTTCTGACTGGAATTCTACTCTCTCTCTCTTTGACTGGTTGCTCAAATTCGTTCCTCTTCTCCATCCCTAGACCTTTGTATTTATAGGCTTATGGCGCCCTCCTCCCACTTGTTTGGCTCGCTTTCCCATGTGATATGTGTCAGAGGGGAGGATCTCCATGATAGGTGACTTTTCTGACACACGACGGCGCCTTCTTTATTTTCCTGACTATTGTCATTCTGTCACATCAACTTGACTTGACGTTTCCCAGGGGAATCCGGCCGTCACCTTACCCATCAGTCGTCTATCCGACCGCCGTGTAGTTGTCCGTAGTCGGTCGGTCAGGGCCGGGCGGTACAAAGAAAATATAAAAATTTTGACATTTAGACAAAAATATAATATAATATAATATTTACTGTAAAAGAATATAGTATGTTATTAAAAACTATAGTGGTTAAGTTTTAGAAGAATTATCGCCGAGATTTAACATAATTGTACTTAACAAATTATGTAAATGATATCTCTAATAAACTTTTATCGACAATAATTTTATCAATATAATTGAATTTTGAGTTTTTATAAAGAAAAGTTTACAAAATTGTTCACAATTAAAAGATTAATTGATATCTTTTCATTTCATTTTATTTTAAAACAGGATATGTTATTTAAAATGTAAGTAAATAATTTTTTTATTACATTTTTACAAATATTATCTAAGCGTATGTTTGACATTCAAGATAATTATAGTGAACTATAAGTTTCTTTAGCCAATTAACTTATATCTTATAACCAGTAGTTTATTATCTTTTTATTATATTTATTTTAATATTCTAATACAAGTTAACTTTTTTTACATTAAATTTAAAATCTTTTTTCCATATTTCTATCTATCACACACTCACACTCTCACACACTTTCTCTCTCTATAATTATTTTTATTGAGATTACTGACCACTCTATTAAAATTTTATCTGTTTAGATACACAATTGTACTTGGTCTGTTATGTCTCTATTTCTTATTGTTTATGTTTGTAATTACAATGTTGACTATAGAATACACGTATAGTATGAGTTTTTTTTCCATTGGTCCCCTTCTCTAAGCGTTTATATATAAGTAAAGGAGAAAGGTCGCTTTCGTTGAGCTACGTGACCTAACATCTACCTACTATCAAATGACTTTTTCCAGGATAATAAATGAGGCGAGTATGGATATCCTAGGTACCTCGCTAGTTGTCTTTGCATGATCCGTGATGCCTTACTAGCCGAATAGTTATGCATGTTTGTGCTGGGCCAATTGGTTATGTGAGGGCCGACCTGACAACCTGACCCTCTTACCAAATCGCTCTACAACCCCCAAGCACCAAGTGGTGCAAAGAATGCTTTTGTTGCCAAGTTGGTTATGTGAGTGTCGATCGACAACCCGACCCTCTTACCAGATTAATCCACAACCCCAAGCACTGAGTGGTGCGACAAGTGCTTTTGTTGCTGAGGGTGCCCCTTCTTAGACTCGACCACATGTCTAATATCTCCTCCATATCAGATAGATTTTCCTGTGAGCTATAAATGTGGAGAGGACAATCTTGTTGTGTACTCGATTGATTGTTAACTTGGTCGGGTTTGAACATGAGCTTGGCCGGTTCAATCTTTTCGTGGGAACAACCGACAGCCTAGTCCACAACCCCAATGTTCACGTCTATAATTACAATGTTAATTAAAGAGTACACATATAGTATGAGTTCCCCCTTGCCCCTTCTCTAGGCATTTACATATAAGTTGAGGAAAATAGTTACTTTTCTCGAGTTACATGACCTGACATCTACCCCTTGTTAGATGGCTTTTCTTAGAACAATAAATGAGGGGAGTACAAATACCTTGAGTACCTTGTTGGTTGTCTTTGCTTGGCTCGTGATGCCTTCTTGGCCAAATAGTTATGCATATTTGTGTTGGACTAGTTGGTTATGTGAGGGTTGACCGACAACCCAACCCTTTTACCAGACCGTTCCACAATCACCCAAGAACCAAGTGGTGTGAAGAGTGCTTTTGTTACTAAGGGCGTCCCTTCTGTCAGATGGCTTTTTTCGCGAGCAAAGCGATGAATGCTTCAACCTAAACTATTGCAGATTCGACTCTTTTTCTTGCGACTAGAATGAGCCTGGTTGCTAAGTCGGCTTCTATCTTTATCAAGGAGCACGACTTTTCAAATGCATGAAGTGTTTGGGGATTCCCCCCACTTAATGATGGGCTTGCCATGCCTTTTACATGTTATGGATGAGGGGGGAAGTGGCCTATAATGGTTAACACATGATTGATAATGACTGTAGCTTAAGAAACATTGCTCTTTTGAATATAATCACACTAATTTATTCGAGAACATCATTCCACTTTTTTCCTGTATTTAGTTTAGATATCGTCCATTGTACCTGGACACACTCAACTATTTTGACTCTTTATCTTATGTTAGATCCTGTAAATGGCCGACCGGCTTTTACTTGGTAGTTCTCTTCAAAGTGTGTCCCGAGCAATCTCGCTTTGATTGTCACTCACAAGTCTTTTTTGTTTTGCCCTCAAACAGTCATTAGCCAATTGCCTTTCATGGTCTTTTTATTCTCCAAACAATCACTAGGTGACTGCCTCTCATAGGTCTTTTTGTGCCCTTGATAGTCATTGACCTACTGCCTCTAATAGGTCTTTTTATTTTGCCCTGGACAGTCATTGCTCGACTGTCATTTATGGGTCTTTTTTGTTTTGACCCAGACAATCACTGGTTGATTGTCTCTCACAGGTCTTTTTGTGCCCCGGACAGTCATTGATTGACTACCATTCACGGGTCTTTTTGTGTCCTGGACCGTCACTAGCCGACTGCCACTCACGGGTCTTCTTGTGTTCCAGACAGTCATTGACTGACTACCTCTCACGGGTGTGCCCTAGGCAATCACTAATCGACTATCTCTCACGAGTCTTTTTGTGCCCTAGACAGTCACTAACCAACTACCACTCAGGGGTCTTTTTATATCCCGGACAGTCACTAACTAACTACTCACGGGTCTTTTTGTGCCTTGGACAATTATTGATTAACTGCATCTCATGAGTCTTTTTCTGTCTCGGACAATCACTAGTTGACTACCAATCACGATTCGTTTTGTATCCCGGATAGTCACTGGCCAACTGCCTCTCAAAAGTCTTTCTATACCCTAGACAATTAACGACCAACTGTCTCTCACGGATCTTTTAGTTTTGCCTAGGAAATCACTAATCGACCGCCTCTCACAGGTCTTTAAGTTTGCTTGGGGGATCATTGATCAACTGCCTCTCACAGGTCTTTAAGTTTGCTTGGGGGATCACTGATTGATCACCTCTCATGGGTCTTTAAGTTTATCCAGAAGGATCATTGATCGACTGCTTTTCACAGGTCTTTAAGTTTGTCTCGGGGTATCACTGATTGACCATCTCTCGTAGGTCTTTAAGTTTGATGTAGAGAATCAAAATTCTTTTGATATCTACACAAATTATGAACTATGACAATGTGCATTTTAAATTATGAAGCCTAGTTATAGTATGCTCCTAAGTTTAGGAATTCTCCATGGCGTTGTGGACATGCCGAAGGAGAATGGATGAGCTCCGTATATCAATTCATGCATAAATGATTGAGGACAATTAGCTTCGGTAAATGTAAACTATGTGATTGATTCAATATGTCCAAGATTACTCGATTTGGATCTAGCGGTTGAATAACCAAATGTGGTGGAAAGTATATGCAAGACAAAATATGTTGCATCTCTAATTTGATAATTTGAGGAGCTAAGATTTTCCAGCATAAAAGGAAAAATGGAGAAATCTACTTGAAACGGAATTTCTTCCAAGGCACAGCTTAAAATTCCTACCTTGTTAATAGTAAACTAGCATAGCAATTCAACATCTTCACATTCTTTTGTGGACCAAGAAAAAGAAAAAATACCAACATAGTATATTATATACCTCTCCTTTCTCTATTGGTCGAATTAAAAATAGTTTTCCTGGAAATAAGAGAATAATCATAGATTGAAGAATGTGTTAGTTCCTTCATCCATCATTGACAACGCGTACAATGCTCGTTGTTGCAAGAGAACTTCCCAGGATACTTTATTTACACTTGATAGTGCTAACAAAGAAGTAAGTAGACAAATAATACCAAAGCAAATTAATATAGGAGAAAAGAATCTAGGATAGGAAGAGAATAATGTTACTACCAATAAGCTTAATAGCAATATACCACCAAACACCAATGAACTCTTCAACCTTGTCATGGAATTTGTTGTTGCTTCCAAATGAGCTTGGAAGCCTGTTACCCCAAAGCATGAAACAAATATATGCCTTGCATTTGATTTTAACACTTCCTCAAAGCAAGCATAAAACAATTACACATTTGTGAGTTGCAGCTTTTTTGATAAAGTGCTTCGAAAGTGAGCCCGACACAACCTATTAAAAAAATTCCCAAATAATATGGTATGTTCGTCCCCCAATGCCAGTCCACTCTTTCCCAACAACATCGCTAAAAGAAGAAGCAAAATGACAACAAACGCACAAGACGTCAAAGAATCAGGGTTCGACATGAACCTAAAAGCCAAGAGGGTAAACAGAAAACAGGATGAGAGAGAGCATGACGAGATAATAGGTAGGATCGTTGGGGGAAGAGAGATAAAGGGGATGTAGATAATGGCAAAGTACATGGTGTCGGGACCCATCGCGAGGTGGATATGCGTGTGGCAAGGACAGATGTGTGTGCGACGGAGCAAATATACGCGCGGTAGAAGCAAATCTGTGTGCGACAAAGTGGATTTGCATGCGGTAGGGGCATATCTGCGTGTGATGGAGAGTATTTGCGTGTTGCGAAGGCAGATCTGCATGTAGTGGTGTGTATTTGGGCATGGCGGAGGCAGTTTTGTATGCAACGAAGCTTCGCCAACTTCGACGGCAGTGACCTGCCTACCACTGAGTAAGGTGTCAATGTTTACGTATGTAATTACAATGTTGATTACATAGTGCACATACAGTATAAGTTTCCCTTGGTCCCCTCTGCTCTAAGCATTTATATATAAATTAAGGAGAAATATCGCTTTTCTCGAACTATATGATTTGACATCTATCCCTTGTCAAATAGCTTTTCTCATGACAATAAATGAGAGGAGTACGAATACCCTGAATATCCAATCAATTGTCTTTGCCTGACCCATGATGCCTTAGTAATCGAATAATTATGCACGAGTTAGATCAATTGACTATGTAAGAGTCAATTAACAACCCATTCCCTTTACCCGACCGATCCACTTATTAACTTTACTTAAATGATTGATCTTTTGGCTTCACATTTTAAAAAGTCATCGTGATGAAAGATCATTTAAAAAAAAAAAAAAAAACTTAACACAATGTTACATTGCGATGTGAAGACTTAAATTGATGTTATAATTGTTGAATTTGCATGAATACAAATAAAGGAATAAAGATAAAAGTATAAATACAAATAAAAGAATAAAGATAAATTATTTATTTATTATTTTACTTTTTAGTTAATTTATTATTATTATATTACTTTTTCTTATAATTTTTAATAAAATATTTTATCTATACACAAAATTGATTAGAAATAAAAATTTATAAAAAAAACTAAAATTGTAATTACTTAGAATTATTAAAGATGTTGTTTTACGAATCCATTAAATTTAGTATATATATATATATATATATATATTTACATTAGTTATCGCTATTATTTATTGAACAGTTACATTTGTTGCCATATGATGGACTAAAATGCCTGTATCAAATAGGAATTTTAAAAATAAAAAGTATTAAATAGTGATCAAGTATTTTAATAAATTATAAAAATATTTAATGTTAATGATGAACATTTATTTTATTAAATGTAAATAAATAAATTGATAAGAAATTCAAAATTAAGAAAACATGATCAAAATTATATTATTTTATATTTTCAATTTATTAAAATGTATAAAAAATTTCAAAATAAAACTAACTAATTTTAATAATAATATTTAAAAAATTAAAATGTGAAATACTTGATGGAAAAAGTCATAATTTTCTAAAAACAAAATGTGTAAAATCATTGAGTTTTCTCTTAAAAAACATATTTATATTTTTGTCTCAAATCTAGAAACTTTATCGGAGGGAAAATAGTATTGAGATAACTAATTAACATTTATATTATGAATCAGAGGGTTTATTCTGTAGTATAAGAATATGTTTTTACTATATATTTTGGTAAACACATTATTATATCATTATTTAACACATATTTTTTGAATAATTAGATTATTCATGTGTAGAATATTCTTTTACTTTATCAATGATAATTTTTTATCAAAAATTCTGACTTATGTTTAATACATAAGTTATATTTTAAAAATTATAAAATTATTAATTATTTAAAACATTATTTTTATTTAAAGATTTTTCAAGTCTTATTTTTAATTTTATGTTAAAATTTATTCCCAAATCTTAATTATCTATATTCTTATATTTGTTTTTCATTTTTGAATAAATTTTGCGATATCTTTCGCAAAATTACAATTTGTTAATCAATTATGCCAAGGTGCCAAACTTTTGTAAGTTTTACATATATTATTTTCATTTTCACACACAAAAAATACTTAAAATTAGGATTTGTCAGAAGTGGTAAGTAGTGTACAGAAGAGAACCCTGAGAACCGAGCCTGTTGTCCCGTACGGATCAGATAGGAATGGCACGCGCTCATGCATGCGCGTTATCTCACTGTCGGGTTTAGTCGGTGGGAAAACTTGAAACAGGTGGGTGTACGGCTAGGATGATTCGGGTAAGTGAGCGTGTTTTACCAAACCAGGCACGTGAACATATACATTATACTTTTGTCAATTGTCGTTTCATAGCTTCAGTTGTGACGCTTGCATAGCCTCTATTCTATTATATTGGAATTGTTGTCGTTTACTTCGCAGAGATCTCAAGAGCGCATGTTTAGACAAAAAGGATAGGAATTTAATTGGTTAAAATTAAAACATCTTTTTTATTTTCTCTTTAATTTAAATTTCAAATTGTTCCCTCTTATTTCCTTTTCTCTTAAATTAAACCATCAATGAAAATGATTTTACATCCTTTGACATGGAAATTAATTATTTTAGTAAATAAAATATGGTTTAAGTTAAAGGAAAATTGAATAGTTTAGGTAGTTTGAAAAAGGTTTTATTGTACCAAAAAAGTTAAAGGGGGGAATTAGACAGTGCACAAGGCAAAAAAGACTACATTACATATACCCCATTTTGAGAGTTACCATTTAAGGATAACCTCTTTTTTTTCTACTACTTTTGGGCCAGAAAGTCAAACATGCCAATCACATGTAACGTGTTGTTGATAATGTGCCCTAAATTGAGATACTCAATCTTCGGGGATCAATATGACAAATTTCTTTTTCGCCTTTACTTCTCAAATAAAGTAAAAATAATTAAAGAGCGTATAGTACCCTCAAAATTACAATGATAATATTACCCAAGTTCAAACTAAAAAGTCATCATGGTCAAAGAAAAATGGATTCAAGTTGTCAAGGTTACGCTATTCCGTTTAAAGAACTCTTTTATCAACGGTTACTTAACGTTTAGTAACTTTTATAAACTTTAGTCAGAGGAATCATCATAACCTATTGTCCAAGCAGATTATGTTTTTTTTTATTAATGGCTAAATATCGTTTTCATTCTCGAAATAAAAATATTTGTCGAATAGAGAAAAAAAAAGATTTTGTTTCTATATATGTATAATACGTGAAAAAGGCTTCTAAAAATGTTGGTCTGTGTATCGGACGTGTGACAAGGTAAATAATTAAAAGCATGAAAAATATTTTATAGCTTTATTATTATATAATGGAGTGAGTTTAATTAAATAATTAATTTTATTTCTTCATGTTTTTACTATTTTAAAAAATTTGGTCATAAAAAATTGGTTTTCCTTAGTCCATAAAAAAATAATTATCGTTTGTTTATCCTTGCTTCCATGTATGAATGGCCCAGTATGTTTTAGGTTACATTAAGAGGCCCAACCAATAATGTATGCTTAGATACCAGAAAATAACTATGGGTAAGATTGAAGCCCAAAATGAAAAGTGCAACAATTTCAATCAACTGGACAGTATTGACAAATGATAATGTAACAATATTAAAAATAACACAAATTTTCAATTTTAAAAGTTTGATTATTTTAATTTATTATTTCATAATACATTTTTTATTTTTTTAATTATAAAATTTACTTATATTTAAGTATGAAAATGTTAATAATACATTTTTTAAACACATTTTTTATCATTGACTAAAATTTATTGAAAATTATAATTTTTTTGGGTTCACTTTTATTTAACGAGTCTCTTAAACTTTTTTAACTTTCAATAAATTTTAATCAGAAGATAGAAAAGTTTCTTGCTAATACCCCACTTTAAACTATAAAATAAAAATCATTATTATGTGACCTTAGAATCAGGGTAACATTACTATAAGCCACTAAATTTGTTATTATTTGTAATTCTATGGATTTTGATTGTAATTTTTGGTTTGGGTTATTTACATTTCTCGGTTTTGGTTAATTTTAGTTAGATAGATCTTTTATGGATTCATGGCCTCTCCAAGTAAAATTCAAGCTCCTTAATAAATTCAGTTTTAACATAATTTGTTTAAATAGACCAAACTAGCTTGTTTGGTAACTAGGAAATCTTCTTCCCTGAATATGAAAAGAGTCCTTTGATGCATTTTCTTACCTAGAGGAGAATATAAAATGCTTCAAAACTTTATTCGGTTGACGACAGAAGAGTATATGTATAGTTATATGTCTCTCAAAGCTTTTGAAATAATCTAAAATAATCGGTAAGCAAGAATCAAAATACTGAAAAATATATGCTTCTGGAAATTTTTTTTGTCTTAGTATCTTTTGAAGTGAGTATGGACCACCAAATGAGCTTGAATAAAAATGGGTACAAGTGTATGTAGGTATTTTGATATAAATATATTTTTTCAAAATAAAAATAATATTCTTGTTTTGTTAAGAATGCTACAAACATTTTTTTAACACATTTAACTATTAGTTAAAATTTATTAAAAATTATAAAAACATATGTAAGATTTATTAAATATGAAATAAATTTTCATAATTTTTTTTAATAAAAAATATATTATTAACACTTTTGTTGTTTACAAATAAAAAAAAGGCTCATTAAAAGAAAAACATTCCATCAAATTAAACAGTGAGTCATAGGTCTGAACCTAATTATCTATATGTACTATATGAATAGGCATGAAAGTTGTTACTTTGAATTGTATCATTCTATATGTACTATGTATGTGAAAAAGGGATGAAAAGTGTTCTATATGAATAGATATAGCCATGAATCTTTCTCTTTTAAGTGTAGAAATAAATATAGATATCGTATTTAAATCTTTGTAACAAGTTAATTTTTTAAACCTTTTTTTTATTAACAAGAAAATCCTAATATAAGATTACCATTCTAGCAAATAACTATATGCAACTATTTATCATTATCAATTATTAATTTATTGTCGTTTTAGATAAATGTATTTATTTACAATTTAATGTTAACAATAATTTTTGTTGCTCAATTCTTTTGTTACACTTCTCACATTAGTCTATTATTAAAATATTGAATAAATAATTATTTTGTCTTCGATGGAAGATAAAGAGTTAATATTTAGTTCTTGAAATTAAAATAAATTAATCTTGAAGATTTTAAATCTTTAATATGTCTATCATTTTGATCCTGTACTGGAAATCACTTGATATTTGAAGATTTCAAATTTGTAATTTCTCAATCATTATCCTTATGTCATATACATCCATTAATCGACAATTTCAATTTTTTAATAAATATAATAATAACTATAATAATTAATATTATTCTATAAGACAAAAAATTACTGACATAAATAGTCTAACGTTTATGTTTCTTCATTACTTTATCTTAAAAGAAGTACATTTTAGCCTTAAAAGATATACCTCCTGACTTATAAAAAATATTATTTTATAAATTATATATACATTAAATAAATAATTAAATGTCTTCAAAGAATCCACCTTTTAACTTATAAAAAAATATTATAAGTTGTATTTACATTAGGAAAACAATTAAATATCTTTAAAAACTCAATTATTATCCTAACTTACTAAGAAAATATTATTTTTAAGTTGTATATGCATTAAAAAAATAATTAAATGTCTTTAAAGAATCTAGAAGTTATCCCCCATCAAAGATATTTAAGGTTATTATTTACATTAATAATGAAAGAGGTTTTTAAGACCCTTATCTCCATGATTGATGATGGAGAGGTTCACCATGACAAAAATGAAAAAAAATAATATATTATAATTTTCTCATCATGTTCACTATTGTACACAAATAATAAATTGTATTATTACATATTCATTTTTCTAAAATTATGGGTAAATTTTTGTTTATAAGTGAAAACATTACCTATTAATTGACTAATTACTAATAATTGTTTTATTTTTTATATATTTTTTACATAATTTTAATTATATGATTTTTTCAATAAATTGATAATCCTTTAAAAATAGAATCATAGACAGTCACTCACTTCGACCATTCTCATGATCACCCCTCCCACAACAAAGTATCTTAACATTGTGCTCTCTAGTTAGTTAGAATGCAAAAGCAATATAGTTTTTATTACATAATTAAGATCCATTTTAGATAAACAATTTAACTAAATACTCACTGGATAAGTAATTATAAGTTATTTTTAAAATCAAAGGAAAAATACAGTTAGACGGTTTTCATTGAAAGTTATTTTCGCAAATATTTACGCAAACACTTATATAATAAAAAATATAAATAAGTTGTGAACAAAATCTTTCAAGTTAACCTATTATAATTTTCAATTCTTTTTTGAATTCAACATTTTCTAGAAGGATAAATCTTAACAAGAAAATCAAGAAATCCAATGACGAAAAAAAGTTCACCATCTTTATGAATTTAGGATCCATCCCAAAAGTTTAAACAATATTTCCCTTTATTTTAATGAAGTTAACTCCTTCCCCAGTCTTCATCGTATTGGTAAGATCATGATAATTTTCTTTTGAATCAGCATACAATCCACAATAAGAAAAAGTAAAAAAATATAACTCACTTATGAGTTTATACAACTTTCCACATCCAAATATTAAGAAGGAGCATGGTACGCTGAAATTCAGGAAGTTTTTTTTTTTGGTCTCATAATAAATCTTTTAGGAGTCTTTCGCACTTTAATTTTGCAAGTAAGGCTTGACACTACAACGTCATATAGTTGTTGTTTGATTCCTCCAAAATATCTAAATTGATCACATAGGTCTCATCCCTGTCATTATATATCACCCCTAATCGCACTTGTCTCTATAAATTTGTAGAATGTTAAAGTCTCTTGTAACTAGCTAGATGAACTCACCACGTACTAACGGGTTCATGTTTCCATGTTTAAATGGGGTGCTCTCAACAATTCGGATGGTATGATAAAGACCAAAAAAACCAATCTTTCTCCACTAAACTTAATATGCCTAATATGATTTCTGGGGTTAGGTGGGGATCGATACTGCATCGGTATTCGGTGCTAATGGATCCAAATATTTCCCAAATGACTTTGATGAGGACGCTTGATGTACCTCACAATTTCCAGAATGAATATCACATTTTATTTTTTTGTTAAAAAGTTAATTAACTTAGTTCATCTCTAGACCAAGAACACCTCATTTGCATGCAACACAGATGTTTTTTCGATATATATTGTTATGGAATTTCATCTATATTCAAATTCAAGCCTTATTAGCACATTCCATCTACTTGACACTATAATCTAAAAAAAATTAAAACTTATGTTGCCCGCGGATTAATGATAAAACTTTGCACCACACGAGCTTCAACTAAAATCCGAAGGAAAATAAAATGCATTAACCACATTAATTTGGATATTAGAATCCTTTACATTTATTTTTTAGATACACGACATCGGAGTCCCTGAAATTTAATTACTTTTTATTATGAAATTTTAAATAGTAAATAAACCATATATTAAATATACCTGAATGGTTGCGTGGTGATAATTATTATTAATAAATGACTCTTTTTAAAAAGAATAATGTTATTTAATAAATTTTTAATCTTTTTTTCTTAATTATAAAAATGATGTATAAATAAATAGCAGATTAGTGTTTTAAAAATAAGATTACTTGGTTGATACTAAAAAAGAAAAAGTTAGGATCTGCAGGGGGAAAAGGAAAGAAAAGTAATTTGATTGAAGTGCAGATGAGTTGTTTGGGTAATTAATTGAATGAAACAGATGTAGCAAGAAAAAGAAAAAAGAAAATGCATGATCTGTAGTCCCTATTGTATGTTCAGTTTGGTTTTAAAGCGACGGATCTCTGGGTGGCTTGGATTTTAGTTTCTGCAACTGTGGGCTAGATGCTGTAGGGACTAACAGAGTACCAAATAGGTAGGTGAGCAACACACCAAAACCAGCTTGGAAATCACCCTTATTTACAAATTATTACACCCGTGATCGCTTAACATATATATATTTTAAACAATTCAATTCATCTCTCACTCTCACCAATTTGCGCATTCCCCCCTATCCAATCCAACTTGCTCACTGCTCAATGAATAACAACAAAACATACCTCACCACCAAATCTTCCTCCACTTTAAAACTTTTATTTTTACTTTCTAATGCTCAGCAAAAAAAAACTAACCACACAAAACCATTCCATTATACTACTGTTTAACATAACTTGCTTAATTTTCATGTTTCACCATTTTACGAGTAAACACCTACTTTTTATTGGTGGATATTGTTACGGATTAATTTTTTTCTCGCTCATTATTCAATACGTGTGACTTAAGTAATAATGCATGTTAACGTATGTCCAAGAATTAAGACGATGATAAGCAGTTAAATTTTGAGATTTGGATGAAATAAATTATATATAGTTTCATTTCGTTCAAAATGGTGATGCTTCATTAATTTACTCCAATTGATTTCCGCTAATTAACAAAATTGGTGATGCTAGCTAGCTAGCTAAATCCGAGTGTTGTGATTGATAAACGTAAAGCTAACTATCGATTAGCGGTATCATACATATGGTTTAGTGTTTGATTAGGGCCTATAAATCAAACATGCAAATATATATGGTCCAAACTATGTATGAAACTTCTTGTGCATGCATATGTTTAAATTATGGTCCCCCACTCACGGCTTCAATGGCTGCAGAGGAATATTTTGGCCTTCTTTTTTACCCTGGTGATGCTTGACGCCTCTTGTGTGACACGTCCTAGTCTTAGCCCTTAAGATATTTAAAAGGTAGATCATACCCTAATGTAATAAACCCTAAAAGATACAGCTAGCTTCTCCAAGGAGCTAGGCAATATTGTGACAGGTTTAGCCATATAGATTGGCGATGAAACAATTATCAGGACTTGTCTGTTGGGTGTGTTTTATATTTTATATTGAACTTTTTCTTTAGATTTAATTAGAATGCATTTTCAACTTTAAGTATTTTTTTATATACCATCATCCAATTATGAGTCATATATGGTAAAAATTCAAGATGATTTTTAATTAGTTGGTTATATAAAAATCTTTATCTTGAAAGTGTATCAAAATTAAAAAAAAATTCTTTATTTCTCTTATAATATTAAAAATTAAGTACTTTTTATTTTTATAAATAAAGAAAACCGAATAAATCTTGTGGTATTGTGTCAGTATTAAAATGTTTCAGAAAATCAGACTGTAAGCAAATAAGGGGACATCTTGTAGCATTCTAAATTATACTTAAGAGAATAAATATTTCATCTGAGTATAAGAAACGTTATGCAGCTTAGATGGTTGTCTGTGGTAGCGGTTTGGAATATAGACAAATTAATTCAATCAAATCAGGATAACTTTATATAATAACTAGAAAATATCCTTGATTACAGCGTGATAGATGGACAAACTATTTATATTTCAAATGTCACAATTCTTGCACTCTCTATATATATATGAGTGGATATTCTCTTTTCTTCGTAAAACTCAAATTCTATTCTGACTATAACAGGATTATTTAATTGGCGAAAATAATTTAAACATCTTTGAATTGAATTCATGAACGTTACTTTAAATGCACCCGCTCTGTTCCCTTTTGGTGCATTGATGTGATTTCTTTAATGTCATAAATTGGACTCCATCAGAACATTGATGGTAATGTACAGCATTGTTTTCCAAGTATGCAACAAAAGAACAAAATAATTCTCCAACTCATGCTCATAGTTACTTCAACATCCTAGTCTGTCACATCTTATTCCCATTTCAGATACTATGTCTCAAATCAAACCCTCACATCAAATACCTTATACATTCTTTATTTACTTCCCCCACTCTCTTGGCATCAGAAGCAACATATATATCAAGTTACTCAAACAAGGCCTATAAACACTAAACCCCTTAGACTTAAATACTGTTTTTGATTCAACCAACATAGTCCAAATGCATTTTAAGGCAAAATACCTCATTGAAACTCAGTGTCCAGTTACAGCACCAAATTCTTGAAACATAACATCAATAACAATAAAAATAGTGCTATTTTCCAACAAAATACAATATCTAAACGCAGTCCCATAATTTTACATACACAGCAAGTTTTCTAATAAGTTCAATTCTTCAATGGAAGGAACTCAAAAAACTGGCTGGGCGCATTCATTGCTGAGACCGATACATCTGTCTCTTTATGGTGGTTAATGTTATGACTGCCCTCATCCCCATTCCTGATAGGGAAAAGTTGAAGGGTTTGAGATTCCACGCAATTATCATCATGGGTGCTGATACTGCTAAGGTGGATAATACCGTTTTCTCTGTTAGGTGAAATAAAGAAGCTGAGATCATGAGTCTTAATGAGCTTTGTTGGGTCCATTACAGTTGGTGTTACTGTGGGTGTGGTGGGCATGGTAGTAGTAGGAGGTGTGTTTATGAGGTGGGGTGGAAGTGAAGGAGGAGGAGGACAAGATAGCTGCATCATGTGCCACGTGGCATTCCTCTCCATAAAGTTTCTTCTTTGCTGTAACTCTCCTTCATCGAATTGGAGCCATCCATCTGTTCTAGACTCTGCAAGCGCTGCTTTTGCTGCCCTTTGTGTTGAAACAGATTCCTGAGGATTTTAAATATAGGCATGAAAACCTCAACATGTGTGGTGAAAAACCAAAGTGCAGAGGTAAAAAAGGTTATTAAAGTAGGGGCATGCACTCCTAGTTGCTAGTATTTTTTTTTCAAATAAAGTTGCATGGTCTATGAGAAGTCAAATTAAAGTAGTAGGGGTGAGACTTGTCTTTTCCATCGTCATCAATATGGGTGCTCAATTCCATAGAATATTATATGGAGTATCCAAAAGCTACTGGCCTAAATGACATGAATAAGCACAAGCCCCAAAAGCCCATAGCAGCCCCGACAGAAAGGAAGGAATGCAGCTTTTAGGCCCTTTTCATTTCCCAACAAACAAAGCTTTTGTTAGAGTTCTTTCCCTAGCTACCTACCTACACTAGTGCATATCTTTCTATCAACAACATCCATTCTTATTCTCTAGTAATCATGTCCGAATAATTAATTAATCACTGCTTAATAAAACACTTTTGGGGATTAAGTAGAGAAAAAGAAAAAGAAAGGGTTGGGTAGTCCATGAACAAGGACAAAGACAAAGGAGGATGTAGAATAATAGACCTCTGCAAGAGTACTGCAGTTTGTAGAGGGTGCCCAGTTCTTGGTCTGTTCAACTTCAAACACTGTCCTACTTGCGCCTGTAGACAAAAAGAAAAACAAAAAAGAATATAACTTTACATCTCAAGGAATGAGCAACACATATAATAACAAAAGGCATGAGAGGGTGTCATTATTTGTCTCTTTTATGCAAAGAAACAAGTATGAAGGTAATTATGTTGTGTGGTATTTACCTAAGTCTTTCTTTTCAAGACTAGTATCAAAGTCACGGGTGGGATGGCCAGCCTCATTAGCTGACTCCATTCGACGGCGGCGTTTCTGTCTTTCTCTTGCTTTGTGATTCTGAAACCAATAGAATACATTTTTCCCTTCAATTTTCCCAAACCTTCTAAGTTGTGCCGTGATTTGCTGGATTTGCTCCGCAGATGGTGTTCTCGTCCCTCTTCTATACAATTCCTCCAATGCTCTTAGCTGCTCCGGGGTTGGATTCCACCTTGAACTCACCACTACTGGTGGAGGGTTCAGGTTGAACTCTCTCTTTCCCTGATCTCCCACCGATGCTAATAAAACAACAACAAACTTACTCTTTATACACATAATCAATCATGTGTCACATGCAAACATAAACACACAAATAAATAGACACACACACAGCCTAGAGAAATTAAAAATTAAGCTTCTTGTTGGGGAGAGTAAAATAAAAACTACACCACACATATATATATATATACCCAGATTGTGATATTGTGAAAAGAAATCGTTGCCATGATGAATGCGGCTCAAGCATGGAGAGTTTGTGCTTGAAGTGTTGTTAGGAGAAGTAACTGGCCTTGGCATGAGAGGCCTGAGTTTCCTTCCGTTGAATGCATAGTCAGCCATGTTGAACTCGCCACCTTCATTGTAACCAACCATCCACATTTCTTCTTGACTTAATAAAAACCAAAAAGCTAGGGTTTGTGATAGATGGATGGAAAAGGCTTATAAATAGAAGAATGAAGGTAGTGGCTATATATAGTATGTGAAAACAATGGAGTGTAATAATTAGGAGGAATGGAAAGGAAAAGTGGGAGTACTTTAATTTGATTTTGGTTGTGAGTGGGAGAATGGAGTTGAAGTTGAGAAGATAAAAAGGGGTGGAGCATGCAAGGTATGAGTGATGTGAAGGTGGCTCAGAAAATGGTAATGCCTAGCTAGTTGAAATGAAAAGTAGAGAAGGCTTATATATGGCATGGGTGGATGGTAAGAAAGGAGGGAAGGTGAAGGCCATTGTTGAAAGTGAGTAGTTAGTTGAAGCTGAAATTAACTAGTGTGTGAAGTATTTTGTGTCTGAGAGAATCAGAGATGGGGATTGATCACTCTCTCTCTATGTACACTAGCATATGAGAGAGGGTGTTGGTTTAATATGGGACAAAGTGAGGGGGACATGAGGTTGACTAGGCTATTTAGAGAGAGAAAGTGAGAGAGAGGACAAAGGCAAAAAAGAAAAGCAAAGAAGGGAGTCAGTGAGGAAGCGTGGAATTCTGGGAGATTTTTGGGAGTAGCAAATGAAAAACGACGTGACGATCATGAGGGTTATCATGAGCCTCATCACCCCTTCTCTTTTCCCCCCTCTCATTTATTGTTCCCTTCACGTCTCGTGCCTTTCACACTAATTCTCAATCCGAACTGCCCCTCTCTCCCTCTCTGCAACTCCTTAACCTTTTCTTTGTCTAATATGCTCTCCTCTCTCTCTTCCCTGCACATCTACTATCTACTGTACGGACTTTTCATTTTCTCTCTATTAAATTATTATTATTCTCATCATCCATCACTTCTACCTAAATAATATTACTTTATTTAATTAATTACATTTACACCTATTATCTAGGTGGATGGAGGTAGCAATGCAAATTAAATAGAAAAAAAAAAATTACTGCATGGCATTTGGAATCTTGTTTGCATGGTCCAGATCCATTTATTGGATTAAATTGATCGTGGGGGTTTGTCCTGTTGTAATAAGCAAATCTGTCCATGTCCTCTTCTGTGTGTGTGGCATGATTTGCTTCTCTCTCTCTCTCTCCTTCTTTCTCTCTCTCTTTGCCTCTTAGGTATAACCCCTTGGTCATTATGAAGGAATGACTCAATTCTCGAGTTAGTGAGCAACTCTGTCACGGCTGATATAGAATTTGAAAGCTATAATTGATTAATTATTTCTAGCTTTTCGTTGGGTGGAGGGCCTACATCCTGCAAATTCTGAATCCCTACTATTTGTATGTCTGTTATTTATGAGATATGTGCATGCAAATATATGTGTAATGAGAGTACCATGCAAACAAATAACAATATATGTATCCACTATCTACTATATATTATTACTGTGATTCTGTGATTCTCTAATGTTGTGCATTTCCCTACTTCTGCACTGCCAATAAAAGCCCTAATCACTTGTCATTTCTGGCTAGGGAAAACCAAACATCACCGCCACACCTAGTCAATAACATTGGCAATGCTAGCTAGCTAGCTAGGGTGGCCCCCTAAACTGTTCTCTAAGACCCTTCACCTGCAAATATGCAATTAGTCAATGGCGTAACGTTACGAGGCATGTGTGTATATGGGAATGTTTTCTTCTCCAATGACCTCTCGTCGTTTACTACGTTTAAACAATAATAAAACAAACCACATAACTAACATACCATCAATCAACCCAACTAGTCAAATCATATTTAATGTAATGTATGTGTTCTTTTTTATTTTGGAACATACTCTAGAATCTAGATATATAACAACGGAATATATATGTTACCCGTGAATCTTGATGATTCACATACATATAGCTCCATCGTCTTGGAGAATGCCAAGTTTCAAACATGTGCACGATTAATTCTTGCTTCAGTTCTACACTATTCTTTTCCCCAGTTCTTCCAATCCATCTGCAAATTGTGCAGTTTGTTTAAGATTTAAAACAAATGTTTTGGTACATGTGTCGGGAAAAGGATAGAAAGGTTTTCAGTGAAGAAAGGCGAAAGACAAAACAAGTCTGTTTTTAGCGTATATATAAACTTCGAAGCAACAAATGATCGAAATGTTGGAATTAACAAAACAACTTTTAATTCTCCCATAATTAGTTGTGTCACGTGAGTATAGTTTTAAAAGTTAAACCAAAGGTAATGTCCATTAGTTTCTCACGTTTTTTGTTTGTTTTTTACTTAGTCAATGATATTGTAATCAGTGTACCTTTTCTTTTGTCACATTAGGTCCTGTTTATTAAATGGTTTAAATTTTATATATACTTTAATTCCAAAGTCGTATTTACATATATATTTTTTAATTTTTATACTGTATTGATTTATTTTTATGGTCGAATGAAAACAAAGTTTGTGCTGTAATATTTTAGAAATATCATATATAGCATTGCACTCTAATTAAAGTATTTGAAATATAAACATTACATTATCATTATTATTATTATTATTATTATTATTATTATTATTATTATTATTATTATTATTATTATTATTATTATATTTGAATAATAATAACACATAAATTATAATTTTATTAGCTAAATAAAAAGTAACATGAAATTCCTATGAAACTTATAGGGACACTGAGCAATATTGTAGTGTCTACCTATACACGCGTTGCGTTCATTGTTTTCACAAAAATTCAGGTGACACTGGTCTTAGTCCTTACTCGAGAATTTCTCTATTTCCCAAGAGTATAGTAAAACTCTCAATCTTACAACGACAAAACATGATGAAAGCAATCACACTGGAAGGGACAAGAGTTCAGAGGGAACAGCTAGAGCTTTGCCCCCATAAAGGAAAAAGGACTATAATAAAAAATATATATAAATATTTATAACAAAATATCATTGAAGCTATTTTTCTTTTTCAGTCATGCAGGTACTCCTAAATTTCCTAACTTGCTTCCATCCCCAGGCATAGTATAGTTTCTATTCCCCTCCCACTAATAACAACAATACAATTTACTTTAGTAAAGTGTTTTTTTTATATGATTTATTTGAGTTTAACACAGAATTCATCGTCTTTTTATATAATATGTCATGGCACTTAAAATTACGTTTAATTTCCCTTTTTCTCTATTTAATTTAGACTATGACTATATTTAGTAAGATAAATAAGTTAGTTTTTAGTTTATTTTACTAAAATATAATTATTTAATAAAAAAAAGTTTATTTCATTATTTTTAACATCTTTTGAAATGTCACTTCATATAATGTTTAAGTTTATAAATTTCAAATTTATTGTTTCTTATTTTTAATTTATCCTTGCTTTCTCTTGTTAGAATTCATCGTTTACTCGCCTTATTTAAAAAAACCTTGGCATTTTATATCACTACAAATATTATTTCTTTGTAATATAAAATATCAAAATTATAATATAAATTCATTTATAACACCTTATTTTATTTAATAAAAATAAGAATAAAATATTATTTTAATTTTGGGATGATAAATTATTTGAGATAAACTAAACCATGAAAATAATAATTATTTGAAAATATATATAGTTAACAAATTTCAGGTTATCATTAAATAATTAAATATGTCATTTTATATCACTTTAGTCATATAAATTAATTTAAAACTAATTTTTCTAAATATTTTCATTTGAATTGATTAATTTATCGGGTTTGAATTTTTAATTATCAAATTCTAAATAACTTTGAAATTTTCAATTAACTTATATGTTAATTTTTCATATAATACATTTTTAGCGATGATTGACAGTACATATTTTTGTCTACTTATTAATTAGTGTAATATTTCAATATGTTAATATAAAACTAATAATTAATGTAATAAGTTAATTATTAAGGAAGTATATACATGCTGAAGACGCAATACTACCTCTCATCCTTTATAAAAGAAAATAGTAGCTATATTTTTTTCTTAATTAATTATTAAAATATATAAAATTTATTTTAAGATTTATTAACTATTTTTTTATATTTTAATTTATTGTAAATTCTATTAACAATATAATAAATCATATTTATTGGTGAAAAAAACTTATCCATCTATAATAGTAATATCATGAAATATAACTATAACTTAAATAATTAATTTTATAAATATTTAAAATTAAATTAAATTTACAATTATAATTAAAATAACCGAGTTAACTAGTTTAATCAATTTTAATGAATGAATGAATTATTTTTTATATAAACGACGGGAAAGAATAATAAATAACTAAAAAAGAAAATAAATTAAAAATAAAAGATTAAAAGAGATAAGAGATTAAAAAAATTTCTAAAAACACTCTAAAAAAAATATTCTCGTTGAAGAATAACAGTTAAAAATACTTTCTTTTTATAATTTACATATATAGAAGATTATTGATAATCTTTTTAAAAAAAATATTAAAACTTAATTTAGAACTAAAAATATTAAAAATGATACATTTAAAACTAAAAATATATTAAAATAATAGATTAAAAGACATATAAGATTGAGAAAATTTTCTAAAAATGCTATGTTGAATAAAAATTTCTAAAAATCCTCTCATGAAAGAAGAATAACGGTTAAAATGTTATAATTTAATATAATTATTATAGTTTATATTCAGGAAAGATTAATAGTAAATTAAAAAAAAAATAGGTCCTTAACAATATTGTATATGTACTTCTATATAAATAAATTAATCATGTTTTTCTTTATTTCACTGATATCAGACCCTCGTGCACACACATATATTATAATTTTAATTCTTTAGTATGAATTTAAGTAAAATTTCAAACTATAAATTAAATTATTTTTATAATTATGAATAATTAGATTTTCAAATTTGAATTTAAAATAAAAAAACAACTATGAAAGTTATTAAAATACTCTTAACAAATTTATAATGAATTAAGTTTGTATAATTGTTTTAATTTTTTATAAAACAATTGTCAATGTTTATTCTTAGGACATATATTGATAAATTAAAAATGAAAATATTAAATAAAAGTAACTTCTATTAATATCTTAAATTTTTTATAAATAATTAAAGAATAATAATAAATTCATCAATATATAATAAATTGAATACTTTATATTGAAATATGATTTTTTTATAGATGTTATCCTCTTCTAAATATCTAAATTTATTTTTTATTTTTCTTAAATACTATTTTAATACCAATAATTTAAAATTAAATTGAATTTCATACTTGAAGGCTTGACCCATCATATTAAATTAATAGGTAAAGAGATTTTGTTTTAATTATAACTTATTTCTAAAATTTTCTCTTTTGAAAATACATCTATTTACTATTTATATAAAACAAAATAAAAAATAAAAAATAAAATATGTACAAATAATAATGTAAAACTAATTATTTATTTTGTAATCTAATTACTATTTATTCGATAATAAGAAGCAAATCTATATTATCGTAATGTGAAGTGGACAAGTTTCATTCCCTATGCTATAAGTAGTCAAATTCTTCTCCTTGTGGACAAAGGAGCTCTTTTTAAGTAGCTTCATACCTACCAAGAAGCTAATAAAGCTGCAAATACTCTCACTAAATTATGCTTGTTTTTTATATGAGTAGTGATTGTTGGACTTTTAATATACTCTTGTATTTTTTTTAGAAATTTTTAGTTATGGGCTTTCGTCCTTTATTTCCAACAGAGAAAAAAAAATTTAATACTCAAACTGATGATCAGATTTATTATAATTTTAAAAGTCGAATTAAATCAATAATCTAAAACAATATTTTTTTTAATTTAATTTAGATTCATCGGATGATCAAGTCCATCCAAACATGCAAATTTATAAATACTTTTTGTGTTGGTGGGAGCAATGATCCTATCATACCTTATTGTGGATTACCTGAATGTAGCATGTGTTTGGACATGTGTAACATGTTTTATATTAAATTATAGTTGCTTCTAAATATGCATTTACTATTCTGAAATGTAAAATTAAACATGGACAAAATTAGCAATAATTTTTTTCTTTTAGATTGAATCATGAAATGATAAATTATAAGTATAATTAGGAGAGGAAATATATTGGTCGGTGACGATTACTTAGAGGATAACTTACATTAAGGGTTAACTAAGTTAGAAATATTATTAAATGAGTCAAGGAAATAATTAAAAATTATTTAATTAAAAAATGTAAGCTTCCAGTATATTAAAAAAATCAGACTTAAGATACCATCTTATTTCATTAATAATAAATAAAATAAATTTATTTCTCTGACTACATGCTTAAATTATATTGCCTTTTTTTATTTTAAAAAATCATATGATTCGTATAAATTTGCTAAATATTCATCAAATTATTAAAGGTTTTTCATTGTAAAAAAAGAAAATGGTTAGACTTAAAACATCTATAATCATTAGCTCCAAAAAATTTAATAATAACATAAATTCAAAGATTAAACGAATTTTAAAAGAATGGGTTAAGTATACAAATTCAGACAATACTAAAATTATCCAATATAAAATAACGACAGCTTGAAATTTCAGACAATGATAGTCTCTTGAGTAATGCCACGTTCTGTTTTTAAAATCTATGCTACATTGTTTGAAATCAAATCTTAAGACAATTATAAGAACATATACTATTGCTTTGTTGTTTATTTATTGGTTAATAATTAGTTATTTATGTTTTTGTATCTTATTGGTTATTAATTGTATATAAGGCTCCATGCCTCTACAATTGTACTAAGTTTTCATATTGAATTAAAAACAAGAATTCTCTTTTCTCTTGTCTCTCATTCACCATTGTCAAAATGAGTGATTTATGAAGAATGAATAATAAAGAATATTAATTTATACATTAAATGGAAAATAACAGTTCATTTTTGTTTGATTATTATCTTAGTTTTAAAAAGATTATTTAATTTTATAGAACATCTATCAACTATAATTTTTTATTATAAATATTTCAAATATATTAATATAATTAGAAGCTAGTTTAGCTATCCTCAAACATTTATTGTGATTAGATATTTGTGAATACTTATGATAAAAAAAATAGTTAAAACTAAAACAAACTTGTACAAAGAATAATTGGATACTTTGTTGTGTTTTGTAACTAATTATAGTATAAAAAGCTTGATCTTTGTGTCAAGAATTATACATAACTTGAGGATGAATTAGAATAATATATATATATATATATATAAAACAAGAAGGATAACTTTGTGAACAAAATTTTCTAACTATTTTCATTCATATTCTAATCAAACTCATATTCAAGAGCATCATGTGATACCTTAGCCAATCCTTTCAAAATTTTAGATAATCTATCCGTCTTATCTTTAAAATACTATCAAATATTTCTCTGATTAACAATTTTTTATTTTTGTAAAAAAAATTGAAATACAATTCAACCTCTTCTTATATTTTCTTACCTACGAGAAATGTCAAGTCTCTTTTTCTTAATTTATTTTACTTTTCAGCTCAAAACAAATTTAATTTAATTTTTTATTCTTAAAATAAAGAAAGAGAAAATTTATTTTTAGTACAAAACTGGTGTAAATTTTTATAAAATATAACAGTGCCATGTTTGAAGAATGAATAGTAATCTTTCGTATCAACATCATTGCAGGAACTATAAAGATAATAATATAGTACATTTAAATTTGATGATTCTTAGCATAAACCTATTAATTACTGGGCCAGTTATAAAATGGTTAATGATGGCTGTGGCATCAAAGTTTTGCATTGTTACTGTGATGTCAAGAATCAGAATATTGGAGGTTCATGGATGTCTGAGAAACCTTGTTGGTTCTGGTTCCGCTAAATGCATGCATTCCCTTCATCAACATCAACATCAACGCAAAGCCATTAACAACATGAAGAAAGGGGTGAAATTGAAGAAGGAGGAGCCCAGAGAGTATATGAGGAACGTAATTGGGAAAATTTACAAGATGCTCAAGTATTCAAGTTGGGAAAGCGCAGAGCAAGAGCTGAATAATCTCCGTTTGAAGTGGGACTCTTACACGGTGAACCAAGTTCTGAAGTCCCACCCTCCGATGGAGAAAGCGTGGTTGTTCTTCAACTGGGCCTCTGGGCTGAGAGGGTTCAAGCACGACCACTACACTTACACTACCATGCTTGACATTTTTGGAGAAGCTGGGAGAATCTCTTCCATGATGCGCATTTTCCACCTGATGCTCGAGAAAGGAATCAAGGTTGATTCCGTTACCTACACTTCCATCATGCATTGGCTTTCCACTTCTGGCAACGTCCATGAGGCTCTGCAAATGTGGGACCAAATGAAATCCAACGGCTGTTACCCCACTGTTGTTTCTTATACTGCTTATATCAAGATTCTCTTTGATAATCAAAGAGTGAAAGAGGCCACAAGTGTTTACAAGGAGATGATTGCCTCTGCTGTTGCTCCAAATTCCCACACTTACACCGTGCTCATGGACTATCTTATTGGGTCTGGTTAGTGTGCCTTCAACCTGTTTGTTATATGCTCTAGGATGGCATTCACCTTGTTAACTATATGATTTGCCTGATGAATAATGTGCAATAATAACCATTAATTAAAAATTAATAATTGACAATATAATTAATTTTAAATTTTGTTATATATATATCACTATTTTTAACCATTGATTTTTTTATCCTCTAAAGTGCACTCCCCCACACTTTAGAAGATCTAAATCTAAAAGTATAATTTAATATTAGTTATTGAGTTTTATTTTGATATTCTGGGAGTGGATAAAATTTGTATTACCAACCAATTAGAAATCATTTTAGATATGACTTTTAAAGTCATTATATAGAAGTTACATCTTATAATACATGATAATCTATTACTATATTACAGTAAACATTTGTGCATTCTAATTAAATTCTTAGTTACTTTATCCTGTCAGTGGTGCTACTATTTTATAGCTAAATGAACTTAAACTCTAGCTGAACTTGTCATGATTGTTTGCTTTATAGTTCGAGAGAAGGATTAGTTTACTTGCAGAAAGCTTAAGTAGTCTATTAACATTTGCATTCATGGATTCCCCCTTAGAACTTATTGAGAACCACATAAGCTCAGTCTTAATGAAAAGATTTCAATGATGTGTTTACTTTGGTTGCATTATTTGTATGTAAAAGACATATTGCTTGAGTTTAAAAAATTCTGCAGATCAGAATGATGGCTTCTATGCAGTGCACTTTCAGCACAATTTCATTTTGACACTTTTAATTGCTTCTACTTGCCACCTGTCCTGACTTGTACTGTCATTTTGTTTATTGTGAAGTTGAAGGTGGCAATGGTTAATTTTGTTTTTGTGTATTTTAGGAAAATGCAAAGAGGCCCTAGAGATTTTTGAAAAGATGCAAGAGGCTGGGGCGCAACCTGATAAAGCTGCATGCAATATTTTGATTGAGAGGTGTTCTAAAGTTGGTGGGACGGAGTTCATGACCCATATCCTTCAGTACATGAAACAAAACCGTCTTGTTCTTCGCTACCCTGTTTTTGTTGAAGCATTGGAAGCTTTAAAAAATGCTGGTGAGAGTGATACCCTTCTAAGGCAAGTCAATCCACAATTTTATATGGATTGTAGCATAAGGAAGAACACAGTTGCTGCAGATTCTCCTACTAATATAGATAAAGAGCTTCTCTTTGATCTCTTGAAAAATAGAAATGTTGTTGCTATTGACCAGTTACTTACAGGGATGATGGATAAGAAAATATCTTTAGATCATAAGGTTGTCTCAACCATTATTGAGGTAAATTGTAGTCATTCACGACCTGAAGGTGCTTTGTTGGCTTTCAAGTACAGTGTTACAATGGGAATAAGTATTGAGAGAACAGGATATCTTTCCTTAATGGGCTTGTTGACCAGATCGAATATGTTTTCAAAGCTGGTGGAAATTGTTGAGGAAATGACTAGAGCTGGGCATTCTCTTGGAATCTATCTGGCTTCACTTTTGATCTTTAGGATTGGTTGTGCTAGGAAGCAGACTTTTGCCACAAAGATTTTCAACTTATTACCTGATAACCATAAGTGCACTGCCACCTATACTGCTTTAATTAGTGTTTACTTCTCTGTTAGAAGAGTTAATAAGGCACTCGAGATTTACAAAATCATGTGTAGCAAAGGATTTTGTCCTGTCTTAGGTACTTATAATGTACTAATAGCCGGTTTGGAAAGAAATGGTAGATATGCTGAAGCAGAACATTATAGGAAGGCAAAGAAGAGCCTACATCCCAATAGTGATTCTAAGGAAAGTGTTTGCATAGAGGGAAAAATATGCAATCTTATGTTTTCTGTGGATGTAGTACTTTAATTTTGGTGCACTGGGTGTTCTCATTTTTTATTCAAGTTGAGGGCATGCTTAAGCCAACCACATGATGCATAAAACAAGAACTTTTTGAAGTGTGTTCACATGCAGATAGTTGTGATTTTGTTGTCCTAGTCAAAGACGAACAGGATGAGTGGTTGATAGAATGTGGGATGACAGCTATGTATCCAGGTACTGAAAAGTCCCTATATTAAGCATAATTGCTTTGGAATTATCTCTTTTCCTTGGTATCTTTGCTGATTTGGACACAAGTCTAATCTGTATTATATATATATAAAAAAATTGTCTATCATTTTTACCGTATAAAATCTAACCTTCTTGTCACGTGAATTTTAACTGTGCATTTGGTAAGACCTGATGTACTTTTTTAATTGTATAATTAATTCTTCTTAAATTGTCGAGACTAGTATTTATTATATTTCTTACTTTTTATCTCTTTCTTAAATGCAGTACTTCTCCCAGTTTATCTCTATCCATTACATTTATTAATTTGTTTCTTTTTTCTATCTTTTTCTTCTCTCTCAATATATATATATATATATATACTTAAAAACATATGAACAAATTATTTTTCTAAAATTTATTTAGGATTATGTTTTGCTTTTAACAATCAATTCTTGATAATTATATTTATTTATGTATATGACAATAGTGAACTCATATTTAAATGATTAAAAAGGTAATTTAAGAATTTAATAAGATTATTATTTTACATTAAAATAAATATTGGTTATATAAAAATATTAATATTTTTCTCATTTTCATTAGATATATAAATTAGAAATGTAGTACTTTTCACTCTTTTTAGTAATATTTTAAAAAAATAGTATTAAATAATAAAATTTATATGCATACATGATGAATAGTTTAAAAAATATTATAACATTTCTTAAATAGTTATAATTTTTTATTATGATAAAATATTTATAAAGTTTATTATCTTTAATCTCATTATTACAAATTTTAACAAAAAATATTTAAATTTAATATATTTTAATTTTATATGTCAATTTTCTTTATAAAGATATACAAAATAATGAGTTGAATAGAAATCTTATATAGTATATATATGATGAGATACTTTTTTAATTTTTAAATATTTAATTGAAGATAAAAGATAAAAATATTATTTAGTAAAAAAACACACTAAAGTTTGAATATTAAAAGTTAATTAAACTATATATTCATAAATGTTAGATATACTTAATTTTCAATTTTTAAAAGCAATTGCTCATGAGATATTACTTTGAAATACAAATATGTTAAAAAGATATTGAAATAAAAATTGCATGGTTCAAATTGAAAATTATATGAGTATTACATCATAAAAAATAATTAGGTAAAATTATTAGAAAAACTAATGTTGACTAAACACATAATTTTAAATATCATCAATAATTGAATATGTGAAAAGAAGAAAATATTTATTGGATATTTGGATAAAATCTAATTAATATAATTTAACACGTATTTTTATCCTCTGTTTTTTATGCATAATTAAAAGGGTGTTAAAAGCACATTCTTAAATGCTATTAATAATTTTAAAATAAATATTAAATATTTTCTAAATATAACAATTTTTAATGATAAATATATTTTTATTTACTTAACTTATATACTTGATGTATAAAATAAAAGAAATGTTAATGAATTATCCATGATGAAAGTGAAAATTATTTTAACTTTATTTATAACAGGAATTTAAAGTTTAAAGATTATATTATAAATTTTCATGCTAAAACATAATATAAAATATCCATTCTAAAGCACTCAATAATTATATATAATATATAATATATTTTTTACTAATTATGTGTTATAGTTATTAATATTCTTACACTTTACTTAACATTTTATATCTATTTATGAATAAATTATTTTCTTATTGTAAATATATTTTCATGTCATGTTTTATTCTATTTTTAATAATAATATATTCTCCATTAAATTTAAAAAATATATAATTTAACATATTTTATATTTTTAATTTAATTTCACGGTGTAAGGTCACGGGTGATATACTAGCTAGTTCAATGGTAATATTCATCTAAGCTGGTGCCATAGCAGCTCCAATATCCTGATCTGATGGGTGCTTCTTTTGCTTCATATATGTCATCCCCTCAACTGAAAGACCACCCTTAAAAATCATATCATTGTTGCTATTGAAATTTCAAGAGAAGATTAACCAGAGAGATGGACACAACAATGCAAGGAGAAATCCATCCTCTAAGGTAACTTTAATTTCATAAATATTTTTAATCCCCTACTGTACACGATTTCTTCATGCCATGACAATGAGGGTGAAGAGAAATCTTTATTATAAGTAGATTAAATAATACGGTACACTTCAAAAAAAAAAAAAAAGAAAAGTAAATCCTTACCAACATTACGTTGATTCTAATAATATTGGTTGAAATTTTTTAGATAAAGTCTCGTCAACATTTATCATCGAGAAGCATTTGATACTTGTAACCTGAAAAAAAAAAGAAGGTAAATCCTTCCAATGAAAACTGTACGGCGCCTTGGAGACTTTGATAGTGTTCATCCACGTAATTGACAGCTACTACTAGGACTAGGGATACTGCTCAATGGTCAATGGACTAATGCCCAATTTTATTTTATTTTTTAATTTCTTTGGCTGGATCAGTTATTGCTAGAGTGATACGATTTGTTTTGGTGGAACAGAAAGTAGAATTATACAAGCTTTTGCCCTAACTCTTAATTATAATGTGCATAAAGCAACATTACTGCATATACATCGTTGAACAGAACTTGCCGGCCTTAGCATACTAATCAGTGTTAATTTGATCGTGTCTACAAAACTAAAACTCTTATTCTCTATTTTCTTTTAGTTGCAGTCACTTTCGAGTGTAAAGACAGACAATAAAAAAGTCATTTATGCCTCCCAAATGGCATAACCCTTGATATTGTAAAAATAGATGCTGATGTTATATTAAGAAAACCAAAACTGAAAAGAGTGAGTCCTAAGTTCTAACTTACTATATGGTGGCTTTCGAGTGCCGGCGGGGTTGCAAGTAGCACTTTACAAATGGCATTCAACCATTCATTTTCAAAGGGTAGTCATGTAATTAACTCCATTTACACTTCACTATAAATGTAACTAATTAATCTTTGCTTCTTCATTCCAAGACTGTGGAGGGACAGTTGAAAAAAGAGTTTGATTCCCATTTTGCCCCTTGTCCAAGCCAGAAAATGCGTGAGATTCTCCACATTCAGGGAGGGCAATGCGGGAACCAAATAGGAACAAAGTTCTGGGAAGTGGTGTGCGATGAGCATGGGATTGACCCCACGGGACAGTACGTAGGCAGCTCCGAACTTCAGCTCGAAAGAGTGAATGTTTATTACAATGAGGGAAGCAATGGACGTTACGTGCCACGGGCTGTGCTCATGGACCTTGAGCCCGGCACCATGGACGCTGCCCGGACAGGCCCTTATGGCCAGATTTTCCGGCCAGACAACTTCGTTTTCGGCCAGTCCGGCGCCGGAAACAACTTCGCAAAGGGTCATTACACTGAGGGTGCTGAGCTTATTGACTCCGTCCTTGATGTTGTTAGGAAGGAGGTTGAGAATTCTGACTGCTTGCAAGGTAACAAATAAATAACCAAACATCATGGGACACTGTCCATTCAAAAAATAAAAGGTTTTTTAATTTTGATTTAGGCCTTGGTTGGATACACTTCTCAATAAGTTGATCTTACCTTGCAAGTGTGAGATATTGATATATTTTATGGTTTTGGGTTTGAATTTAGGATTTCAAGTGTGCCACTCTTTGGGAGGGGGAACAGGTTCTGGAATGGGAACTCTGCTGATTTCGAAGATCAGAGAGGAATACCCTGATCGAATGATGCTTACATTCTCTGTGTTTCCATCACCAAAGGTGTCAGACACGGTTGTTGAGCCTTATAATGCTACACTTTCTGTTCACCAGTTGGTGGAGAATGCTGATGAGTGTATGGTCCTTGACAATGAAGCACTATATGACATCTGCTTCAGAACACTCAAGCTCTCTACACCAAGCTGTAAGCATAATTTAATAACTATATGGCTAGTCTTAATGAGCACCTCATGTTAATAAACTTTTTTTTTTTTTTTTATCTGTTTTGTCAATTAATTGTTTGCAGTTGGAGACTTGAATCATTTGATATCAGCAACAATGAGTGGAGTTACTTGTTGTTTAAGATTCCCCGGTCAACTAAACTCAGACCTAAGGAAGCTAGCAGTGAACTTGATCCCATTTCCAAGACTTCACTTCTTCATGGTGGGTTTTGCTCCCCTGACATCTCGAGGGTCACAGAACTACCGTGCACTTTCTGTCCCAGAACTGACACAACAGATGTGGGATGCCAAGAACATGATGTGTGCGGCTGATCCACGCCATGGTCGTTACCTGACAGCCTCAGCAGTATTCAGAGGCAAAATGAGCACCAAAGAGGTAGATGAACAGATGATCAGCGTGCAGAACAAGAACTCTTCCTACTTTGTCGAGTGGATTCCTAACAATGTCAAGTCTAGTGTCTGTGACATTCCTCCAAGAGGCCTTTCTATGGCTTCAACTTTTGTTGGTAATTCAACTTCTATACAGGAGATGTTCAGGAGAGTGAGTGAGCAGTTCACAGCCATGTTCAGAAGGAAAGCTTTCTTGCACTGGTACACTGGAGAAGGAATGGATGAGATGGAGTTTACTGAAGCAGAGAGTAACATGAATGATCTTGTTGCTGAGTATCAACAGTACCAGGATGCCCCTGCTGATGAAGATGATGATTCTGGAGAAGATGAGGGTGCTGAGAGCTGAAGATGTTCGACCAAATTGATGCTTCGCCTGTTACAAGCAGTATTTAATCGATAATGTCCAGTTCTTTGGCTTCTTAAGTTTGTGGTTAGCTGCAGTGAGTGCAGTTCTACATGTTTCTGTTAACCTTTATAGAAGGGAAGCCCTTCAATAACACTTTCCTTTCTTGATATTTTTTATCAAAAGCTTTGATTTTGAATTACCACAAAATGATTATTTCATAAGCTAATTTGTTAATCTTGTAGTATTTGAGATATGTTGACCATAAAATATAACATTTTCACGCTACAGCCTAAAACTTGAATGACAGGGGTAGCATGCCACTCACGATGACACTTGCTACTGCGAAAGCAAGTAAATTCAATCACCATGAATTACATTCAATTTAGGGTTCCAATCAATTTACATGATAACACATTTTTGGCTATGACTCACTGCCACTTATCATGATATTGGAACTACATCTGGTGCAAGCATGCAAGCAAGAGTGTTTGCAGCAGGAATATTCACAAATCAATCTAATTCAACGTAAATAGTAAAAACTACCTTATTATAACAAGTAAAATATAGTTAATGAAGTAGAAGACCTCAAATTTTGATGAGATATGCATCTTCTATCAATAAATTTTCTATTCTAGGCAAATTCCAGATCTAACATCTGCGTAATCGTGTTAATAAAATAATTGAAGCTGGGGATGTAAACTATACATTTTTTATTGTGTTATGGTCTTTCAACCCAAACTTTAGGTTATGCATTTCTCTCTTACTCGGCCATTCATTTCAAAACTCTTTGGTTCCTCACGCTATAGTGACTGTCTAGATGAGATACGGTTCAGCTGATCGTATCCTGCGAGCACCCCGGCTCCTGCCATGCCAAGAAGCATATTTGCGGTAAATCCTCGATATAGAGCCAAGAAACCCTCTTGTCGAACAATCTCACGAAATGCATGTATTGCATTGCAGTACTTGTTTGGATGTCCAGAGGTAAGCATCATACGTCGCCGCAATGTGTCAAAAGGGTATGCAGAAACAGCTGAAAAAGTTGTGATGCTCCAACCTAAGAAGAAACTAGCAAGAAAGTTCCCCTGCAGAAAATAAATCAAGAGACTCACATTGTAATGCCAGGGCATAAGAGAACAGAACCAACACTCTGAATTCACGGAAGTGCTATACAATCAAGAGGTGCATCTACGAAATGTTTACCACAAGAAAACTCAGTAAAATAATTTTCCGGAAATAATGTTATCTGGCTTGTGTTTTGAAGATGAATCTTCAAACTCAAGGGTTCAATTATCAATGTAAATTTGTAGAACCTAGGGTAACTTCAATATTTGGCCCATGTACCACTGTGGAACGGACCAAAAGATTACTGGTCCAGTAGCAACAGAAGGCAAAAATTCAGTTAAAAGTATCAAGTATCAACTATATATTTTCCCATTGACTTATAGATCTCTTCTGTAAAAGGTGTAAATGCTAGTTGCGTACCTCAAAAGGCCCAATTAAAACAATAGGCTTCATGGTGTCATAGAGCCCAAAGTACATCCCTCGATACATGGTGATTCCCCATATTGAAATCCCAAATCCCCTGTACAAGCCAGCAATTCCATCACTTGATAACGTCTTCCTGTATACATCAATTAATCCTTTAAACTGGCGCTGACTGGCAACCCGGCACTCTACTGCATCAGTGCCCAATCGTGTCCGTGCATAATCTAAATGATACAGAAGCAGTGAAGTAGTCGCTCCTGCAGCACTGCCTGAAGCCACATTCCCAGCAAACCACTTAATGTACCCGTCTCTCTCTTTGGAATACCCAAAAATGCTTTTGAAGTAACCTTTGAATGCAAAATTGAAAGCCTATAGACCAATTAACTGTTTACTCAAACATTATTTTAATAAACAAAAATAGAAAATCATTCTTTGAGACACACGATTCCAGGAATTGGTGAGAACACAGAGCAGTAAAAATAAACTGATGATTCCCTTCCATGTGTGTGAGCTGTTACTTTATGCTACAAGTACCAAGACCCAGCTAATGATATTTGACATGCATTGACAATTCGACAGGAAAAGCAAAAAGCAAGCTCAAGGGGTAACAAAGAACAAACTGGACATGATCATACATCAAGGAATGAGATTGCATGCACAATAAATGTTGCACCATGCCATGAAATGATTTTGGATAAGAAATTGAGATAAGCCAAGGTTCTGAGATAACATAATAACACATATTTCAATTTAATTGAGAATAAAGAACAAAAAAAAAAAGAATGAAAGGGATATAAGTTAACAGATATTCCCTCTAATTTGAATATCTAAGGTCCACAGATGACAGGGAATACAAAGCCCGTGAATAGAAGAATTTGAGTATATTATTTGATCTGAGTTTTAACTGAGCAGCACAAGAAATAGTTACCCTGATATATTGAATGGCTAAGTTACTACACATCACTCTGCAGACCCGATAACTTATCATGCTCAGTCACATCTATCATTTTATTGAAGTTGCATTGAAAGGCAAAAACTAAACGCTACAAAATTATAACAGGCAATAGTCTATTTAACTCAAGACAAAATAGATGGTGGGGGTTGGGATACAGGTCTTTAACACCAATCAGGATGTGAGTGAAGTGAGTAACTCACCTGTGTGGGGAAATATCGGATAATATTGGCCTGGTGACCTCTCCAAAAGGCAATCAAACCCTCTTCCATGAAGACCCTCTTAAAGCCATCAGAGACACCCAAGTATGGTTTTTTGAGTTGTCCTCTTTTAATCATTTCACCTTGGTTTTGCAATAAAAGCTTCACTCTCTCAATTGGCGCCGCTGCACTCTTTGATACAATTGCTGCTGCTCCTCCCATTACAAAATCCTTTGAAAATCTTTCATATGTTGATCCTACCATTTTCCGTCTCTTCCCTCTAACCCTGACTGATGTATTGAAACTAGTTAACATGAATTCTCAAACTTTCCTATGAAAATATGTGGTTCAGATCAACTCATGCATGCATTCAATTCTACTTGACTTCAACCCAATCAAGAATATGCTAGCAGAAACAGTTCAGTCCATACCTAAGCAAATTATAGGTGAGGAAGAGCCTCCTAAAAAGTACTTGCTACCTCAAGCACATCTAACTAACATGAAACCTTTAATCACTCGCATCACAAGTTTATATACAAGTTGTACTCCTTCCTTAATCTTCAATGAAAATGATAAATTCTGATGCAGCAGAATAACACAATCAATAGGCTAGCAACACCATAAACCACAGATATTCAAAATCAGTACAATTCAAAATTTCATGGGAAAAAAAAAAAAGTGAACTGTTATGAAAAGCAGAGCCTGGGTCTTAAGAAACAAAAACTGAAAGATGGTTAGGGAAGAAGGGCATTGCCCCCAAAACAAAGGTTTTGACACGTCGTGCTCTGAAGCCGGCGAAAGAGAGAAAGTTCCGATGCAAAACAACAGAAGCAATTAATGAAGAGGCATAATGGGTGAGAGGAAAAGCAATTTATTAGAATAGATGGTGAAAAATGATGTAGCGTGTGAAAGAAATGATTCAATCAAACATAGTAAAGAAAAGGAATAGGGAAAAGAAAGGATACCTGAAGGAAGAGAATAAATGAGTTGGAGTGCAATGGTGGTGGGGAAAATGTCTGTATTTGTTTTTATTCGAGGAATGGAGGTTGGGGATTGGTGTGTACCAACATGTGGAACTAAATATTAGCGTTTCAAGGATTCCTTTAATATAAACTAGAATAAAAAGATAGATTTTAGAAACTGTTTTTTTCTTTTATTTTTAAATTAAAATATTTTTAGGAATTAGTTTTCAATAATATTTTTCTTAACTTCTTATCTATTATAATTTTTTTAAATTAAATTTAATATTTTCAAAAGTATCAATAACTACAAATAATTTTGTATTAGAATTTAAAATATTTATTATAAATTTAAAATAATTTATATATTTATTATAAATTTTAATTAGATAAAATAAGTATTAATTTATGCATTACATAAAATACTAATTATTATTATATGTATAAATTTAAATATTTATTTTAAATAAGAGTGTTTTTTATGAATTATTTTTTAAAAGTCTTTTATTTTTAAATCATAATGATAATTATTACCATTAATTATTAATTTAATTTGTTTCCGAATAATAATTTAATATTACACATTTAATTTCCAAGTATCTATTTATTAAGAGTATAAAAAAACTACCAAGCAAATATTTTTATAATTAATTTATAAGATTTAAATATATTTTTAAGTTTTAAAAAAAACTATTTTTTATTTTTTTTTATTTCTCATTCCTTTAAGGTTTAAATTCATTATTTTTAAGATTTATAAACAGTAAAATTAGTAAGTTTTAATTTTAATTATTAAAAAATTGTTTAATTATCATCCGTTCAAAATCTGTTATCAATATTTTATTTTTAAGATTCATTTTAAAATAAATAAATAAATATTATTCATTTTAGATATAAAAAAAATATATATCACATGCTAATATTAATATCATTCTATAAATGTGTTACTTGAAATTACCACTTAACACTCTATCTTTTATATATATATAAATAGATAAGTAGTTAACGTAAAAACTAAAGTAATTGTTTCACATTTTTTTGGAGGAAGATCAAGAAATTTTTTTACAATGACTTTCTTATTTTATTTTCTGAAAGACTAACAAAGTAAATTAATAAAAATTTCATGCATTTAAAATAAAATAAAATATAGACATGATATTCTTTCCACAAACATTAACTTCTATTGTTTTGTTACAAATTGATTGTCTTTTAAAATCATTTCTTACAACTCTGTCGTTTCTCCTATGTATAGATAAATTAAATAAATAATCGTTAACTCATTTAAATATAATATTAGGATATTAGAAAGACAAACATTTAACATAAACGTTAGGGTGAGAAAGTGATACATATGATTTAGGGTGAACGAATATTCTATAACCGTTGATATATTAATTGAATATTTAATAATTACCCAATGATCATGGGACCAAAACACAAAATAAAAAAAATAAATCAGTAGAGTACAAGCCTAATTAGCTGCAATTAGAAAAACAACCTACTTAGCCAATAAAAAATAAAAGAAAAATAGGAGAGAAAATAATAAACTAAGAACAAAAAATAACTAAAGAAAAGGAGAAGGATAATCAAAAGAAAAAAAAAAAAGGGAAAAACGAAATTTCACAATCACACAACCTCTAACTTCTCTTACCTATTTTTTACATTAGGTGGACTTTCGGGCTCAACATTAATTAGTTCTTCATTATATATATATATATATATATATATATATAAAGTAAAATACTCAAACAGTAATTTCAATTATCTACGTAATCATCAAATTATTATGCATAAAAATTTAAATTAGTAATAAATGATGATAGTGATTTTTATGATTTAAAAATAAAAAATATGAACAAATAAAGGATGAGATATAGTTAAGATAATTAATCATATTATTATTATATATAATTTATTTAATTGAAGGTACTATTTTCCTTCCAAAAGGGTTAATTTGGTGGAGGATAGAAATTATGTGAGTGTAAAAAATAATTTCAAATACCTTTTGATTTAAATCTTTTTTATTAAAATGTCATTGGAAAAATTTTATATTTTATTGATAAAATATATATTAATTATGATATTTATGATTGATTATAAAAATTAATATAATTATTAATTATATATAATTAAGGTATTTAAATATCTTTTTTCCATCAAAATGCAAGACAAGTCTTCAATTAATTAAGGTAATTATGAAATATATTTTTTTACATAAAACACAAATGTTTTCTAAAAAAACTTTCTTTTTTAGTCACGTATAACCACTATACGTAATAAAAAATTTTCTTTAAATATCTAATATAATTTTATATTCACAACATAAACTCGAAACTATTCATTAATTGTAAGCAATTTGTGTCCCTATAAACAATAAAGTTATTCTCTTTATATAAAGTATTTTCTATACATATGCTCATTAATTAAGTATTTAACAAAGTAATTAATAGATCTACTTATCTATTAAAATGGCTTTCAATATGCATTGTGTTTCTCAGTATTTAAATTGTAATGTGAATTAATTAAGGTAATTAGTAGGTATGTACTATCTTGTAACTATGGTAATTATGAGATATATGTTCAATCTGTAACTTAAATTACTAGAGATAATTAGCAAGTAGGACGATGTTCACAATATTATATTTTTAATTAATATATTTATTAATTAATATGACCGTAGATAAAAGATATATATTCTGATCGCAGTCCTGTAAATCATAATATATATTCATGGTAATCTCCTCAATTATTAAAATAGTTTTTTTACGAGTTAAAAATAAAAGAAAATATTCTAGCTACGTTTCTGAGTTAAAAATTGAATATGATTTTATTCCGTACATCTGTCCACGTGACCAAACTTTATCTTATAAAATATATTTGAATTGATTTCTTCCACAAACATCGTTAGTAATCAGTAATTAGTAATATATTAACAAATTTTAAATATACAATAATATCTTTATTTAACCCCCACCCCCGAAAAAAAAATCTTTATTTAAAAATTAAAATATTGTTACAATTATGAGTAAAGTATAATTTTTTAAATAAATTTACTGTTGAACAATCAAAACTATACTGGTTATCTTTCTTTAAAACATTCTTAATTATTTTAATTAAAAAACACACATATATATTATTCACAATTATCTTAATTAAAAACACACACATATATACTTTATTAAATTAAAAAATAAAATAAAAATTTCAGTTACATTTTGACGAGAAAAGAATAAATATGGCGCTATCATGGGAAATTTATTTACATGGCAAAATTTTATTTTATATTATTATAATTATAGTTATAATTAGTAACAAATATATTAATTATGTTTATTTAAAATGTTTTTAATTATATATATAAAAATAAAAGTGAAATTCCCAAAAAAGAGAATATAGGAGAGTTGTAATTGACCCAATTAATTTAAATGAGAAAAAATATATTATAGTAAAAACTGAAAATAATAACAGATGTATTTATACATCGAAGGTTTTTATGAGGGTAGAGAGATAGAAGGACGTTGAGGCGGCTAGTGTAGAGAATCCTATCTTCTCGCTCTTCGTCTTCTCATTTCTGTTTTGTGAAGCTTCTTTCTCTGATTGTGGACTTGAAACTGAATATTCAATCAAATCAATCAATGGCGTCTCAATCAACGAACCTATGGGTTTTGTTGGGGCTGGGTTTAGCTGGAATAGTTCTCCTCACAAGAAAGCTGAAGAAATCCGTCAGAGAGGATTTCGGCGCTTTCATTCAGAAGCTTAATCTCCTTCCTCCTCCTCAGCCTGCTCCTCCCAAAGCTCCTCATCCTCTCACCGCCCTCACTTTCGCACTCTCCGACCTGTAACCTAACATTACCTAGCCAAATTTCTTCTTCCTCTTCCTCTCCTTTTAATTACTATTTAATATGATTTTTATTCTTGTTTTGAAATCGATGTTGTTACCAGATTTGATATCGAAGGACATGTCTCCACGTTTGGCCATCCCGAGTGGGCTAGGACTCACGAACCTGCTTCTTCCACTTCTCCTGCAGTTGCTGCTCTTGTCGAAGGAGGTGCAACATGCGTCGCAACTACCGTTGTTGACGACTTAGCCCTAGGGTTTGTTCCTTTTCTTTCATCTCCTTTCAAAAATTCACATGTCAATACTACTCTTCCTGTGCTTGTCAAGAGAGTGCTGTTCACTCAAATATAACATTCTAGTTATTATATAAAGATTGTAAACGATGTGCTCCGGTGGTGCACGTAGGGTTTCGATTTCATCGTATTATTTGATGAATTGTTTTGCCTTTTTTTATTTTTTTTAAATTTCAGTATCGGTGGCGAAAATAAGCATTATGGAACACCGACTAATCCTGCTCTGCCTGCTCGAGTACCGGGTGGCTCCTCTAGTGGTGCTGCTGTAGCTGTTGCTGCCAATTTCGTCGACTTTGCATTGGGTGAGCTTCTTAATTGACTTATGATTCTCTTTTGATGTTATCTTAAAGACAAATCACCACTTTGTTGCCACTCATTGATGACAATAAAAAGGTTCATAGGCAAATTGTATATATCTTTTTTTTTTACGTGTTTGCATGTCTGGCCACTGGAATAGAATAAATGCTAGCTACAATCTGGCCAATTTTTCCTCATGGGGAATCCAATAAATCATGAACTCGGTTGTCACTTTGTCATATGATTTACACCATATAGGATGATGGCCGAAGAAAGCTAACTTTCTATTTGAAGTTGTTGACTAGCTGAATTTGATCATTAAAGATGTAATGGATGCTTTGTGAAGATGAAAAGACATTATTTCTTCTTTTGACATGAGCTTTTACCACCAAGAGTGTTGTCTGGTTTTCTTCTTGGTACATGCCTCTGTTTCTTAATTTTTCTTTGTGGTCAAGTATAGGCATGATCTTAGTTTGCAGTTTAAATGAATTCAGACCATAAGACAGAAAGGTGTTTAAGGCATATATAAAAAATCCAGCCATTTAATTGTTTAACTATGTCAACAGCACACGATGGGACATACTATATCCTTGCTTTGACATGTTCTGTGGATTAATATATTCATGAAGGTATAACTGTAACTTTGATTCACTGTTTTACTTTTATGTACATTATTTGTCTTGCCACATCACTCTAAAATATTTCAATTTTAATGACCATAGTGTTATTTTTATTTGTATATTTTTTTTACAAATTTATAATTTTCTTTTATTATCACTACATGATGAAACGTGAAAATGTTTCTGATACTATTGCACTATTATGTACAACAGGTATTGATACTATTGGTGGGGTGAGAGTACCTGCTGGATTTTGTGGCATTCTAGGATTTCGACCATCACATGGTGCTGTTTCTCATAAGGGAATCATACCTATTTCAACAAGTCTGGACACTGTTGGTATGGAAGATTCAATTATTTAATGTGGTTTGATTTATGAGCTTGTCGGTTCAATTGGCTGTTTTATTCATTTATTTTGAATGATTAGTATATAGGGCCTTTTTGTTTTTTAAATATTTCTCAGTAAGATCTTAATTATAAGCTATTTTTTGTATAGTTTCTGGCACTGTCTTAGTTTTTGTATATGGATGCTATTACTACTGCATCTGCTTTTACAATTATTTTTAATTCTTGAATGCCCTTTTCAGGTTGGTTTGCAAAGGATCCCAATATATTGCGTCTAGTTGGCCACATACTTTTACAAGCACCATTTGTAATTCAACGCAGTCCTCGGCAAATAGTTATAGCTGATGATTGTTTTCAACATATAAATGTTCCTCTTGACAGGAGTTCTCAAGTGGTGGTCAAAGCCACTGAGAAGCTTTTTGGAAGTATGTCCTTTTTCTGTGTTTTTTTGCACTTTAATCTGATCCCTCTTGTTTCAATTATTATTAAAAGCTCTTGCTCGTTGTGTGTCTGTCTTTGTACTAAATACTTTATTCATGACATTGCACTCCATTAATTTTTGTTCAACATCAATTGTCTTCAGGGCAAGTATTGAAGCATATAAATCTTGGGGACTATATAAGTTCTAGAGTTCCAAGCTTGAAGGGGTGCTCTGGTCAGAAAACAAATGGTGAACTGAAAGCTTCTTCATTAAAATTACTTGCCAACATTATGCAATTCCTACAAAGGTTAGTCAGTTTCTTTGTGATATGGAAATGCTATCATAATTTGCATATTATTGTTAACACTGGTTGGGAAAGATTACCATGCTTTTCAATCTGTCATTTGGTATCCTTTCCTTTGGGAATTGTTTTACATACATAGCAGCTTTGCTACTAATGTTAGATCTAACCACAGCTATGGATGTCATAGCTTGTCCTTTCAATTACTATTCCTCTATAGCAATCTTCAACTATACAATGTCTATTTTCTGAATCTATTTGTGCAGGCATGAATTCAGACTTATGCATGATGAGTGGATGAACATAGTAAAACCTGATCTTCATCCTGCTGTTTCAGCACAATTGCATGAAAAATTAGAGGTATCTGATGTAGAGATTGAAAACTCTAAAGCTGTTAGAAGTGAGATGCGTGCTGCTGTTAATTCACTTTTGAAGGTAATTATTTGACACCATTCTGCATCCTACTTTCTTTATGTCCTTATTTAATGACAATCTTTGTGCTGTCTCATTTCATTTTGACTTGATTCTTCTAAAGCATTTTATCTTAACAGTGTTTTATAGTATAATAATTTTTTCTAATGGAGTTTCATAGTAGAATTAAATCGTTAACGGATGCAGTTTCAATAATTTTTTCTCACTAAAAAAAAGTGAATGCATAGTTGGAGGATTTTAATATATGATTCTTGAAGAGTTATAAGCTGTGCTGAAAATTAACAAATTTATGGTGAATGGAACATTGGTATTGAATGGGTAGAAACCTTAAACTAGTTTCTGAAAATATACTTAATAAAATTTGCTTTTGTAGATGTATGAAAACTATATTCTGAATTTCTGATAAACAAGACATAATTGTGCTGAGTATAATAAATTTTTTACGGTTTGAAGGATGAAGGAATTTTGGTGATCCCAACTGTAGCTGATCCTCCTCCAAAATTAGGTGGGAAGGAGATCCTATCGGAGGATTATCAGAGCCGTGTGTTTAGTCTCTTAAGTATTGCAAGCATATCGGGCTGTTGTCAGGTAAAATTCTCTCCCTCATGAAACTTGCATAATGTTATGTGGTTATATCTATATATTTAGAATTTTTACAGAAAGTTTTGTAAATCAATATTACACTTAAGGCTGTTTGATTTTTATTGGTATAGAATCATACCTTTATGAACCTAGTTGGAAAAAGCTTTGGTGGTGGTTGTTATGCATCTTTCATTCATATTTTCTTTTTATCCTTTCAGGTCTCAATACCACTAGGATTTTACGACAAGTATCCTGTTTCAGTGTCCTTGATAGCTAGGCATGGTGGTGATCGATTTTTACTTGACACACTACAGACTGTGTATACAACCCTTCAAGAGCAGGCTGATATTGCTTCCAAGAGCCAATCATCTGGAAATGTTGTCAGTAAGGAGCAATCTGCTGAAATAGCCAAAGAGAAGGTATGACATCAAATAATTTATGCACTTAACCTGCTTTTTATTGTAATTGTTCTAAAGCACCGTTGATCTTGAAAACTGCATTGCAATAAACCTCAAATTATTTTTCATAAGTATTTGAACTTCTCAGCATATACATCTGTTGGATTGAGGTATCGTGTTTGTTTTTCCTTTCTTTGTGGTTGATGTGTGTATTTCAATCTAATATTGATGCATATATATGGGTGGATTTTTTATAACTCCCATTTGGTGTTATGCATTACAGATGTAGCCAAATGCCAAGCTAATTTTTTCTCCTGTCCTCCACATCTCATGCATGAGGACAGTAACATTGCAAGTAACTAATGAATTCTAATATTGTTGCTTTTAGTTTTTACATGTAGGACAAATCCTTGTATATGGGTTAACATAATTTTTGCGTCTTCATGAAGATACTGTATGCCAGGATTGTGTAAACTGAAAGTCAACTTTCATTAGTTCATCAATGGTGGAATAAGGAGGTTGAATTGTATTTATGTATAACCTTTGCTCAACTGTAACCATGAAGCTGCAGCTATCATAAAACTTGTATATTTTGTCCATTTGACAGTATTTTACAAGTTCATCCTTCAATTATTACCTTCTGTCTTAAGTAGTTCCTAATGTAATATTACTATATGAGTAATTCCTCAAGTATTGAATATCTATCAGTTTAGTCCTTAAGTTGATATATTTTAGTAAAGTTCAGGGACCTATTTGAAGGGTTTTTTAATATTTGGGAGACTATTTAGCATGATTTCTAATACTTGGGGAATACTTTTTTTACATTACAGACCATTGAGGAGAGAGAATAATATTTCATTATTACAGACCATTTAGGAGAGAGAATAATACTTCAAGGATGAAATTGATTGTTTATTCCAGTTTATGGTAATTTTGGTTGTTTAATTCTCAGTTTTGCACATGCTTTTCTCCTCAACCCTATTTCTATTTGTTTGTCCCTTAATGATTCAGGGAAATCAAGCCTATAAAGATAAGCAGTGGCAGAAAGCCATTGGATTTTATACAGAAGCTATCAAACTCTCTGGCGATAATGCAACATACTACAGTAACAGAGCTCAAGCGTATCTGGAACTTGGAAGGTAGTGTTTCATTCTTGTTACTTGTCAAAAGTGTCTTGCAAACATCTTGATTTGTTCTCTCTGTTGATCCAGTTACCTTCAAGCTGAGGCAGATTGTACAAAAGCAATTAGTCTTGACAAAAAGGTGACTTCTTTCTTCAAAGAACTTTTTCCTTAGAAGTTTATGGATTTTTCCATCACAGACCGACAAAAGCTTGTCTTCATTCCAAATATGTGTGGGTGTTGAAAATCAAGGCTTTGTAATTGAAGTACTCAGTACTATCTTTTGGCATACTAAAAATAAAGTTATATATAATTACAAAAACATTGAGTTTTATAAGTTGTATAATTGAGTGCATAAGTTTACATCCTTGGATTTTTAAACCTTCTCTTAGCTCTTGTGAGAATAATAAAATAAGGAGAAAAAGAGAAAGAGGGTCTTAATGGGATGATGCAGAAAAAGATATTTTATACTATTGTTTAATCTGTGATGTTCCATGAATGAGGTAGTCATGTGCATTTTACAATAACATTCCTTTGTTATTTGTTTTACCCAGAATGTGAAGGCCTATTTTCGTAGAGGTACAGCTAGAGAGATGCTAGGCTACTACAAGGAAGCAATTGATGGTAAGACTTTTCATTCTTTCTGACGTTTATGTGCATCTCATCATTTCATGAGAAAATTGAAAAGGAAAGTCTATGAGCAATCTGTAGTATTATTTATAAAAAAGAGGCTATCAACCACTAATGTGGTACGCCTCACATTTCCATTTTGTTAAAGTTAAGCACGGGTTCATCTTTTCTATAAGTTATCCAAAAGAGCCCATATTTACCTGATTTCTGGTTTTTGTGCTTTAAGTGTTTTTTCTTTTAATTTGAGATGGAAATTCAAATATTTTACTTTTGGTGATAATTGGACTGTCGGTGTATTTAGTTTGAAATTGGGGGTTGTACTTTCAAATTAGACAAGTACATATTAACAGTGTCCAGCTTTTTTTTTATATTACTATTGGCATTGTTCTCATATTCACAAGATTTCAAAATTTTCCGTAGTGTTTGCTAATGGAGTTATTGCTTTGCAGATTTTAAACATGCCCTTGTACTTGAGCCAACCAACAAAAGGGCTGCTTCAGCTGCTGAAAGGTTGAGGAAGCTATTTCAGTAGGTACATAATTGTGGCACGTGATATAAGGGTTGAAAGTGGTATTCGTTGGTGGAGATGCTGGTGAGACCTATAGTTACCGAGACGATAATGAGTTTCTAGTTACAATAATTATACAAGAGTAATCTGACATGTGTTTTCTGCAAAATGATAATTATTCTTTTGTCCTTCGGGGCATGGCAATTTTTAGACATGGAAAGCATGTTTTGTACAACCTTTCTTCAAGGTTCCGTGACAAAAGTGACCTGTTATTGCCAGAATGAGTCCCAATTTTGCGTGAGGTAAATATATTCGGATTTAATGTCAGTCAATTTAGGTGGTTCTTTATGACTATAGCTCGGTATTCAGTTGTTTATTATTTTTTGAAGTAAATTGTACTTCACAGTTTTATAATTTCTGCCCGGTGGAAGTACTTCATTTTTTAGTTGAGTATAGTGAGGCGCATGCTTATGACTTAAGCTGTGTATTTTCCTTAAAAATGGATTGTACTTCACAAGTCCTTTATTCTTTTTAAAGGTTGAAGTATTTCATTCGCATGTGTTTAAGTTATTTACTATTGACTTTAAGAATCTTGAGGCGCTGAATTTGTTTCGTAATTACATTTTGAGGTGGGAACACTTTTTCGAACACATTATTGTTAATTTTTTAAAATTGAGTGAAATTTATTCAAAAAGAAATGAGATTCACGTAAAACTGCAATTTTTAATAAATATTAGTCAATTGGAGCGAGCGAGTATTCATTACACATCTGTGCAAGAATGCAATGTAGAACTTAAATTGTGACATCTATAGAAGTAATTGTCTTTCAATAAAAGCTGTAGGAGTTGTCAGAATTAATGCAATTTCTCTAACTTCGCATTTTAAGTGTCACAGCTTTTAGTTTGCTGAGAGTTGTGAATTTGTGATATTGTTCTGTTGTACTTGTATGGAACTGTAATGAACAGGAATAACCACTTATATATGCTTCTACATTAAATTTGGACATTTAGTTGTTTCAGTTTTTAGTTTTTAACGAGTTCTTCTTTTGAAGCAGTTTAATTTGAGGAAAAAATAGTTGTAGGGATATGAATTAAAGGAGTAGGAATAAGTGGATCACGATCGAATGATCATACTTTCTACAGACTAAAAACAAAGATCATACAGGGTTTTTGTTTTGCTTTATTTTATTAGCTAGTAATGGGTGTGTGGCTTGTATGGTAAATAATAGCTAATTAATTCTGGATAATGGGTTTGTGGCTTGTATGGTAAATAATAGTTGATTAATTTTTGGGACAGGCATAGGATTGAGATTAATTGCTTCACAAAATTCCACCATAACTACTTTACATGGCTGACAATTTTTAAATTAAAATAATGATGGTTTTTTATGTATAGTTTAATTTGAAGTAGTTTTTTATATTTATTTTTTTAAAAAAATTGAAATATATTTAGACATAGTAAACAGCATGGCAACATCTGCAAGTGGTTCAAGCACAAAGGTACACAGTGGTGAGGCAAATGTAATTTATGATTCATATTTTGATCCTCATGTACTTATAATTAATGTCTCGTTTTCCTTTTATATAACGAAAAATAGACTTAAAATGCAAACATTAATGCAGTATATAATGTTATCAATGTATTATTTATATAGAAATATAAATAAACAGAACTTTTCCTATATAATATTAATTTTATGTTTATTAAATATAACATGTAATTAGCTTTGAAAATATTATTAAATATAATATTTATTTAAACTGTCTTTATTTTATGTATGACATAATTTCTACTCTAATTGACGTGTAATATATTTTAAATATTATTAGATATTCTAAAGAAAAATGTGTTTAAAATAAATTTATGTGCATTTAATTTAATTTACTTTTTAAAATTAATATTTTTATTATCTATTTCAAAAGATTATTTGTTAAATGAAAATGATTATTTTTAAAATTTAAGTTGAGACATAGATTGAATTTTCTCAATTAATAAAAAGATTGTGTTTGGAGTCTTTAATGGGTCATTATGCTATTAATTATAAATGTCTAGATAAAATGATAAATAAATATGAAAATATTGAGGATTATTGACATAATTATAAGTAAATTAAATGATTTATACATGTTAGTGATAGAAAATGTAACATTACATCAAACTAATATTTATTTAAACTATTGAGTGATTTATTTAAAGTATATATCCAAATTTTAAACAATATATGTAAAATATAAAAATATACCATAGAGAAGGAGCAATTATCACTTTTTTATAAATGATAATATTATTACAGTTAATAATTATTATAATTAATAATTAATTCTTGACATAATGAAAAATTAACAAAATAATACTAATGAGATTAAAAAATATTACCTCTATTTTATCATGCACAATTAATTATATATAATATTGTTAAAATTTATATTATTAGAGTTTTGATTTATACTGTTGTATAAATTGAGAAATATACAAACTACATTAAAAATATAGTCTGTAATAAAGTATTTCAAAAAATTAGAATATTTGATTTTTTTTAACCATTACTTCATTAAGAAAGTTGATAACTAACCTTATCAATCCTAAAAAGTACATATATTATCTTTAAAATATCATTAAAATGAATTATTTATCATAAATTATAAATTATAAATAACAAAAACATTTATTTACTAACATATTTTAACCTATTTAAATTATATTTTTTATTTTTAAATCAACCCTGCAATCATAGCTATTACATCTAAGGTACTTTTTTCAACTAAAAAAAAACTTTTAAAAAGGAGTTTATCTATGACCGAAGTATCCACGGTGCAATCTTATAACTAATGCATTAAGGATTTTGTCCAATGAAAACATTCTCAAGAAATATAAAGAAATTCGACTAGAGTTAAGTATAATGAAATATGTTAATTTCTTACATTGTAATAAATTAAAGTTTAAATTTTCACTTTAAAAAAATTGTTAGTACCGAACCATATCTCAAACATAATTGGAAATGTTAGAAATATGTTCATACTATACTTAGCTCCGATTTTGAATTATTCTTGTGGATTCTCATATCTATATTTCGACTTCTCAATTAGCTGAGTTGGTCAGTCTTATGTCTTTAACAAAGGCTTATGCAATATTGGAATAAGAATACAGATTTTTGGCTCTGTATACTCAGTCATTAATGTAAGTGGATCATAATATCACGATCATCCCTTCTTCGGATCGAAAACCTATAGAACACAATCATTGATTGAATTTGCTTCACACGTGGCAGCGGGTGTGTAAGGGCCTAAGGGGTGACTCACTAGCATAATAAAAAATGAATGATGGTTGATTAAATTTTTTTATCGCATCTCTCATAACTGGCCCATAAAAGAACGAACAAGATTAACATTGGCAGACAAAAAAATCAAACGCCAGTAACATTCCTATCACAGAATTACAGAGGAGCCAGTTCTTAACCGTGAATGTATTCCTGCAAATATTTACTAAACGCATGTAACTTTAAAATGCAAAAAATTGCACCACTAAGATGCATGAAAACTAGGTATATACCAGCATCATCTTGTCTTATACGTTGCTTTGAAAAACAGTATTTGTTATCTCAATCAAACGCTAAAAGCTCATCCAGCTGTTCCTCTGTCCAATGGGGGATTGAACTTTTTTGATTTAGCATCTGCTTCTGTTCTTCTAAGTGATTTTCCATCCCAGTTTTTTCACCATGAGATGTATGAATCGGGTTTGTTGTAGAACTATTGTCTTGAGCAATCCACGCTAGAGTGTCTCCTCCTTCATCCAATTTAGGAGGGTTTAGTTGATCTTCCATCTCACTTTCAAGCTCACCACGGCAGTTTACTTCCACAGGTCCAGCATTATCCTGACTCAGTGATAAGTTCTCTCTTTCCAAAATAGTTTCTTGGTCTTGAACGTTTCCATTATCATTGTGACAGCTCGTTGAAACCAAAAGTTCACCTCTCTGCTTGTCACTATCTACTACTTGTCTAAAGCTTGAATCTAATCTGAGACTACGCATGATTCCTTCGGTTCTTCCCTGTGGCATAGAGAATGTACTGCCTGTAATCCATGACTGTTCATGTCTTTCTGTTGCAAAGAAAGCCAAATATGGATTTCCAAGAACTCAGTATTGTCAATTAGGCATAAAAATTGGCCCTGGGAAGACCTAACAAAAGAATCTGATTCATATATGTGGACATACCTATACTAGGTGTAGTGCGTATCACTTGGTGTGCAGGATATGTTAGTTGTTGTGATGGAGGTCCACTGTCCTTAGAAAAGACCTGTGTAACATATTTAAAAGCCATGGGAACACAAACAAATACCTCTCAACAGTAAATATATAAATAAGAGAAAATAATCAATGCATTGACATACCATCGTTCCAATCATAAATTAAATGACAAAAGTATATTAACAATAATTACTTGAAAAGTTACGTCTAACTTTTTATTAATTGACACTGTAACTATTCATGCATAAAAATTAAACTTAAAAATAGACCTTACTCGGGTAGAAGTTTCTCATAGGAACCAGAATAAGAATGGTAAAACTAAAGTAATATTGATGCTGAATTGGAATGATACCAAAGGTATAAACCTTTATTACAGGATGAACAGTAAAAAACGAACAAATAACAGTAATTATAAAACCATTTTCCGAGGAAGAACTAGCTTCTTCACTCAGTCCTACCAAATTCCTTGATACCCCATGAACCCCACCTCTCCCATATATAGAAATGATTTCCTAACTCTCTCTCCACTCATCAAAAGCCACGTATGATGTTCTGTTTCCATCTATCCATGGGCCTATCAGTAGCTAATGAGAAAAGCAAACTACGCAGACAACATTGAAATTCAAAACAGATGGCATACCTTGACAATGTTATGCAATGTTATATTGAGATAACACGAGGAACGAGTGGGAGAAAACACTGCAACCTGTAAAGCCTAGAATTAAATTAAAGCAAGCAAAAGAGTGTGACACAAAGAAACAGCAAAGTAAGAGACCTTTTGGAGAACTAAAACAGAACCAATAGTGATGTCTTTCATAAATTCTCCCTGCGCGAAGACTTTGCGATGGACACTGGCACTAACAGTGGCAGTAGGATCCTGAAATGAAAACTCATATGAATGTGCACAACAGTTATAGTTGCAGTAAGCAACACAGTAACACTACCTTGAGGGTAACCGTCATGTCTCCGAAACCATTGGGGGTGCAGGATTTGACAACGCCAACCACCAGAGCTACTCTATCAGCGTTCTTCACCGAGATCAACGGGGTGCCGTGTGCCACGTCATCACCCTCCACCATGCCTACAATCATAAATTAATGAGCGAAATTGAGTCATATATTTACTATTTAGGGAAGCTGACCTTGTGAGCGAAGGAATTGAAGGGCAGAAAGCCAGGGATTGGAGTTAAAATCGCTGTCACTTTCGCGGTCAACACGCCTCAGGAATTCTTGAGTGGGGAGGGGGTCGTCGCGGCGGCGATTCCTCATCACGGCCTGAACGGCGCCGGCGGGTCCTGGAATGACGGTAGACGAATTGGCGTTGCAAGGGCGGAGGAAGGCCGAGTCGAGTGCTTCCCAGGGTTCCAACTCCATGACTACCAACTCCACTCTCGCGCGGGAAAGGAAACTCGGTTTGTTACCTTTCTTCTGTTGGGTTGGGCTCATCTCTTGCTAGGCCCAACTCTCAACCTCGGCCTTTTAATTCCGCACCTGTTTTGGTAAACAAAATTACTTCATTTTCATAACTGCCAATGTCAAACTTAGTAGTTCTTCTTATATAAGTAAATTTTAAGGAGTTAATTATAGTAAATTACTTTACTTTATAATTTTATTATGAACAATTGAGATTAACCAAAACACTAAGTCATGTGATTTTTTTAAATCTTCAACTTTTTAAAGTGATGATGTAATTTTGAATAACACATTAGGGGTAACAACTTTAGGATGTAAATTAAGTAGTTGCTAACAATTTATTTTTTTATATAATTTTTACACTTCCTCACGATATTATATTATTTTAAACAACTCGACTAACTTTTTCTAAAACTAATAATTCTAAAATGTTTCTTAAATGAATCTGGTTATCTAATTCTTTTAATTTTATTATTCATCTCTATTTTAATTAATGTGTTGAGACAACAAAACACATGGGAGACAATACAACCAAAACAATAAAAGAAAAAAGTCTCAATAATCGATGCTCTTGACATTAGATACTCTCTGATATCACTGTGCTACTCTTGCAGATATTTATAGAGTTGCTATTTGAAGAACAATTGTGGTTAAAAGGATAGTGGTTGTGCCAAATAAGTTTAACCATCAAATCATGCTTTCATAAAAATATAGAAAGGATTGTGACCACAAAATTGAAAGGTGAAGAGTGTTATTGGCGGAGAGTAGAAGGGAGAGGAGCGGCATCTAGAAAACAGAAGCAACATTGGCCAACTTTGTATCTCTCATATCCCATCACACAAATACATTATTTCTCTTCCTCTTGTTTCTAACAACCAACTGCCAACTAATTATACAATCACCCGAAATAACTGAATTCTGGTGACCTAATAATTAATCATTGTGACGTGTTATTTTAATTTTTGGTACAAAATAAATAAATAATAAATTACATATGATTGTGGTATGCATATTAAAGGGAAGGGGAGGGAGACAAGAAACAGGAGATGCTCATGGAAGACTTACTTGGGCTTTTAAGGATTCACATCAAGCGCGGTGTCAACCTCGCCGTTCGTGATGTCAATACTAGCGATCCATATGCCGTCGTTAGGATGGGCAAGCAGGTTTCTTCTTTTCTCTTCCTCTTACTTTCCATTTAATAATTAATTTTACAAACAAATTAAATTTTCTGAATCCATTCTTTTACACAACTAAATAAATACATGCAACATTTGTCTTAATGTGCATGTACATACCATCTTTTTTATATATGCTCAATCTAACTTGTTTCTTCAGAAGCTTAAGACTCGTGTAATTAAAAAGGATGTTAATCCCGAGTGGAATGAAGATCTTACACTTTCTGTTACAGATCCCATTCTTCCACTTATACTGGTAAGTGTATAATTTATGCGACACTTTAATCCAATGTTGCTTTCATTATGTTTTATATCCTCTTTGCTTTTGTTCATTAGTAATTTTATGCCTGTTTTTATTGATCATATTAAGTGCTAATTGGTTGAGTAATTAACTGCAGACTGTGTATGATCATGACACTTTTAGTAAGGATGACAAAATGGGAGATGCAGAATTTGATATTGCACCATATATAGAAGCCTTAAAGATGAACATAGAAGACCTCCCAAGTGGTACTATAATGACAAGAATATCGCCATGCAGGACTAACTGCCTGTCGGAGGAAAGTTGCATCACTTATGTCGATGGCAAAATTGTCCAAGATGTTGTCCTTAGATTGCGAAATGTGGAATGTGGTGAAGTGGAAATCCAATTGGAATGGATTGCTCTTCCTGGCTCCAAGGGTTTATAATTTGTTTATTTATTAGCTGCTTCATCCATTCAAGGGGTTTTATGAAGTATGCCAACTATTACTGAGTGTGTCTACCTATATGTATTTCTTTTTATCGCATTTGTTGTGCATGAGTAGGTTTCAATTCTTTATTTTGTTCATACGTTTTTAAATGCCTGTTTCTTTGCTTATGGGGACTCAACTGACTCTCAATATTGTGTTTTGTTGAGCCTGCCAACAGGTATTAATGTATCATGTTGAGTGATAAGAGAAACTTTATGTTATTTCTTGTATATTTTACATGTTCTAAGTCAGAGGTAATATTGGATAATGTTTGTTAACTTATATGCTAATTACCAGAACCAATATGACTCGATACACACAATGGATTAAGCATGTTAATTAGTGTTTGATTTCTCATATTGTGTACGACAAGTTATTTGTTGGAGAGGTTATACTCGTTTTGGTCATCTCTCCACTAATGGTGAGGATACCGTTAAAGCAAAAAAACTTAAGTTTTGGAAAGGGATGGTGCTCCCCTATGCTCCAATATGCCTTCTTGTTCTTTTTTATATAATCGAAAGAGAATGTATATTGATTAGTTGAGTACAATATGCTTTCTGACTCAATGAAGTTTGAAACAAACAAATATTAATAATTCAAACCAGACGCATCACCAATAAAACTCTACCAGGAATCCTTTTACAAAATTCAACATAAACTGAGAAGAATATGCAATGCCCCTTAACAGATCCATCCAAAACATATTACATAATCTGATACAAACTCACTAATAAAAGATAACAAAAATCAACGTCAATAGATTGTCACATCAGAAAGTATAACAAGCAGCAGCACCCTACATCAATACTTCCAAAGCTCAAGGGTTGTTAAAAAGAAAAACATCCATCATGTATTAATTGTGTCCCTCTTCTTAATTAAAAATGACACTTTCTAAGCTTAAAGGTTATTAAAATGTTGAATTTGCGTCTCATTCCTTAAGCCACCAAGAACTATAAACTTTTGATGTAGGAAACTCTCCTTAAGCTGGCATTCCCTGCCACGTTTCTGTTATAATACTCTTTCTTTCTTCAATATCTTCTTCCTCCAAACAGCCGACAATTGCCTTATCATCTCATCTAACTTATTTAGCTTTTCTATTAATTGAGAGATATTGGACACTGTGCTCTCAAAGACCTTCTTATTCCACTACTTCAACCTAGCTTTTTTAGAAATTAGAAGTACGAGTTTCTCTTGAAATGCGAAGATTTTCCGGTCGTCCACCTAGAATTTTTTCCAATAAGTAGAAATTAAATTATTGTGTTGAAGCCAATAATCGTTAAATCTAAAAAGTTTTTGGTATCCAATTTTAATTCATGCATTTTAGGTCTCCAATTTCTATCTTGCACTCATTGAACAAAAATCCCCCCTTAAGCTTATTAAGTTCTCTAAGACTAAGAACCTACGTTAGATGACAATTGGAAAGTGCAGCAGTAGTACAAATAATAAACTGATAAGTACATAAATAAATCACTCCACAGAGACTTCCCCAAAATAATAGAGACTAATGAAATCTAAACTATCTATTATTTATCGTAATTACTTTTTAATAAGAGACAATTAATTACGAAATCTGTTAGATTCAAATCCCTTTATATTAATTAGATAAAATAGGATAAACAATTTTATAAATTTACCAAAAAAAAAAAACTTAATCTGACCCAACAAGCTAGTGAACCAGGCCGAGCTATAAGAACGCTCCATTTTGACACTTGTAGATAATAAGTTGTCTGTGAATTTTAAGTTTAACTGTGGGGCTAGTGAGATCATTTAATTGATTGAAATAAGAGAATCTCTTGTTTCTCAAACTCTTCCAAGATCAAAGGTGTGATCTCTACGAAATTGACTTGTCAAGCATCCCATACGAAATCCTAAGCAAAGTCAATATCGGATAATGTGTTTGAAATTCGATGTGAATCCACACAAATATGCCCCGTTGCCCAACAAAAGCAACTTGTTTTTCCCCTTCCACGTACCAATGAAATTGTACAACTTTGATTGATTGTGTGAAAGTAGCTTTTTATCTTCAATGCTTTTCTTTCCCACTAACACAAAATTGGTTTCCCTATCACAAATGAAGCTCATACAGCCACAGCACAACAGAATTTATCCCACTGTTAGCTTGTTTTGTCAGATAGAGTTCCAGAATTTTGGCAACCAATTTATTAGGACAATTGAATCAAGCAAGCAGTGGGATAAATTCTCAATATTAATTGACCTAAAATAAATAAATAGTTTTATTTTCACTTATTTAGTTAGATTTGAATCATATTTAAGATGGGGAAAGAAAGTGTTTTAAGACTAAATTAGATATAGAACTTTTACTATTAATTCAAAAATTAATATAATAAATTTTCATAATCTATTGTGTATGTTTGTTAGTATTACTGTTTTAATTTATTATAATTTAAACATTAATCTTTTAATTAATATTCATAATTTATATTTTACTTTTTAAATCATAGGCTAGTATGTAGTTTTTTAAAAAAAAATTTGAATTTTGATTAGAAAAAAAAAACAACAAAAACACATATGTTATTATACTTAAATTATGAAATTGTTTCAACGTGGTGAGTGAGAATGAACCTGATAATTTCATGTTGCATTGGAGGTAGTTGAAAATATTGATTAACGGTGGTGTAGTACCCAATCGACCCATTTTTAATTAGGCATTTAGTAGGGCACGAAATTTAGGGAGAAAATATATATATATATTTTGAGGAGGCCAAGAGATTGAAGGAATCGAGTGGGAGGATGTAAATAAGACAAAGGAGTTAAGAAGATAAAAAAAAAAGTAAAATGGCATGCATTCGTTTTATGGTCTTAGGAAACATAAAAAGCAGTGGCAGTGCGTGCAGGTAAGCATGGTGTTTGGGGTTTTGAATTGTATTCTATGACTGACACATTACTGTTCCCTCCTTGGCCCCCCCCTTTTCTTTCATTCTCTTCTCACCTCAATGCCTTCCATCATTAACTTCCACGCATGCTTCGCTTCTCACTTCTACCACTTCATATTTTCAAAATTATTCTTCTTTTTTTAACATATTCAAAACTTTATCTTTTATTTTTCTTTTAACAAGTTTTATTAAGCTAATGGTTGAATTATAAAAATCCATATCTTATCTTATACATTATAGATGTAAGTCAGTTTGACATGATACAAGCTGTTGCTTCGCTAATGAAGGAAATGAAAAGGGAAATTAGAAAGGAAAATGATTTGTGCATGTTTTAAAGGGAAGTATCATTTCCAATCTCCCATCTAGTTTAGTAGCTGCCACTAATGAAGTTGTTGTGGGCTTCTGCATTCATTTTTTAATCTTTTATATGAGTTTTTCTTTTTTATCATTGGGAGTGTTTTTCTATTTTATTAAAAAAAATAAGTATAATTATATATTTTTACCTTTATAATTGAATTTAGGGATAATTTTGATTTTTATATTTTAATCACTTGATTTTGATCTATAATATTTTAAAAATGCACCATTGTAATCTTTGTATTTTTAATAATTTAATTTTGATTTATATATATAAAAATAGATAAATTTAAATTTATTATTTAATTTTTAATAAATAATGATGACATGTCAGTCAATTATTTTTAAATTAAATAATTTATAATATATAAATATTTTAGTGATATTAATTATTTAATTTTTATAAATTAGATTATTTAATATGAATATCAAAATTCTTTATTTTTCAAATATAAAAACTAAAATCAAACAATTAAAACTAAAAAACTAAAAAAAATATTTTTAAAATATGTAAATTAAAATTATAAAATTAAAATTGTTCATTCACTAAATTAAAGAAGATAAAAATATAATTAAACAAAAAAAGCATCATTCTAGAAGCAAAGAAACAACTCAATGTTATTTTTTTGGTTATTTACCAGATTTGTAGTATGTTTAAAAACAGTTTTTTTTTACATTATTTTTAATGTTAAAAATATTTTTTAAATATGAAACCAAACTCGTACCAAAATGTAAATTTTACCGAATATAGTTTCTTAAATATTGAAGTAAACCTATGTCTGGTAAAGTTATAGATATTTAGTTATTACTAACTAAATTAATTTAGATTCTAAATTTTAATTTAATTAAAAGTGATATAAAGTTGTTTTTGTATTAGGTAAAATAATTTACACTAAATTTTATAAAATAAACTTACTTTTAAAAGAAAATATCTAACATAAATCACTTTATTTTAAAATTATATTTTTATAAAATTAATTTGGTTTAAAAACAATTTATAAATGCTTATCCAACTACATACTCAGTTATTTTCCTTTAATTAAGTTAAAAAGAAGTATTCTGATTTTATTCTCAAATTATTGCATTGTAGTTGTTAATCGCCTAATCTAGAAGCTTTGCAAAATGGAACATTTAAAAGGCTATTAATTTTTTTTTAATTTCATCATATATAGTTTATTAAGTTTATGTTACTAAAAGAAATTGGTTTTAAGAAGAATTTAAGTAAAATGTACGAGTTTGAACTTGATATGGTAATTATATTTTTTACTTTAAAAAAAATCATGATGATTTTAGGAGCCTAATAAAGCAACCTTAGTATATATATAAAAGCCAACGGTCTTGCCAGTTGCCACGACGGAGAGGCATTAAAGGTTTTGGTTCTTTTGTTTAAGCATTTTTTTTAAGAAAAGCAGGGTAAAGGTTGCATGCTTTTTCAGTAACATTCTCTTTTCACTGCTGGTGCTGCTTTTTATACTACTATATATTTTTTTATCATATATAAATCCTCAAAAGATTTTCTATAATTACGGTAACTGGTGTATTCTTTTTGCCATTATTATAAATTAATTAATTCATATATTACTATGTATGGATCACAAAAATTATTATTACCCAACTAATAAACATATATCGCGGCTTATTTAATTGTATTACTATTTTGTCATTCCACTTGAGTGAATCCTGTTACTATTTTTGCTATAAAGAATTGTTTTGTTGTTTTCTCTGGTTTGAATCTCATACAAATGAGGGTAACGTTCTTTTTTTTTCCAATAAATTTTCTAACAAACCTACTTAATACTTTATAAAAAGTATTCCCACCAATTTTTTTTATAAAAAATATTAATTAAAAAATATATCTTTAATATATTAAAATATAAAAGTGTTTAATACTTTATTTACTTATTCAATTAAATAATTTATCAATATTAAAAAATTAATTTATTTGATTATAACATTAAATTTATCATAAATTCATAATCTTTTAAAATTATCTCTAATATTATTCTTATGTTTTAGAAATATTTTTATTTAATTTTAATTCTTTTAACCTCTCACGTAATTAATATATTATTTGTGAATAGTCAAAATAAAAATTTTAAAAATATCTCTTAAGAAAACTAAAATATTAATGTATTATATTTACTATTTATTGATTTTAAAAAATTCATTATTAAAAATATATTTTAAAAAATATTTTGAATTAATTTTTATAAAAAAGATAAAGTTTAAATTTAAATCTTATAATATATAAAATAAGTAGGAGAATTAAAAAGAATTATGAATGTTATTTAATTTTGGGCAGCAAAAAGGAGAGTGATGAAAAGGAAAAGAAAGATAAAAAAAAAAAAAGTGATAATAATATATAAGAAAAGAAGAGAGAAATAAAAGGAGTATTTATTTTCATAAGCAAAAAGTTAATAAGAGAATTTAAAATTATTCTATTTATTGAAAATTGTTTTTGGAGGATGCCTATATTCACACGCGTGTACATGATTCATGCTCTGTTGACTACCGCGAAGATGTCTCACATTGTTGAGTGCAATTTGAGTGGGTGTGTTAACTTAGTTTTTCAAACTATGCACTAAATGTAGACTTGGGTTTAAATGCGTAGGGTGGTACCCGGGAAAGAAGAAAAATATTAAAATTATTCAGCTATATATATATACTCATTTACTTCACATTATATATTTTCCTTTAAGAGACTAACATCAGATGAGACAGTTCTGACACGAAACGCAGCAAACAATCCTATACATTCTGTTCATCAATTAAACACTGTTGTACTAATAATTAGTGTGTTTGTACATAGAAATTATGGAAGAGTAATGGGGGGAACCAATGGGCAAAACAAAAGAGAAGTCTTGTAACTTGTTTAAGTCAAAGACATTTTTGATCATATAGTGAATGGAATACATACGTAATTTGACATAGAGGCTCCATTGCAAGAGGCATCATTCTGTAGATATTCCAGTGATCAGTAATGTAAGATTTTACCATGATGATGTTTAGGAAAGGTCTGAGGTCAAGCTAATTGGGAGAAACATAATGATGGGAACTCAACATATGCTGCTTCAGATCAATATTAACTTTTAATACCTTTTCGTACGTAGACATTATCATTTAACAAATGCCTCTGTTGTTCAATATCTTATTAAAAAGTACCAATCAATTTGCTTGCATTGTCTCAGTTGTTTCAGGCTCTCAGCTTCTGCAGTTTACAAAAGTTTAATACATACGTACAACTTAATTATAAATGCCTGTAATAAAAGATGGTTTTGTACTCCTTTATAAAACTATTTTGTGTTTGGTTCTCACTCTTAGACAGCTTTACAGATTCAGGTAAACAGGTTCTGAACCAGGCTCAGAACCCTTTTCTTATGCCTTTTCTTTTAAAGAAAATTTTGAGTTTAGATATAAAAATAAATTTAAGCATATATTTGGACAGTTTTGTAAAATACTATAGATATATTTTTCTGAAACTTTATTTGAATATCTTGAATTTTATAAAACATTTTTAGTTAAAATTATTTTAAGAAAACAAAAATAAACGGCTCATAAACATTGGGTTAGACTAAGAGCAAACATTCTCCACACCAAAATCTAATCCTTAGCATTGATTTTCAAAAGATTTATTTGATTATGATGAATAAAAAAATGATTTATTGATTATACATGGTTAATACTTGCAGGTTTAAATATTCATTTATTTTATATTTAATGTTCATTTTATTGGCGATAAAATCCCTACACAACAGAGGGTTAAAGATAGAAAACACATAAAAAATACACTTCAAGTACAACAAATAGTAAAAAATATATAATTTAGCATGTTTCGAAATCTTTTCCTATATCCACCAATTAACTCAACAAAAATATACTACTTCAAATAAGATTATAAATTCTTTTTTGAACATTCTATCATCCTACGCATCGAAACTTTTACTCAAAAGTTATAATATATGATAAATATTTTTTCATTTACAATAATCACTCTAAAATCCCTTAGACTCATATCTCCTATTTGTAATTCCTTCACATCGGAGGGTGATATCGCTTCTCATTTAGGTGATACTGATTCTCTTTATAAAAATTCCTTTTTACAGTGAGAATGAAAGACTTTATTCACAAATTTGACTTAATAAGTGTTCTACCAAAATTTTCAAAAGTTGAGATACATCTATCTGCTTTTTGAATTTATTTCTTAAATTTTCACCTATTTATTTAGAAATTGATTTTTCCTATTATGAGTTAGTCATTGTATAAAAATTCTAATTTGTAATCTTTATACAAAAGTTAATATTATATTTTTATTTTTATTGTTTGAATTTGTTATGATGATATTAAATGAACGCTGAAGTCTAATAAAATTTTTATGTGATATATAATAATTCTTCAAATGAGGTTAATCATTTTAACTCTTAAATAAAATTAATATTTGTTGGACTCATTTTCGGTCTGACAGGTCCATAAAACGAGTTCAAATTAGTCCAAGATTAAAAATTACATGAGTCCAGCCCAATGCCAAAGCTCCCCAAACCAAAGTAGTGAGTAGAGTCATTTTTCGGGTTAGTCCAAGGCCAAAATCAACCCCAACAAGGCCAAAACGTGATTGTGGGACCCACCCTTAATCTGAACGGTGTCGTGGAGAGCCAGCAGGTTCACAGTTGTACCAATGAACAAAGTCAACTTAGGAAAAACTGGAAACAAGGGACAAAATAGAACTTGGCAGGGGGACAAGACGAATGTACCTCTGAAAAGATGAAAAGAATAAGGAAGCATTAAAGAGGCAGAAGTAGAGCTCCTATGTGCCATGAAACAAAGAGTGAAAAACATGGGGAAGGATGCTCGACAAGACGACTACTCTGCCAAAAGAACGACAGAATCCACCCTTAGATGACCACGCCTAACACCGCGCTTTGATCAATCGCCACCACAATTAATGAAAAGTGCTCCGAAGAAGGGAGAAAGGGTGTCGCTGCATTAAATGAACATGGGGAAATTGCCATTGCATTTATGAGCAAAGATCGTCCAAAGATATTGTCAATAGAGGAGGGGAGAAGGAAGTGCCTATAAAAGGATGCAATATGGAACGAGAAGGATCATCAAAAAAAGGAGAAAGAGAGGAAACTATTTGCAATTCAGGAGAGCTAGCACTTGGTACGTGGATACTTAGAGCTAGTAATCAAGAAACACCCCGAGACTTTGCTGGATACCAGGTAAGTAATTCCGACGAACTTCCCAGTTACTTTTAAATACCATACACCTCATCTATATCCCACCAGGTTCGCATAAACCCCAAAGTCACCATGTTCCTAGACTGCTCAGATAAAGAACCTGAAGTATAAAAAACCTAAAGAGGCTTGACAACCCCTAATGTCAACCCCCTTAAACCTAAGCCCATTTAAATCAATTTTCGTCTAGTTCCCTACTCAAGCTGACGTTTAGTTGTGTTAAGACCGGGACCCCTTCGGTCCCATCCTGAGTTCGGAATGGATTCCGACTCACTTTAAGGCCGAAACCCATTCGGCCCTATAAGACCCGAACATGTGTCGAATCAATCACCCAGATATATTTTTTCACAGAACTACGTGGACTTTGACTTCTTGTAAAAGAGATACGTAGGCATGCGGGAACAGTTCCTTCGTCAAGTCTACTCACACACACACCTTATCCTTACCCCAAACCCTGCCAAGGTCCCCATCTCTCACTTACCCTTAGGAATACATCACACGAGCAAGTGTCATCGTAGCCATGTCTTAAAGTAAAGTAAACATCGTGTGATGGACACAAAGGGATGTTGTCCAAGACCGAGTATATCCAATCCATTCAATTTCCATGGTTTTTTTGATGTTCCAAAACAAAACACCGGTGGCGACTCCTAAACCCTCCGCCGTGAGGTCGCGAGCCCGTCGCGACAATATTATATTTTAATTCTTATATGAAATCAATGTTACATTTTAGTTCTTAAAAGAAAAGAAAAAAACAATAGTTTCCATAAGTAATGTAAAGTTTATAACATTAATTAATTTGCTGACCATATATGTTTTTCTTATATTATAAGTGCAATATTTTTGAACATAACAACAAGGTTTTAGTAGAAAGTAGAACTTGATCAAACATGTAGATGCAAAATTTGAGTGGTCATCATACTATTCTCGTAGGTATATGAAATTATTCTAACTTATTACATGGAGAAACCTTCCTCTTTCCCAACTCTTATTCTCTATATGTTAACGGGAGATAATAATGCTAATCAGAAGACTCTTTTTAAGAAGGTTTGACGAAATAATTTACTGAGTAGTTAATAAAATATAGGTATAATACGAGTAAGTTTATAAACTATTCAAGAATTTTTTTAGTTAGGTACTTAAAAAATTGTAACTAGATCTTTCATATTTTACTATTTCTGTAATTGGATTTTTGGGGTTGATAAAATTGCCACAAGTTGTTTTTTTTTTTGTCTCAAGCCGTTATAAATTAACCCAAGAAATTAATTACAAAAATTATAAAGAATCAAAGAGTTAATTACATTTTTTAATTTAAAGACCTAATTAAAAATTCTCAATAAATTTAGAGAGCTACTCATTTATTAAACCTAAAACATATTGATACATTTTGCCAAAAATGTATTTCGTTCATTTAAAGGCAATCTTATAATGTAATTAAAATAGTACAAACTATATATGTTTTAGAAACAACAAATGTGATAGTAAACATAGAAAATGCCTTGTTTAGACATTCTCATCATTTCCCATTGACCATTAGGTGAATGTTGCCTATATTTCATTTGTTAAGAGGTTTTGCATCGGCCTTTTCAGGGTGTATAAGCTTTAATTATGTAATAGCTGAAATGGCTAAACTAGCTGTGCTTATTGAATTATTTCAAAACATTCTAACTTTCTTACCCAACTTGATTAAAATACTAAGAACTCATGCATAAGATTAATCAAAATATTATTTTTGAAAACTAACATTCCCGCTCTCGAAGACTAGAGGTATGCATATTTGACCACTTTTGATAGGAGGCCTTAGTGCTAATTGTTTTAGGTGAAGGAAGTATTGGTTCCCATTAAAAAATTTCATTTTGGCTAATAGGTTAGATTCCTTTTTATAAGACTTGAAAAATAACATTCTTATAAACAGACAAAACATGCTCCACAAAAGAATTGTTAACTTTGTCAAGAAACGCTTAGTAAAATTTATACATGGATAATTGGATTTCTTTGTGATTAGCGTCAAGTTTTACTCCGTGTCTCCTTGTTAATCAATATTGTTGTTATGCAATGTTAAGTGACATATAGGAATTAAGATATAATGTCAATTTTGTACAAAAACAAAAACTTAATGTGAGTTTCATATATATAAGAACTAAAACAACCTCTCGTTTAAATATTTTTATGCCATGTAAGATTACCGTCACATAAGTCAATATAACACTGTCATAATGAACCTAAAAGATAAGGATAATTAATCAAAAGTTAGAGTTTTGTATATGAATCAATCCATTTATAAATGTTAAATATAGAAACTAAATAATTAATTTAACCATACTTTTAAATGATATATAGTTTTAAATATAGAATCAATCCATTTATAAATGTTAAATATAGAAACTAAATGATTAATTTAACCATACTTTTAAATGATATATTAGTTTTAAATATAGTAAAAATTAACTGAAAACCTTTCATCCCATTTTCTCTTAAGTATCACATATTAACTCAATTCCCAACTTGCGTATGTGTTTGAGTGGGGTTGTAAACTTATTTTAGATTATCTGGTTTCTATAAATTTGATTTCAGTAGAAAGTAAATTTAAAATGTAATTTATATTTAAAAATAAGTTTGTCGTCAAATGTTGTGATATAAAATTCTTACACAAAAATTACCTAAGGCTTAGAATTGATTTTGAATGAAAATTTCCGTTAAAAATAGACGCAAAAGCAAAACAATACATAAAGATGAGGCATACATGTACACTATCAATATCTCAAACGTGGGTTTGAGCCATTGTATCTGTTGCAAATCGAGACATGGAATACCACCCTTCCCTCCATTATATATTTCATACAAGCACACACTATGATTCTGTTTGAATAAAAAAAAGTTCATCATTTAAATATTTATTAAACGAGTGTTTATCATACAAGTATTAGGATCTTTTAGGTAAATAACTTAATTAATTGCCTATTGAATAAGTGTTTATCATCATATAAATGTCAATGATCTTATTTGGATAAAAAAAATTATAAGCACGTGTAGAAGAAAAAAAAATAATTAAAATAAAATAATTTTTTTGTTTAAACTAAAGTCAATTTATGTATTTAATTTTATAGAATTTTTTTCATTTATTTAAAAACAACTAAGGTGTATAAGAAAATTTTAATTTATGAAAAAGTTTAATACATTTTATCTTCTTATTTTCTTTGTTTATACATGTTTATAGATAAATTTATTCAAACAGTATTTATATATAAGTTATTTCTATATAAAAATAAGAATAAATTATTTTCACACAAGTTATAAATTATTTTGAAATTTTTATTAAAATAAGATAAAGACAATTTATCTCAAAAAGATTGTATGCCCATTATTTTTATAATACAATAAGAAATAGGATAGAATTATTTTCATATAAGTTGTAAATTATTTTGACGAGATGATTAAAATAAATTAAAAACAACCTATGCAACCTATGAACATATTATAAAATTTTTAAAACATTTATACAAGCGCTTTATGTTATAAAATATATTTAAATAAATAATAAATAAGCAAATCCAAATGCATATATGTTTCATGTAAACTTCATCACTTGAAATTAGTTACACATAATTGTTATCCCCCTTAAAATTAAACCTAGATGATTTTTCATTTCTCCTAGAAACATGGAACATGAAATTGCTTTCCATTTGACAGCATCAGCCTGATGGAGTGGCCTGTAATACCACCTAACGAAGTGAACCCAAAGCTCTTGGCAGTGGCAAGCCCTATTAGATACGGTTGGGAAGGGACAATTTAGGGCCATGTGATGGTTTCTACCCTCTTCACCTCATGCATTTGTCCTAGAGTATTACTAGTATATCCTAGCGCGTGGAGTCTCCAATCCCCTCTCCCTTTATCTAAAGATTATTTTGTCCATATCCCCATTCAAATGCTATTTTCAATTTTTTTCCTCCTTTTTTGTATATCTATAGTTTGTTACGTAACATGTATTTTGTTCAATTATTAAGGAATGGCTTTTCAAATTCAGGTAGAACTAATTTTAGTAAATTTGATTTTCAACTATTAAACGCATGTGAGATGTGTGTCCAAATTAATTTTAATCCTATATTTATATTAAAATATTGGAGAATCATGTTTTTATATATATAATAACGAGAACAGAGTTTAAATTTAAAAGTTTGTATATGGTACTTAAATCCCACCATTCTAGTGGATGAGAACCGACTTTTTAATGTTAAAACAAACATGTCTTGTGACGAAAATATTTGTATAATTTTGCTGTAAAATTAACTTAATTGAAAAGATAAAAAGGTTGATAGATGGGTATAGTTATTTTTAAAATAGTACTTTGAAGATTGAAATAATTGTGAAAGAGAAGTGGAGTGGAGAGGAAGAGAATATGATTTAGGCATGCAGGGGAGAAAACTAGAGGTGAAAGAATGGATACAAAGAGAAAGGGATAAAAAAGGGGGGCAAGAGGCAGGTGATGTTGGCAAAGCTTAAAGAGCTCTCTCAAAAAACAAGTACTTGTAGACACACACAACCACCTCAACCCAAGTTGCTTTTGTGACAGACTCCATCAAGTCCCATAGAAGGTAGAGAAGATCAAGGCTCACCCCCCAACCAAGTTTAGTTATCAATCAAATACGCCCATCCCCACTCCTCTCCAAACCCCAAATCCAAACACAGTTCAAAACAAAAAGGAAAGAAACAAAAAAAAAAGAAAAAAGAAAAAAGAAAAAAGAAATATAACCCCTCTCTGCGTGCGTTGTGCTTTGGGGACTGGACTGCAAGTGCAAGGTCGCACCTCTCAAAGCCGAAAAAATATTGGGTCTATTTTCCTTATTAGCAAGCAAAACACCAGCTCAAAAACCAAAACACATGCTCTCTCACTCTCACTCTAACTCGCAAAGCACTTAGCCGAAACGAAAGATGATAACGTTAAGAGACTTCTACCATGTGATGACAGCAATGGTGCCACTATACGTGGCGATGATACTAGCGTACGGTTCAGTGAAATGGTGGAAAATCTTCTCACCGGACCAATGCTCGGGCATAAACAGGTTCGTGGCTCTGTTCGCGGTCCCACTGCTGTCGTTCCACTTCATAGCGTCGAACAACCCATACGAAATGAACTTCCGGTTCATAGCGGCAGACTCACTACAGAAGATAATAGTGCTAGTGATCCTGTTGATCTGGAGCAACGTGAGCAAGAGGGGGTGTTTGGAGTGGACAATAACGCTGTTCTCCATCTCGACACTACCAAACACGCTGGTGATGGGCATTCCCTTACTGAAGGGGATGTACGGAGAGTTCTCGGGGAGCTTAATGGTCCAGATTGTGGTCCTTCAGTGCATCATATGGTACACCTTGATGCTCTTCATGTTCGAGTACAGAGGAGCCAGAATGCTCATCTCTGAGCAGTTCCCAGACACTGCAGGTACCATTGTCTCCATCCACGTCGACTCCGACGTCATGTCTCTCGACGGACGACACCCCCTGGAAACCGAGGCCCAAATCAAAGAGGACGGCAAGCTCCACGTCACCGTTAGAAAATCTAACGCTTCCAGATCCGACATCTTTTCTAGAAGGTCCCAGGGCCTCTCTTCCACTACCCCTCGCCCTTCCAACCTCACCAATGCCGAGATTTACTCTCTCCAGTCCTCCAGAAACCCCACTCCCCGTGGTTCCAGCTTCAACCACACTGATTTCTATTCCATGATGGCCGCCGGTCGCAACTCCAACTTCGCCGCTTCCGATGTTTATGGCCTCTCTGCTTCCAGAGGACCAACTCCCCGACCTTCCAACTACGAGGACGATGTTGCTAATGCTAATGCTAATCCCAATGTCAATGCCAATGCCAATGCCAATGCCAATGGCAAGCCCAGGTACCACTATCCTGCTCCTGGAACAGGGCACTATCCTGCACCTAACCCTGGCATCTTCTCTCCCACCGCCTCCTCTAAAAATCCTTCCAATGCCAAAAAGCCCAATGCCCAGCCCCAGCCCCAGCCCCAGCCCAAGCCCGACGATCCCAATAAAGACCTTCACATGTTCGTTTGGAGCTCCAGCGCTTCCCCGGTTTCCGATGTCTTTGCCGGACATGAATACGACCATAAAGAAGTCAAGCTAACTGTTTCTCCCGGAAAAGGTTTCATTTTAAATTTAATTATATTGTTACTTAATTTAATTTATTTTCATTTTTATTTATATTTTTTATTTGTATGTATGGTCTGTCAGTGGATGGTGGTAATAGAGACGGTCAAGAGGAGTACCTAGAGAAGGATGACTTCAGCTTCGGAAACAGAGGAATTGAGAATGAGCATGAAGGTGAGAAAGTTGGGAACGGAAATCCAAAAACTATGCCTCCTGCCAGTGTGATGACAAGGCTTATATTGATTATGGTGTGGAGGAAGCTTATCAGAAACCCCAACACCTACTCCAGCCTAATCGGCCTAACTTGGTCGCTCATTTCATTCAGGTATATATATGTATGTGTATATACATACGTCTTTTCTTTTCTCAACTATTCATTCTTGATTCTTTAAATTCACAATATGTGTGTTTTTTCTTTTAGGTGGAACGTTGAAATGCCTGCCATAATTGCCAAGTCTATTTCCATATTGTCAGATGCAGGGCTTGGCATGGCCATGTTTAGTCTTGGTTAGTGTAGACATACATACATCTTCCTTCTTTCTTTAAACCGGGAAACGATAATTAATTGTAAAGTGAGAATGAACTTGTTCTGCCCTTTCTTTGCTTGGAAAAGAAAAAGAAGGGGGCAGCAAATCTTTTCTGATTTCATGTTAGCTTTGCTTATTAATTTATTGTTATTATTAAATGCCTTTGTTTTAATAAAGAAAGGAAAGAAGCAGGCAAGTGTGTAGTTTTTTCTACCTAGCGGAAAAGCAAAGTGAACGAACAAACAGTATTATTATTATTATGAGGGTTGGTTCCTTTTTGAATCTATCTTTACGGTGATGGCTTTTTGGGTTTTGCCGAACTTGTGCTGTGTTGGTGGGGATGATGATGAAAGGTCTTTGATTGACTGACAGTGGGAATTGAGATATACCCGATACTATGATGGTGGGCACTGGGCATGGCATGCATAATGATAATTGCATATGCATGCTTTGTTCTGTTTGATTTGATTTGCTTATGATGCTTTTGATGTGCATGACAGGTCTGTTCATGGCTTTGCAACCGAGGATCATAGCATGTGGAAATTCCGTAGCAGCTTTTTCTATGGCCGTGAGATTCCTTACAGGTCCAGCTGTCATGGCAGCTGCTTCCATTGCTGTTGGACTCAAAGGCGTTCTCTTACACGTTGCCATTGTTCAGGTATTCCTCTCTCTTTCTTTCTTTTCTCTGCCCCTTCCCCCTTCCCCTTCCAACACAACCAATACAATATTCATTCACTTAAGCTAATAAAATTCCACCACATTAAAATATGCACATGTACCTCTGCCGAGATAACCTATTATATTTGCTTAAAATAATTAAAGCTGTTAATTGTACAGATAAATATTCAAGTTATGTGAAAATATTAACTTTAATTGCCACATGAAGATTGAATCCGAAAAAAGAAAAGAACAAAAACTCGTTCACCCAGAAAAAGAATATCTATCTTTCTTGACCGAGTTTGTAATTGTACAACAAACATTTGACCAGTTTGTTTATTGAAATTTGATTGTCAAAATATACAGGCAGCTCTTCCCCAAGGAATTGTCCCATTTGTCTTTGCGAAGGAATACAATGTACATCCTGATATTCTCAGTACGGGGTAAGTAGAATTTTAGTTCTGCACTGCTCTCCTAATAATATATCAATACTTTTTTAATTTAATATTTTTCATTTTCAATTTATTGGCAAAATTAGAGTTTTATTTTTTATGATTTATGATATTATAAATGATAACGGATGGCGCATGGTGAATTAAATGCAGTGTTATTTTTGGGATGTTGATTGCATTGCCCATTACGCTCGTGTACTACATCTTGCTGGGTTTATGAGTGAATGAAATGATACGATGCGAAGATCACATGTGGCATCCATGCAAAGCTCGATTGCGACTTCTTAGAGCACGAGAACAGATGTTCAATGAAATACAAAAGCATCACCATAATTGAATAGGAGGAGGGATGGATCGACGGATGAGTTTTCATTTTCTTTTTTATGATTTGCCCTTGCTTAGTGAAAATGTATAATCATGTTTTTAGCTAATTTATAAAATGGCTATCTCGTTAAATTTCAAATTGAAAATTCTCCCGATTCCGTAACACTCGTCAAGCTAAGAAGGAATAGAAAGCAATGACAACTTGTTGAAATTGGAAACTTTGTCATTTTTACCCAATATTTACAGGTCATATTTTCTATTTTTTTCACTTTAATGATGAAAATGCCATTAAAATAGAAAATAAGATAATATTCTTGTAATTAAAAGTAAAAGTTAAAAATGAAGGGAAACGAAATGCAAAATGAGAGGACAGGTTACTAGTCTAGTTCCACCCAAATGGGTAATTTTAATTTTTAGCACAGCTAGTGATAAATATAAGATTTTCTAATCACTTGTCGACAAACGTGTGTGTACGTGCCTAACATTGCTTTCAGTCTATACCTGCATGGTGTTTTCTCCTTCAAGATTTAATTCATGATATGTCGTTTCACCTAACTTGTGGGATTGACCATATAACGAAGAGGAGAGAAGGTTTAAAATTGTAGAGTAAGACCATTCTAAATATGAAATAAATGAGTTTGAAGCTGGAGATATATATATTTGATGCGTTTGGGAAATATACAAACGTAGTGCAAAAAGGGACCCCCCATTATAGGATAGGGGTTTGATTTGATGTGGACTGCTTTGGAATATTAGGGGACAACATTCACAATCTAAAGTTTCTCCTCCTTTTTCTCTCACTCCTTTCTTCACATCTCTATTCTTTTAGTTATACATACATTGCCTTTTTGTGACACCTTTCCTTTTCAGTCTTCGTTTCTGTTTGGTGCTTTGCAAGACATCTTTTTGAACCCTTGTAAACTAGAATAGAAGCGAAGCATAAGATCTGCCCCCCATTCCTTCATTTTTTGCAAGCAACTTCTACTAATTCCAGTGGCTATTAGTAAACATGACAGGGTGACTGACCCAGTTTCCTTTAAAATGGGAAAAGGCAACATTATTAGACTTATACATACAATACCTTTTTTTATAATATTTTTCTATTATATTAATCATTTTATCTCATATTTCCTTTTCTTCTCATCTATAATATTTATTTTATATGTTTTTTTTTTTATCAATTTTACGTATAGGCTTTCTCATGATTTTGTTAGGATTAGAAAAACTTCCTTTTAAAAGAATTTTATCTCTAAAATGAATTTGTATTTATTTATTTAAAGTATACCATGGCATGATGTTAACTCACAAGAGCTAAAGAGTAGTTATATATATATCACTACTTGCTCATTTAAAAAAGTTATCTATTAATATTAGAGTTACCAAAGTGAGTTGTGTGAAATAGGTGAGTCAATCTGAAACAACTCAATTATTAAAAAAAAATCACTAAGTTTTCATTATTAATTTAACTTAAAGGTTATTTGTGTGCAAGCCTAATTATTTGATAAAAGAAAAAGAAACACTAGAAAATATTTTTCTCACTTTCCTCTGCCACCCGTCTTCATCGTCCATTGCATCTAATGATGTTTGCAGTTCAATTTATTCAACTTTTAGACATTTAAATAAAAATAATATACAATTTAATTCGATTCAATTTAAATGCAATGTCAAACTAAACAAATATTTTGTGGTGATTTATTTCAATTAATTTGGTTTGTAAGACTTTTTTTTTACCTAACTAACACACTTATTTTCTACTAAAATAAATTGACACATTGTATAATTTAATAACCACTTGACTTCTTATTAATATTTAAAAATGACATTTATATATAGTAATAAGCAACAAAGTAACAAAAGACCACGTATAATAATTATGATATATATTATCAAAATTATATATCATTAAATCCTTGACCAACATACATAACCAAAACCATCGATCTAAGTCAAATTACATCCTCTTATTCCATTTCTACCACATTTGAAGTGAGGAATTGAGTCATGGATATATCTTGGCATTGGTCTACATGGCATGTAATCTGATTAGATTCATTTTAGCTTTTCATTATTACGATCAAGGACTTTCTTTCTGAGCACGTAATCCAGCTTTTTGAACAAATATATTAACATTCTAACCATCAATTGTATAAGTCTTAATCATTTCTAATTATGTCTTTATTGTATAGAGATGTTTAGTCCTTTTCACTCTTAAGAAAGAATGTCTTTCTCTAATTTCAAAAAATTCAACACTAACACTCACTCAAAATGGTTAGAAATTAATTAAGAAAAACTTTGTTTGAGTAAACTTTACATAAGTATTTATAGGAAAAATATAAAAATAAAATAAAATAAGTTTATGTTAATTTTAACTTATATGGAGATGTTTATTTTATTTTCTTTCATATTTTTTCTTTTATAAATACTTATGTATAAACAAGCTCAAAATTTATCAAAATTAAATTTTTATGGTTTTTGAACCTAACATTATCTACCGGTGGTGACTAAAAAAATGTAACATTAACCATCAAGGTGCACCACACACTCACGTAAGCTTAGGGTAGTTATCAGGGTTAAGAAAAAAAACATAATAATTTATATTAGAGTTTACATGAAAAGCAATATAAATATATTAAAGGTATGGATAGGCTTGGTTTGTCTTACTATATTTATTATTTTTAATAATATTTATTATAAAAATATTATCGATATATTTTTTAGTAATATTTATTAAATAAAAAATATTACTAATAATATTTACATCATAATCCAAATACAATATTTATTAAAATACTATCAAAATTAAAATTAATAAGTAACATTTTTTATATTTTCACAATTTTTTTAAATGTTGCCAAAAGTTGTAGTGTTGGTTTAAGTTTAACCGTATGGATCGAAAACTGAACCAAATCAAAATAAAAAATTATGATGTTTTTGTTATCAGTTTTTATCGTTTTTTTTTATTGTTGTTATATTTTAGCAGCTAAGATAGTTGGTAGTCAACTTTTCAATTTTGAGAGAGTTCAAGAACTCTCTTTGCACTTGTATATAAGGGGTTTCTTTGATCAATAATATCTTTTGTTTCATTTTTATTATTCTCTAATATGGTATCCGTTTCAAACCTTCTACTCTTTTTCATAATTTTTCATAGATGCCAACATTTATTTTTTATTTCAAGATCCATATCTAGGATCTATTATATATATTCATCCTAGTTATAAAAATACATCCATTGATCTTGAAGGTTTGAATTAACATTCGTTGGCTTGGGCTATGACTATGGCACTCCAAATGAGAAACAAATATGAATTCATTGATGGTTCTACTCCTCATTCGTTTCCAATGAATGATGAATCCATTGTTTGTTGCTTGGAAGGGGTGCAATACTCTTGTTCTATCTTGGTTAAATCATGTTATGTCCCCTGATATTGTAGCCAGTATATAATCTAGATTAGATTGGTGTTGCTTCCAAAGTTTGGAAAGTTCTTCAAGATTATGTTTCTCACGAGGATTCTGTCCATTTTACTCAATTACAATTTGATTTGTTCTCTCTCAACCAACCTAATTTATTATTTATTATTTACAGCCTATTTCAACAAGATGAAAATTTTGTGGGATGAAAGACCCATTATTCCTTCTACAAGTTCTTAATTAATATCTATTTATATTTTAATTGTAATTTATTTATATATAAATTATCACATGTGTGTGTATTTCTTATCTTTTCACTTTTTCATATTTTCATAATTTCAACCTTTTAAACTTTGTCTTCTCAATTTACTAACGTATAATTTTTATAATAGAAAAATTATAAAAAAAATCGAAATATTATGTGTATGTACAAGATTAAAAGATAATACAATTTATAAATATATGAACATTATGATTGATAAATATTAAATTAAATTTTACTTTTCTTTCTTATATGTTAAAATATGTGATTTAATCTATTTAATTTAATATGATTAAAGTCAATTATTATATATGTTATTGAAATATGTAAATATATTACGATATTATTTTTTTATTGTTGAAAATATAGTTTGGTCTATTTAATTTAATATTATTAAAAATATTTTTTTAATTTTAAAATAATTTTTTATTAAAATTATATTAAAATATTTTTAGTTTTTCAAGTAAACAACACTTTGAGAGTGACATTTATGGTTAAAAAGGTAGATGACATTACGTGGAGAAAGAATTTATGATTAAAAATATATTATAAAAATTAAATAATTTAATAATATATTTTTGTTAAAAAAATCTCACAAATATATTAACAAATGATTTTATAGTTAAAAAAGTATTTTTTAAAATAAATTATTATATTTTTTTGGGTGAAAATTGTGCTGCTATTAAAAGAGAAAATTATATTGAGTTTAAAGGTAATTTATAATCGGTATATAACCTATTTTTTAATTATATATTTTAAAAATAAAAAATTATAATATTTAAATCTCTCCTGAGAATGTAAAATATATTTCACTCTTAAAACTAATTTGGAACAACTTGTTTTTAAAATAGAGTAAAGTATAATATATTTGTATTTTAATTTTCTTTATTTTTTTTTGGGTTTTACATCTTTGAAATACTTTAATCTGATAACTCAACTTGACTAGATTGTTATCGGATTTATTGGCTGGATCCAAAATTTCCTCAAATTAAACTCAACCGACTCATGTTCTCTGAAAATATCTTTTAACTTTATTTCCTTTCTATGTCCCTTTCAATTTTGTAAACTTTTTGTTGCCTTTCAATATTATTTGTTTGTTGCTTTTCATTTGATACCTTATGGTGTGCGCCACATATTTATAATTAGGAATTATTCCTCCAATAAATAAAAAAATCCTAGAGGATAAATGTACGCTCAACTACAAAGTTTGTAACTTTTTTTTTATATGGAATATGTACTGCTTTGGTACAAATAGAACATATATCGTTTGCTGATCAAAGGAATATGCACAGTCGAATTCATGATATTTTAATACATTTTTATAATTAATGTTTGAGAAAATAAACAATTTGCAGAAATTTTAACTTTATGATCTAGATAGTAAGAAGTACTGTGAAAAGGGAAAAGATTTGTTTAAATAAGATTTTATCCTTGTTGTTTTCATCTATTTGAATCTAATTAATTTCTATATTTATTATATGTCTAATATTATATTTTTATTGATTCCTGTTTTATTCTCTTGATTAGATATCAATACCTCAATAAGAAAATAATTGTAGGAAGTTAGGATCTAAACTTCACAAGAAAAAAATACCTTAGAGAGTAAAAATCATAGGATTTAAAATCTAAATAGTAAAAAATAAAAATAACGTGATGATACTACGATAGAGACCGAAATCTAATAATAAATTTAGTTTACTTGTTAATTTTCTTTTATACACTCATCAGGTTTAAGTCAAGACAAATCATTATAATTGATAATATTTTTTTATAAATATTTAATGTAATTATGATTCTAATAAAGATGTGAAAATAATTTAATCGTATAGATTAATCATCTTAATATGTTTAAATGAATTGAGTTCAGATGTATAATTAAATCTATCATATACGTAATTCAATTTAATGCAACCTACCAATTCAATGAATTAATAAAGAATTATCTATTGAGTTGAGATTTATTTTTATATATAATTTTAAAATTAAGATACTTTATGATTTATTATAGTAATAGTATAATTTATTTGTATTTACTTTATGATTGATGTGTATAATAATAATTTATTTTTTTATTTTTTATATTTTTTTTATAGACCACAAGTACTCTCCATTGGAAGTAATCCTATTCGAGCTCGGTAAAATCGATATAAATCGTAAAGATTTTCATCTAAATATTTAATGCAGTTGCATATCTAGTACTTGAACTCAAGACAACTGGTTAAATTAAAATAATGTAATGCCCTTCTTCGTTATAATAATAATTCACAATAAAAATGTGAAAGTTATTTTTAAAATTTAAATCTCAAAGTTAGAGATGTTTAAAACATTACCAATAATAAAAATGACTAATAATAATAAATCTCTCACATAAAATAAAACTAACAAATTTGAACAATAAATTCATAAACATATTTAGTGTGAAAAGACTTTCTTTCATTCAACCGAAAATCTTGTTCATGGTACCCGTGAATTAAATTTATAAAAAAATTATTTATATATAGTGTGAGTCTCTAGCTCACATTGAATCCTAGATTTAACCAATGTGAATCATGGACTCATTGTAAATCTCATATTCACTCATCTTTTTGGTTCTCAAAATTAATGTGAGCCTGAGACTTACTATGAATCCCAAATTCACTAAGGTTCATGAGCTCATATCTATGAACAATGACATCTCACTACTTCTCCATCGCAGATGAAGGTATCTTATATCTCATTCCAAATGAAGGTATCTCATATCTCATCTGAAATGTAAATATGTTTAACAAATTAGATGAATCATCTCATATGATAATATCTTTCATCTTATTTCCACAATAAAATGTCTATCATCATTGATCATTTTCCGAAAGATAATGACCGACTCTAATAATAATAAATTTGTCATCCAATTAGGTTCTCAAACCTCAACCACAATTAAACTATTCATCAAGAGAAACAATTCTAATTGAATTTCAACAAACAACTAGGTTTCCTTAAAATACACTATTTTCTTATCAAAATCCTAAAAAATATATATATTTCTTATAATTACTAAATAAAAAAAACAATTAGGTTATAGAAAAATTCCTATAACTTTGTTAGCAAGAACTATAATAAAATCAAGAATGCATATCATGCAAGTTTAAAAAGTTTTTGTTCTACTCACCTTGAACAAAGTTAAATGATTGTCTTTTTAGTACGGTGACGGCTATAGAATTTCTCCAGCTCTCTCTTCCTCTTTTTTCTCTTTTAAAATTGTAAAAGTAACTTATTTCTTTTCCTAGTTTTTGTGCATGTAACCTAGTATTTTTTTCTATTTACTATTACTTTTATTTTGTTTTATCTTTTTAGAAATTATTTACTATTTAAATTCAAATACATTCACATTTGCAATTTTGTTCTTGAATTTTGGTGAGTGAGATACTCACCAGAACCCTTTTCTTTTTATTATATATTTGTTAATTTTTTTTTCCTTTGTAACTACTAAACAATTTTAATAAATATTATTATAACCATTTTCTATTTTAAATTTCATAACAGCCTAATCTTTTTACTAACTAAATAAAATATATAATTAAATATTATTTTTGAATTTTATGATGTTACAAATCTCATGTCTATTTATCTATGCGTTTAGTAGTAAATTAACTCATAAATTATTATTTTTAACCTATTTTTATTTTAATTTTTTTAATTTTTTCATATCAATCTAACCCTACATAGTTTTTTGGCAAGTTAAGAGTGACCTGGATTGAATTTGGTTTATCCATTTGACACCAACCTATAACTTCAACTTAAGATTACTGATTAAATGTGAATTATTTCTTATTAATTAATATATATACTTGGTAATGAGTGACTTGTTAATTAATGAGCCTAGCTATATTTAAAATAAAAACACAAAAAAGAGACCCTTACAAAGAACTGTGATAGGTTTGTTGACTTTGATAATAACTAATGCATATAATTTTTTATTGGTTGACAATGTGAAATTAATCGTGCATACCCATTAAACACTACTACGTATATCGCTTTTAATAATATTTATTTTAAAAATGTTACCAATACTTCTTTTAGTAATGTTTTTTTTATTTTTAGTAATATTGATTTAATATAAAATATTAATAATGACATTTTGCAACATGATTCAAACATATTGTTAAAATGTTATCAAAACTAATATGTAACATTTTATAAATGTGGTTAAAAGTCATATATGTTACAGTAAAACTCTAAAATTAATCTACTAAATTTCAGTTTTTTTTTTAAATATATCATTATCCAATACATTAATCTAATTTTTTAGTATGATACTAGACTTATGAAATAATCTTTTTGAATTTTTTTTCTTCATTTTCTTAGTTTTTAGTGTGATTGTGTGACTTATGTTAGTTGGCCGGTCTCTGCTTCCAATTCAAATTATACAACTATGTCTAATAACTCATTAAGTACTATTTTTTTAAATTAATTTTTAAGATTTTAATATTTATCCTTCTAGTTTATTTATCTTTTATTCCTTGTTTTTATTATATTCTTGTATATCTAGCCTACTAAGAAAATATTTTTTTTTCGAGAAAATCTCAAATAAAATTTATAAGTAATTATTTGTTCTAAATTATCTTTTCCGAACATCCTCTTAATTATTACGATCATTTGATCATATTTAACAATCGAGGGATTTAATTAGGGAATTTTTAAATATTTGATCATATTGAATAATCTTGAAATAATAATTTTTTAGCAATTATTTATTTAAAATAAATTGAATTTAACGCACGCTCAGTATTTCTTCTACTATATAAACTAATAGATTCACCGTATAGGCGTTGACTTATAAAAATACTAGTAGATGTGTAATTTTCCGTGTTAACTTTAGAATGCTCCACATTATTTCATAATGTATAACTTGATTATTTATACAAAAATAAAAATAAAAAATTGCCACAGTCACGTCATCGTTTAAAATTGTCCCCTCAAATGAGTGGTAGAAGACGCAGCATATGTAGACAAAGACAATGGAGCAAAAGTATTCATCTTTCTTGAATTTGACATATACAACCCAAGATTCAGTCACTTTATGAATGGTCTACATCCTCACAGCCATGTAAAGTAAAACATGTAACAAGGTGGTTCCTCCATTATTCTGCATTTTTTAATTCAAAATAATTCACTTTAAATTATCTAAAATTATGTTAATTTTAAGAAAATATTCTGATGTTTTGTTCTATATTGAAGAATTGATTTTGAATCTAAGTGTATATTTACATTCATATTAGATCAACTAAAATTATGTTGGCTAACGCCATTTTAGGTAATTACTTTCATGTTTGTTTTATGTTGAGAAATTAATCGTGTTCAAAATTTTGAGACTATATTTAGATTAAAGTTGGAAAAATATTTTTACAAATTTAATGCATAAAATAAAAAATTATTATTTTGAGAGTGAAAACACTTTTAAACTCAAATATGCACAAAATTTAAGTTAAAATAATTTTAAACAACTTTGATATTAAATTAAGAATTTTAAAATTCAAAATTATAAGTATAAAAATAAATTAGTTTTTAAAATTTCTCTCTTCTTTAAACAAACAAAAATGATTCTTTTTCTTTTATTAAACTCTTTTCTCTTCACTCCTCTTTATATATATATATATATATATAATAATTAAAATATTTTCTCTCCCTTCCCGGATCAAACAGACCATAAAGCTATTATTTATGGTATTGAGCTTAGCGTGAGTCTAAGATTCATGAACGTGGTAGAAAATATTTTATTTACTTACGGTTTAAAATAATTTTATATTCTTATTCAATTATAAACTATTATATAATAGATTTATTAATTTTATAATGATTATATTAATCATCATACTAACAATATACCTAATTACATGATTAAACTCAATTATTAAAGATGTAAAACTATTACTGGGAGTATGACTTAGCACCGTTAATTTATAACAAAAAAATCTTTTTATATATAATTAATTAACAGACAATATTTAATAACAGAAAATAATATTTAATTGACTCTACCGTACTGCAAAACAGTTATTAATTAAACCAAACTTTTTTTTTTCACAGTTAAGATTTTTAATTTATCGACTATTGAAACATTACCATCAGATCATGATACTCAGCAATTCACTTTTGAACTGCATAAACTATTCATATTTATTTCTACTTAAATAAAATATTAATAGAAAAAACAATGTATGACAAAAGATTAAAAGGCACCTGGTGAATCCACTTTTCAACCGCTGAGGATGGGATTATCATCATATATAGTTAATAACGTCATCATAACAAGAATAACAGTACATTTAATAATTTTTTTACTAATAAATTTTTTAGGCGGAATATGTTTAGAACTTACGATTAGGATTATGTAAATGCAGAATATATTTGAATAAATTTTTTATAAATATTTATATAAAAATAAAAAAACTTGTAAGTTAAAATTATCATAAGCTAATTTTTTTCTCTAAAGATTTATGTTTAATTTATATTTAAGTTCATTTTAACACATGAAAAATTGATTTCACTTTTTTTATAGAAAATTTATTCAAACAAATATATATATAAAATAAAGTTAAATTTAGAATTAAGAACTTAAAAAAAAGTAAAAGTTGTATGTCAATTTTTATTTTTTAAATTAAAATTTATTTGATAATTTTTTTTGAAAAAAAAAACATTTTATTTAAAACTAGTTATCTTGTCAATAAAAATTATATTTATAAAATTAATTTAATTACATAAAAATATTTTAATAATAATAAGAAATATTAAAGTCCAAGTATTTAAAATAATATTTTTTAAAATATAAAAATTAATAATAAGAATATATATATATATATATATATACACACACACATAGGAAATGACTTCACTTGCTTTCGTGAAAACACAAGAACAAATAATAACAATAATTAAATCAAGATTAAAAATAATAGGTGATACAGGTTAAAACTCAATTATAAACACGTATTGTAATACCACCAATATCACTGTCACCAACTTTACTATCGTTGCCACCTTCATTATTGTCGTTGTCCCATTATAACTGTAATGGTTATGAAGGCAATGACAATAGTGAGGACAATAGTGACAACAATGATGATGACCGCGATGATAACAACGAATAATAAAGGTGATGATGGTGGTGAGGGGTCATTGGTAGTATGATGGTAATGATAATTGTGGTAATGGTGGAGGGTAGTGTGACATTAGTGATAATGTTTGTAATTAAATTTTAATCTGAATGATTTATTATTTTTAATCTTAATTCAATGATTGTTATTATTTATTCACATATTCTAATGTTTTTACTAGAATCGTCACCTATAACATGAGATGTATAATATAAAAATGATTTCTTGAGATGATAATAAGAATGATCAATATCAATCCTGAATTCAAAAAAGAAGATTGAGATTAGAAGTCTCATTTAAAAAATTCACATCAACAATAATGATAATTGTAGCAATGACAATAGAGACAATAAAGATAATAGTAGTGGTGATGGTAGCAAGAATGTTGATGGTAATTATCTTAACCTTTTATTTAAATTTAAAAATTAAAATTAATATTTTAATTCTCATTTTCACATCAAAAAATTATTCTTATAAGATACATTTCATACATGTGTGCTAAAATATTACATTACAAACTTGGCTGCTTTGGGATTTGAGGTGGTGTTTTGTCAATAAACCAACAAAAAAAAAAAAGTAGAAAAGTTACCAAATGAAACTTTTTTTTAAGCTCCTTAAGAACTTTTGTGAAAAAGTATTATGCCTAACTTATTCAAATAAGTACAAAAAGGTTAGTTCAAACAATACCTAAATAGCACCCAGTGATTAAATGATTAAAAACAAATTAAGGTGGCTAGATTAATTATATACAATTGGGTTTCACTGTTTTAAGTAGTTGGTAGATACAACAATGAATTGAAATAAAATATCATTTGGATATTGTGGGCATATAGCGAAATGAATTATAATTGAGCATATATAATTATAATGGAAGGCACATCGATATGATAAAATCCTCTCTATAAACATAAACCTGTGTGTCTGTATGCATGAGTTTAATTTTATCATGAACTCCTTGTGTCCTATATATAAACATTCGTTTCCATTCCGCTAGAATCTAAAACATTTGGGAAAAGAACAAGTACATATGAATGTGCAATAGATATGAACGAGGCAACAAATATAAGATACCAAAAGCAGGGTAGATATATTTAAAATTTTCCTCAGCAGCATTAATCAAGACCAAAATTGCATAATGGCTGGATGGGAAAGCGACAAAGGGTTAATTTGAAGCTAGTTATATATCCTCATGCAGAAAAATATATGCGGAACAGAACACCTTGTCCCGATCTACTCCCAATTTACTGTGTTATTGTTAATGATGTCCAATCCATGAATCCATCCCTTCCTAGCTATATATCCAAATCACTCGGTACTTCTAAGGGACAAACTAAAAGCTTGAGTATGAATCAATCAACACTAACAAACAACTTTAATCTCGCCTTAACGAATAACATTAAAATCTTATTGCCATATTCAAGGCTCAAATAAAATTATCTCGAAGATGCATGCAAAGAAACAAAATATTATAAAAATGTTACCACTGCTTTTGAAGCATTATCCTATATATGTCGCCACATCACACAATTAATTAACTGAAAAATATTTCTATTCATATTTTTATATTTTTTATAATTAGAATAGAGATAATAAAAAATAGGTATGAAATAAGATGGATGATGGAACGAAAAAACAGAAATAAATAAATAAATCATGTTGATTCATAACAAAGATGCTTAATTTAACTTTCCAACGTGTATATATAATTGAAAAGTAAGTATTACTTTTCATAATGCAATTTAACTATTAGATTAGATTATTTCCTTTCATATACAACCACTTTTACATTCACAAATATAAAAAGTATTAGATGAAACAGCACTAAATATAATTATATTTAGTTTAACACACAAACTAATGACAGTAATTTAATCTAAAAATAAAAAAATAAATTTCTAAACTAGAACTGCTTAATTATAATGTACACGACTTATTTAAAATGAGTTTAGTACTTAATTGTATAATAAAAATTTATTTTAATCATTTATCTTTTAAATAATTTATTTTAATCATTCAATTCTTAAATTTCAGTTAATACTATTATTTTAAAAAATAATTATTTTCAATTTTAAAACATAATTTTAAATTATTTTTTAAGTGATTTAAGATGTAAAATTTGTCTCATCAAATTTATTTACATAAAAACTATAAAACTCAATTAAGATTCGAATAAAAAAAATCATAAATATTATAAAAATCATGTGAAACATTTAAAAAAAATTGATTTGAGAATTTTCAATTATTCGCAAGACTTATTTTTCACCTTATTTTTATCATAATATTACTTAATTTTTATAGTTTCATGAAAATAAATATAATAGAATAAGTTTCACATATTAAATCAATCAAAAAATAATTTAAAATTATATTTTAAAAATCTAAAAAGTATTTTTTTAAAAGACAACACTAACTTAAATTTAAAAATAAAAAATCAAAATAAAGTTTTTAAAAATAAATGACAAAAAAAATTTATTATAAAATAAAAGACTAAAATTATAATTTATATATATATACACAACACATTCACACGGCGAATGAGCAGAAAAATCTAAAGTATATGCACGCACTTGTATGGGAGAAACAAATAGCGAGGGAGGGAAATGGCGAATGAGGCAGTGACAGAGAGAAAGAGATAGTATTATCCATGCAAAAACAAAACATAATGCAATTTACAAAAGAAAACGAACAAGGTTAGTCATGTCTTTATCAGATGGAGGGAGGAAAGATAGTGTTACTGTAGACTGTAGTCTTGTGAGAGAGAAAAAGAAACTTGTGCTGTGGCTAACGTTTTACTTGTCCCCCACTCACTCGTGCTTTGTCGCCCCTGCCCTCGACAATCCTTTGTGCCTTTCTCACCTTTGTTTATGCTTCTACTCTCTTCTTTCCTTTCTCTTTTTCTCCTACTTGTTTCTTTCTTCCTTTGCTTCTTTTCTTCCATTCGCGCTCATACATATACTGTTATATCATATTCCCGGAATTAATTCTATGACTTTATATTAATAACATCATTTAAGCTTGTGATATACAAAATATGAATTTAGTTCTAAATGGTCTCTATGATATTTCATATATCATAAAATTAAAAGGGACAACAATTAACTTCAATATTAATTTGAACAAAAATTAATTTCATTCTTAAATGGTACTACTATAATTAAAGAAATCTCGTAAAACCTATAGACAGACCTTCTAATCTAGTAACACTTTCCCCGTCAATAAGAGGTGTTCAACTAAGGCTATATATTTTTTATTTTGATAAACTTTTACCAACAACTTCCTATTTGTACTTTCTACTTTGTTTATTATTTCACGTATTTATTCTAAAATTCTGTTTGGTAAGAGGATTGATTCTTATTTTAAAAAATCAATTATATATTTTGCAATGATTTTAAATCGTCACTGAATAGAAAATGTCGTTAAATACATATTTTTGACAGTTTTTTGAATTGTTTCAAAATGAATTTACATTTTTTTTCTCTTATTTTCTTTCTATCAAACATAATTGCTTTTCTATTTTTTTTTTCTTCTCAATCTTATTTCTTCGCCATTTCTCTTTAACTGAACAAAGTTTTAACGTTTTATTTTAATTTGTATAATTTTCGTTTGTACATGACTAATTCTGAGAGTTTATAACATACCGTATATATTATCACCATTCGAAACCTTGATCTAATTATTCCTAGTTTCCTACCGAACATGTTAAAGACCTTACAAGAGGCCCTCTCAAACATCTAGCTGCGAATGACCACACGGAATAACTTGGTTTTATAATTTCATGTGATCGTAGTAATACCTGCAACTCATCATATTTTAGGGCGAGACTTGCTTGTTGTTTGGTAGACATACAAAATTGATAAATACTTTGTACTTATAATATAATAAAAAAATAAAACATAATCCCAGTTCTAAAAAGAAATATTCTCAGTCCTACTCTGAAAACTCAGTGTTATTATTTTAGCCTTTTTGAATTCTAGACAACATGAACTTCACAAACTACGTACATCTTACTCGTCAACTTGAATATAAGATTTCAGTAGGAAGGGACTTCAATAGGAAGGACTCTGTTTCAGTGCTCTATGACTATTTGCAAGCCTGCATTAACAATTATGAAGGCCCATATTATATGATGATTGAGCTATATATGTGTGTACTTAAATAACATTCTCGTTAATGATCATAAAATCATCCAATAATCTTGAGACACGAATTCTTATGAAAATAGAGTAGGCTCCCAGGGATCTTCATGGTGACAATAAAAAATGAAGTTACATGCATGACTTTGGATCCAAGATTGTTCCCTTCTCACTTGAAAGTTGAAATGGGAACAACGTTAAAAGATATGAATGACAAGTATGGGTCCCTCAACGCCGGAAAATGGTAGCTTTTTCTGAGCTCAGCCGTCGAAAATGATCAAAAAGGGAGGCTGAAGACATGGACTAATTAATCATCGGAGTAGTTATCGAGGTCAACATATGACTGCAAGTATCGAATAACCCACGAAATTATGCATCCTTAAATCATTCTTTTTTGTCTTTTTCGCGTTAGCAGCCTCCCAATCCCAATTAACTTTTTTCTCTAAAGAAGCCACTTTCGTATTACTTTGAAAAGCAAAATTTTTAAATTGCCAACACTACACACTGTAAGTCACAATTTCTTTTCCATAAGCTCGGCTCAAAAAATCAAATTGAAGGCCAGTCGATCATCAAGTGTGGTAAACATATTCGCTTTAATTTCTTTTACTGAATGATTTACTTTTAACTTGTAATAATCATTTTCTTCAATGAACTTTTCTAAGTTTTAATTTTATATAACTATATCTACTCCCGCACAGGTAAAAAGAAAAAGTTTTTAACGTAAAAAATTTATATTATAAAATAAAATGCTCTCTACATAAGTTATAAAGAACCATTGTAATTTTTTAGGTCAATTCTTTATCGGCCAATATAAAATGTGAATGCTATTTACAAATTTTTAAATTTTTTTTATAAAACTTTTTAAATTAGTTATACAAAGAAATCAATCTAGACAAGTTCTTCGTATACCCAATCTAGAATGTGAATATTATTTCTAACTTTTAAATTTTCTAACAAAAGATCCTAAATCAGTTTTATTTAAAATTTATCTTGAAAATTACTTTTTATATCAATTCTTAATGATAATCAAATCAACATATTCCTCAACAATTATAAGTGTGACTTTAGTTTAGGTTCACTCTTTATACATTTCTCATTATCATTTTTCTAAATACATAGGTTATTTATCAATTTGTTGTTCTTTCAAACCTTAACCTTATAAGAAGCACATCTTTTGTTGCTTCATTAGGTTATGTTATCTCTTTCTTTCTTATTATCTTTCTTTTGTGATATTTTCAAATTTTTACCTTGTTAACTCTCTCTTGTACATGATATATGTGTCTTTTGATTGAAGGTTCAAATCAGTGTGTTTAAAAAATTTGTTTAATTAATATTCTTTCACACAATAAATAAGAGACTATTGACTTTTTTTTTAATATATAGGTCATACATGTTAATTTTGGTTGTTGATATTTTTTTATCTAATATAAATGTTAACTTCTTTCTGGAAGTTAACTATTCTTTTCTATTTTATTCCACATAAAGCTTCCTTTCAAAGTAGTGATAAAAGATTTAAAATATATGAATGAATATCTCTCAAATGGAAGATTTATAATAACATAAATGTGGAATAAAAGAGATAAGAAGATCAAGTTAACATGAAGAGAAACAAATTAGCGTTGCTATTGTATCAATCAATTACAAACAAAAAGGAGTAATCAAAGTTGCATTTGACTCATGTAACTAGAAAAGAGAAAATTCATTTCACTTTGTAATAGAAAAACTATAGATATGTTTTCAATTTAGTCAATATAATAAGGAAATAATCCTTGTATTTTGATATATGAAATATATCATATGTAATAATGAAATAAAATTGTTTTGCGTTGTTTTTACATTTGTTTCTGATTCTTTATTTGTTGCTTGTGAATTAGAATATTAATGTATGTGAGAGGGAAATGTAATTGGAATGTTTTTTAAAAAAAAAACTTTTTTACGTTGGTTGTAATAAAAACAATGCAAAAATTGACTATGACTAAAATCAATATAAAAAATAAATTTTCTATATCAATTTAGTCATAATCAAAGAAGAAAATGAATTTACTTTCTATATTAATGTTCTCTTTACAACTGACGTAGAAAATGATTTTTTACATCAATTCTAAAATTAATCTAAAAAAATATCAACTTGCTATATTATCTTATTTTACATTCACTCATAAAACCTAGCCGGCCTAAATAGTTTAATTGTATAATTTTAGTTTATTTAATAACTTGTCATACAATATTTAATAAAATTTATTTACATGACAATGTATTAGAGTGACGCATAGCATTAATGTGTTAAACACATAATAATGCAATAAAAGAAAATAAAAACTGAAGAAAATAGTTTTTGTAAGGCAAAAGAGAAGGAGAGTGAATATTCAATGCATTTGTTGGGAAAAAAAGTATTTAAATGTGTAATCCTAAATTCTAGTTAAATTTAGCCTATATCCTACTATCCACGGATCCAGCTGAATCCTATCCCCGTTAAGACCAACAAAAATTCTCTTGATGCATGCAATACTTGTTTGGTACTAGTTTTTGAGAATATTAGAAAACCTATGGTGGGGTCTTGCATGGGTTTGATGATTAAGAGCAAATACACGAGCCTTCAACACTTTGAGATCGAGAGAATGACAGAAACTATGAGGAATTTTGAGGGCAAGTCATTCATGAGATTATAAGGTCTTGTTTTGGTTTTAAGAGATATCTAAAAGGAATTGAAGAGTAAATGGATCAATTGTACGTACGTATAAGCTTTGCTGTATAAAATCATTTGGAAAAGAACATTTTTATCTAAATTGTTTTGTGATAGATCGAACTCATTAAATTAAGTAGCCATTTAACCCTTGCCTGAAATTCTTATTTTTGCTTGAGGACAATCAAAAGCTTAGGAAATTTTTGAAAGGAATTTATTTTAATTAAGTGGAATTGTATTAAATAATTAGAATAGGTAGAAATGAATGTTTGTTCATGGTGGAATCAAATATTTACATAAAATTGAGATAATTAATCATATTCGAATACTTTTTTGTTTTAATGAAACTTGTGTTTAAAAAAAACAAATTGCAACCGCATAACAATTAAGATATATACCTAACATTGTTAAAGGTGTAAAAAAGAAAAGTGTAGTGGCGTCTTGAGATTCGTCAAAAAAAATTCACTCGATATAATTATCCTGGGAAGTTTATGTTGCATAGCATTCTAGTAAAGTGTGGCGTATAGAATGATGGTACCTAGTTGCACACCTAAACCTTGAACAAGCAAAATAATCACGATCATGACCAAGTTAATTGGCAGCATTACTTTAAGCACGTACAATGATGATGCGCCCCAACAAGTCATTTAAGAAGGACATCATAGACTAGCTTCGGTGTTTGTTTGAATGTTAATGAAGCATGCGTTAGTTAATTCGTGAAACAAACAAGCACTTGCAGAAGAAAGAAGCATATTGATAAGTACGTAGGGAACCACAAATCTTAGCAATAGGGTAAGGCCATTAATTGTGTACTGTGACTGTGATGCAACAAGCGTGCCTTAACACATCCATTAGTCCAAACATTTATAAGGGTGCCTTCCATTGAAATCTTCCACTTTCTTTTTCTCTTTAGTCTTCAAAATTGACCAGAGTGAACTCTCTTTTCTTTTTTTCTTTTTTTTATCTTTAAAACTTAAAACGTACTGTTCATACATATATGAATAAGTTCTACAGTTTAAACAAATTTATATTTTATTTCGACATCATCATCATCAAAATTAAAGTGAATTCCCCTAGAGAAGTTAAACTCCTTCTATGGCAATGGAATGTGACACGAAAGTTGGTTTAAATATACTTTTATTCCTTATAACTTATTTCAATGTTGTTCCTTCTAAAGTTTAGATTTTAGTTTCTATAATTTAATTACAACTGATTTTTTAATAGTATAAGAAGACATATGTAAAAGCCGTTTGAAAGATTTTTCATTAAATTTATTAACATGTTTTTATTATATAAGCACTTAAATTAAAAAGTAAAGATGTTGATTTATAGAAATAACTTATAACTCTCTTATAAATTGATTTAATTTCAATTTATATTAATAAATTTTATATTAGAATTTACAAAAAAAATATTAATTTATTTTAATTACACAAAATCTCATATAATAAAACTTTAATAATTAATTATCTAACGGTGTTGTCCGTATATATAATTTACATAATTTATTTTATATATTGTTGGTGTAAAAACTTTTATATTATAAATTACTTATAAATAACATATTAAATGTGATTTTAATGTAATTATATAAAATTTAATGGTTTCTAATAATTTAACAGTCAGTAATTGGTGTATAATACATTTTAAATAAATTTATTTTTATTGATTGGATCAATCTCTATCACACAAAAAAATTAAAAAAAAAAGAAACTACGAACAGGTAATTACTACGAAAGACGTCGTTAATTGAAGTGGTAATTTATAAAGGAACAGTATTTTTTTTAAATTCTCACAATACTGAATGAATAACTTTTTTTTTAAATAAAAAATATGGACACACGTTTTTTCTCCTTAGCTGGCCCCTAACTACAACACTTCTATATAGAAACCTTGAAGTGTATTGATTGGTTGTGGTAAAAAGGATTTCACAATCGTGATTATAAAATTCAACGTTGATAATTTTAAATTAATAAAATTATATATATATATATAGTGAATTATAATTATAATTATTAATTTTCTAATTAGTAAAGTACATTTCCTTCGCTTCGGACGAGTTAAAGTCTGTGAAAAAGCCCTTGAAAATAAATAAGAATTCAAACATATATGGAAGGGGACAGGAATCATTAATTATAATTTTAATTATTAATTTTCTAATTAATAAAATATATTTTCTTTGCTTTAGAAAAGTCAAGTCTGTGAAAAAGTCCGTGAAAATAAATATGAATTCAAACATATAAATTCATGTTATTTACTCTTGCGATAAATCAAATTATACATAGACCCACTTTGACACAAACTAACCATCAGCAAATTGATTGAGGATATATATTCATATTACAATAATAATAATAATACTATAAATACAATTCCTTGCAAAATATACTAATGGTTGAGTCTGTTACGTCGATGCTAAACACAATTTCTTGCAAAATACACCTATGGAAGAGCTGTAACCAGATTCGTGTTGGGTCGTTGATTCATTATGGATGGAATGAATTTTCCCCCTATTTTTTTCATTTTCATCTATTTTCTTTTTTCATTTTCTCTCATTTTCATCTTTTCTTTTTTCATCTTTATCGAGTAACCATGAACTCGACTTAATCCAAAATCAATTAAATCAAATCAATTCAAATAATAACTAAAAAAAAAAAGTCAAATTAACACAATTCAAAATGTTCTACACAATTCAATTTTGCACGTTCAACCCGACAACATTAGTTAACAAGATCATATAGAAATACATGGTAATGTTACTTGACATGTAGACTCTTAATTAAACGAAAAATGTAGAATTGATTTTTTTTATAGTTTAAAACCACCATTATTTAAACACTATATTAGTTTTTCGACTAATTTACTTTTGAGTAAGAAAAAATTATTATTAATGATTGCAAAATTATCTTTCTAAATTTAAAAGGAATTTGCATTTGTAAATATTTGAACATAAGATCTTAGTCAAATCAAAAGAGTACTAATAAAGATTTAGTCTAACAAAAAAAAGATAGTCTCTGAGGCTAAGATAAATCTAAGTTTGAATTTTTAATATTTACATTTATTATCTAACAGAATATGAAATAAAATTGTTTTAAAAGAAATATCAATAAAAAAATAAAAAAAGAAAAATATGTTTAAAGGCACTCCACTGCATACTAAAGACTCAAATTTAATACCATTGGTTAAACCGGAAGAACAACACGCCAAATGATTCACGCGCTGGTCAATTATGTAAAAATCTATTTTGAAGCTATATCTATTTCTTAACATCCACAACTCGCATCTTCAGTAGCCAAAACATTAACAGAAAAGCAAAATTTTCCCAGCCCTCTTGGGTTTTATAATATAATAATAGAAGTTAAAAATGGGCAATGATGTGCTAACTTTAATTTTCTTGTTTATGGGCCCAGCCTAGTGGCCTAATAACACCGTTGGGTCGAAATCTTGCTAGGCTTCTAAAAGGGGTATGGACGCTGGACATTCAAATCAAAACCCAATGGACATTGAGCATGCTATTGTTACTGATAGAACCCAAGGAGTGCACAGCAATTCCTCGTTGGGACTTTTCTTTTCCACCATTTTTGTTCCGCTTTCATTTTTCTTTTTCTGTAATTGATGACAAACTAAAAAAGGTTTGTTATAATACTGACTCAATCACATAATTGGAAATATTGATCCAAGATCTAAATTTTCAATACCTGCTGCCTCCAAACTATGAGTGAAAAAATATGAGTAAAGTTTAGACAAAAAAAACTATAACTAAAATTACCCGAATACTATTAATTAATTATAATTCATTTATAGTGAATATTTTAAAAATGATTATTACAAAATTCGATAATGATATAAAAGTTTGTCTGAGGATAATATATTTAATTTTATATTACAAACTAGAATATACAATTTAAAAAGTGAAACTCAATTTTTCATTTGGGCATACTAAATATTCCCCCTCTTTTCTTATATGGAGGTGCATTTCACTTTATGTACATAATTAGTTAAAAAAATAGTAAATTATATTTTTTTCTATAAAATATGTGAACTTTGTATTATTGATCCCTCTTAGTTGAATTATACAATTTAATTCATTTAACTAAATATCATTAAAACAAATTACACGTTTCTCTGGAAAGAAATGAGTATGGTAGAACTCTTTCTCTTTTTTTTATTAAAATATATAATAATTTTTTTTTTAGAGATGTAAGTATTCCATTATCTTTTATATATCTTATCCCATGAAAAAAATACTAATATTATAATGTCTTATTCTCATAATTATACTTCCCTACCCATACAAATTTAAAATATATAACATCTTACTCATTTTTTAAAAATTTTTTATTAAAATTTTGTTAGATTCTATTAAAAAATTTATTATTACCAAAGATCTTTTATATTATCACCACCTCAAATATATAAATATCACACCACCTATTTTCTTTGTATTAAAGTACATATTTTTCCTTTCCTAATAAATTTAAATATATACACTTTAGTATAATTAATATATATATATATATATATATATATATATATATATATATATATATATATATATATATATATATATATATATATATATATATGTGCGTATGTATGTATATCTGTATGTATATTTAAATATTTTCTCATATATAAAATAATTTATCACTTATTTTAGTACTTTAATTATTCTTTTGAAAATTATTATAAATTATGATAAATGTAATTATATATTTCAAAATATTTATTCACAATTATTATTATCTTACAAAATATATTTTAAGATAATTAAATTAAAAATAATATATATAATTAAAATAAAATTAAACTCAATATTACAGTCATATTTATTTTATGTTATTAATATAGAACTTTTTATAAATATTTAAATAAATTGATATTTTCTTGTACAATATTAATTATTATACTTATTAAATTTAATATATAATTATTTTCAAGAATATTATTAAATATTATTAAATACTATATTAAATACAAAATATTGATCTCATAAATTTTTTAATTACCATTTTAATAAAAAAATATTTATTTATAATTTTATTATATATTTAAAAATATATTATCAAATGAGTGAATGATAACTTAATAAATTAAAAATATTGAGTATATATTTTAATTAAAAATATTTTTTAAAATTTTATAATAAATATATTTTTAAAAATATTAAGTTAAATAAATTAAACTATATATTTAAAATTAAATTATACTTCTATAATTGAGATATATAAATATTACACTACTTTATTTTCTTATATTAAAATATATGATTTTGTTCATTTAGTTTAAGATGTTAAAACAAATTAAACTTTTATCTCCTGAAAAATATAAATATTACATTATCTTTCTTTATGTTAAAATATAAAATAAATTATATATATATATATATATATATATATATATATTTTATTTATTTATCTAGAGATACAAAAATTATATTATTTCTCTTATCTTATATTAAAAATAATTCTATACCTGAATTACAAACAGCATTTGTATCTCTTATGTTAAGAATAATTCTATATCTGAATTACAAACAACATTTGTATCTCTCGTGTAATTTACTCTCAAATATTAAATAATTAAAAATATTTGTAAAAAAGTTAATAATTAAAAATAAATTTCATAATTGAAATTATTTATTGTAAGTTTGAAATATAATTTATATATTGAAATTTATTGTGAATTTAATTATAATATAATTTGTATATTTAAAAAAATATATTTTTAATAATCTATAAATAAACATATATCAATGTATCTGCATCACGTGTAATGTAAAAATTAAAATATTAATTTAAACTAAATTACAAAGAAATATTACTTGCATTATTATGCGCAGCAAAGATTCTGTGTACGAGAAGTTTTGGTTTGATATTGCAGCAACCACTAGTTCACAACACAAGCACCTACCTAAATTATTGAAGACTTTAGGACAAATATGATGAGAGAGAAACCACGTGAAACAGGCATAAAGAGGATGCTCCAAAATCATATTTGGCGCAAGTGTGCATTGCATGACATGCGTAACATTATATTATTATCAAGATCTGAATTCCTTGTCGATTTTGTCAGAATATAAGAATCTCTCCATTAAAAAATAACATTTTAATTATTTTTAATTCTGAGGTTTAGTTATTTTATCTTTTTTATTATAAAAAATATGCAAAAAAAATAATTTTATACCATCAATAAATTACAAATTATTATGTAGAATAAATGTATTAACTTCTATTATAATTATTTTAAAATTATATCAATCATCATTTATTATTAAATACAATATAAAATTAAATTATTTTCTTTTAAACTATTTTTATTATATACAAATTATGTTATTCAAATTTTTATTTAAGACAAATGAAAAAATCCAAAATATACAAATTTATTTGTTGGGTTGTTTTACATGATCTATAAGGCTTTGCCAATCTTTGCGAGATTAATTTCAACTAATCCTCAAAATAAATATAGGTAAATGCTTTTTGTACAATTAAAAGGGACAGTTTTTGTTTTCTTTTAATTTTAAGGAAACGTTTTTTTAGATGTGTAAACGTAGAAAAGTAAAATAAAAATTTTAGAGATAACGATATTTAATAATGTAAAAAATTGTCAACAAAGATTGATATGATTGATAAATATAAGACTCATATTTCACAATATTGATATAAGAATTTTGTTAATACATAAATGTAATGTTTTTAAAGTATTTTTTAATCTTAAAGTGTGTTTTATCCTTTGTAAATCTTCAGTATTCATCTCACATAATTTTTTGTTAAACAAAATATAATATCCATCACTCCATGTGTTTAAACAATGAAATTATTTGATTTTACTGATAGTAATCGATTCACATAACCATTTTACTTGATTTTAGACAAAAAGGTCAAAAAAGTATTTTACAAACAACAGGTAGTTCATATTTTACTGCTAATTTCACGTACTGATATGATGTAGTATAATTGGCAAATGCTCACCAAAATTGGTAGATCATTTTATTTCTTAAACATGTAATCTAATAGTCCATTTCTTAAATCTGTGTTAAAATATATATAAAAAAGAAATCACTCACTTCAAATTAAAACAAAATATCAACGTTCCATTGTTTCTAATAATTAATTAAAAAGTGTGTTCCTCTTTACTTGCTTTGGTGAATAATATTTAACAAGCACTTCGAACATAATTTATCGGGCAATTATAATTTAGGGTTATCGTGCAATAGTAATTTGGCTTTTCTTTCATTGAACATATTTGCCTCAAAGTTTTGCGGAAAAGAGATGGGAATGCAACTTTGGAAAAATGCATCCCATTTTTTTTGCTGGCCACAGATTCACATATGCATTATCTGCAGTAGATGACAAAACTGAATAATGAAAGGGGACATAATTAAAAGCATGCATTGTCTGATAGCTCTATTAGAATATCATTATATTATATTGGAATTAGCAACTATACCTGGAATTTGTTATGCTTTTATAATAACATGGACATAATTAAAAATCACAATGTTACATCTTTTTACAATTTTGGGGGATAAAACAAGCCATTAGTTTATTCATTTATGATAATTCTTTGTTAAATAATAATACATATTTTAATGTTTTTTTTTGTGGCGTTTAATTTTATCTATTAAAATGTTGAAGGAATGTCAAAAATATTTTTTTAAAATTAAAAATATACATGTAGCGTTATTCATCTTAAAAGAACACCTATACACATATATAAATAGAGTTTAATTTTAATATCTTATTATTGTAAAAAAATTATATTATTAACTACTTAAAAACTAAGCTATATATAATTTTATTGAAAGAATTCTTATCGCCTCAACCAACTCAAATGATTTTTAATTATTTACTCAATTAGTTCAACTATTCATATAAAATTAATTATTCTGGCAATTAAATTAATTATATTTTATATAACATAAGTTAAAATTAATTTTAAAATGATGTAAATTATCCGTGCCTTTTGTAATGCAACTAACTTTCGATGAAACAAGGTAATTACATTACATATTTTGAAATTGCAATTCGAAAAATAAAAATTACCCGATAAGTAATAAAAAATTATAAACTAATGAATGAATACTATATAAAAGTTATAAAATATAATAGTTATAAAGCAAGCAATAAATTTTTTTCAATTCTGTAATTTTATTATTTACATGTTTGATTTAATTTATTTTAAAAATACATAAACTTTTTGATAAGTTCTTACTAAAACCTGAAAGAATGATTTTTTGGTAAAAATAAATAAATTAAACATTAATATACAGCTCTTATAATTCCTAGGTGGGTTGAGATAAAAAGAAAAAATTGGTGCGGTCAGCCTTTTCTTTCAATAAGTTATTGCCATAGTTGGATTGAGATGAAAAGAAAAAATAATAATTGTGAATAGGAAAAAGGAAGTTTGATGGGACATGGAAACCACGTGGCAAAAGACAATTGACATATTGAGATCCCAAAGAGATTCAGCTTAAGAATCATATCTGCCTTTGTAGTTTGGCCCTTTGCATTCTCAAAGGGGCGCACTCTTCAAGGTTCTGGGATTCATCTGATATATTCACATCAAGCTTCATTCATCGTTTATTTTCTTGTTGCAATCAAGTGGGATTCAAATTACGTTTTTCTGGATTAATTCTTATTAAAAATATATTTTATTTTAATTTTTAAATATAAATAATATAAATAATCATTAAATTTCAAACATCATATCAATAGATTATAATATTAAATTCACAAATTAAAAAAACTATTTTGAAGGGGTTGGATTGAAAGTAATCGCTTTGCATGCACAGAGGAAAAAAATGTTAATTAGAATTTTTAAGATGACAATTAAAAATTAGAAATTAAAAATAAAACTTTTATTAATATATTTTAAATTACTTTTAATAATTTTTTATATTATTAATTCTTTCATTAATATTATTAACAAAACAAAAAAAATGTATCTCTTTTTTTATGTGCACCAAACATTTCATTTAACTCAAGTTAGATTTTTTTTAGAGACAAAAATTATAAAAAATATTTTTTTCTTTTTTAATAAAATTATTTTTGTACATAAATTATAAAATAAAACTCGACTATTATATTTAAGAATTCTTAACTCATCGCAATGATTATTAACAAGTCAAAACTTATACTTTTATGTAAAAAGGAAAACAATATTAATAATAGGTGTAGTGGTTAGTATAATGATATTCTCTTGTGAATATTATATTCATTTACATCTATTATTGCAATTTTACTTTAAAAGTGTTTTATTTTAATGTATAATTGATATAAAAAAAATTATCAATTTATTTTATATGTGTTGTATAATTTTTTGAAAAAATAAAATTTTATATTTTTATCCACCACAATCTATCGTGTAGGATGAGTTATTAGCTTTTTATAATATATATCTAAAATAATAATAATATTTTATGATGAAATATTATTTAATATTATTAATGCATACATAACCATTAAACTATTTTTAGATAAACATTTAATAAAATTTAGATTTTAATTATTATATATTGATAATTTAAAATAATTTTATAGTATTGATTAATTATAAATAATATTAGATAATTTTTAAATATATGGATAAAAACAAAAATTAATGTAAGTATAAGGAAAAAAATAGATTATTAAACTTAAAAAAAAAAAGTTAAAAGAAAAGTGATTATTTTGGTAAAAAAAAAAGTTTTATCCACGAATATGACTTGAATCATAGAAAAAATGTAAACTTAGTTGTCATTTTGAGATGTATTGATGGGAAGGAAGAGAGATAAAAAAAAATATTAAAAAAATAAATATGATACGGTATGTAAAATAAAAATAAAAGAGATAAAGAAATGAAATAAAAAAAATAGAAAGAAAAAATATATGCATTATTTATAAGAGTTGTGAATTGTGTGGTGTGAATATGATAGATTTTGGTTTGGTTGATAAGAGATATTAAGATGTATTAGAGTATAATATTAGTGAAATAAATAATTAATTAGGGGAGGGGTATATAAAAGGAGGAAGAAGAGAAGGGAAAGATGCGAAGTAGTGTAAGGTAATGCAGCAAAGAGGGAGAGGTAACAACCGAAGATCTAGGAGTTTCACAAGGTCTCGTCTCGCTATAGAAGGCACTTAACACAACACTTTCTTCTTTCTTCTCTCACTTCTCTTCCACCATGGCTTCAGGTCAGGTCCTTCACTTCCCTTTTGTTTTTCTTTCTTCCATTTTCGATTTCAATTTCAATGAATTTGTTTGTTTTTGCATTGTGTAGTTAATGATACGACTGAGCGTGACTTTCAGAAATCGTATTGGGTCCAGCATTCTTCCGATTTGTCCATCGAGGCTATGATGCTCGATTCCAAAGCTACTGATCTCGACAAGGAAGAGAGACCCGAGGTCATCCTCTCTCTCATATTTCATCTTTTGCCTCTAACAATAAACAACTATTCATCTTTAATTCTTTTAACACCTTTTTCTAGTATTCTGCTCTGTCTCAAAATTTTCCACCTTGCATTTTCGACTCCTCGTTTTATCTTTTCAGGAAAACTCACCACATCTTTGCTTTAGATCCATCTTTTTTACGTTAGTGTAACGAAGATCGCTTATTACACTTTCACCTAATTTTGGCTTTTCTCACTTCTCATTTAACGAGATTTAGAAGCAGAACTCACTACATTTGTGATTTTTACTAAATTATGGTCAATAATCGAGAGAGTCTCAAAGAAAGAGTGGTTGAGAGACTGTTGATAGCTCTCCTGTATAATATGCTTCTTTGGAGTTCAATAAGCTCTCTTTTCTTCCTGTTGTCATATTTGTGATTTTGGTTATAATTATGAATAATTAGTACTTTATGGGCGAATTTCCTTGATATTACAAGCAGTAAAAGAGGATTGTGAATTTCTGTGTACATTTCTCAGTATCTCTGATATTTCTTCCCCAGTCCTTTTCCTTCTTTCTTTCGGCAGTCAGAGTCAGTGCTTCTGCGACTCATCTATTATATTTTTATTTACATAGGTACTTTCTCTATTACCACCATATGAAGGAAAATCGGTTATAGAGCTTGGAGCAGGTATTGGAAGATTTACTGGTGAATTGGCTCAGCAAGCTGGTCAATTGCTTGCTGTCGACTTCATTGAGAGTGCAATCAAGAAGGTCTTGCAGTGTTTTATCATTCTGAAAATTAATATGGTTAATGCATGCCAATTTTAAACATACATGCATAATGAAGTAACCTGAATCAATCGTCTTTCATAATGATTTGCAGAATGAAAGTATCAACGGACACCACAAGAATGTCAAATTTTTGTGTGCTGATGTCACAACTCCAAACATGTCAAATAACATTCCGGATGGATCGGTTGATATGATTTTCTCTAATTGGTTACTTATGTATCTTTCAAATAGTGAGGTCAGTTTTGTTTTAGAGAGTATAAGTTTGCAAAGTTTTCATGATTTTGTTTTTCAATTTAAGCCTGCTGAAGTTACCCTTATGTTTTACCCTTGATGCTTCTTCAGGTTGAAAATTTAGCTGAAAGGATGATCAGATGGTTAAAAGATGGTGGATATATATTCTTCAGAGAATCTTGTTTCCACCAATCTGGAGATTCAAAGAGAAAATACAACCCTACTCACTACAGGGAACCCAGATATTACACCAAGGTTTGTTCTTTGAAGTGTATTTACATCTCTCCCTTGGTCTGTGCCAGATAATTGTTTGAATAAAAAAGAGCTGGAGATCAACTTTGGGCTCATTTGGAGTGTATGATTTCTGATCTATGGAGATAGAACCTTTAGATTAAATAAAGCATCTTCAAAGTGTAATTGAACTCATTGAATGGTAGTGTTTTGTGCTTGTAAACATGGGTTCCTTTCTGAAATTTTAGTCTGTGTCTCATGTTAAATTCTTTTCAAACTAAATTTTTTTCTGACAATGTTTTTTAGTTGAGTACTCATTGGTATACATGACATATATGAAGAGCTGTCTGTATTTTAGAGGAAACAACACCTTCTCTTAAACTTTAATATCGATCTGTCAACCCCTTTGCTCATGCAGGTATTTAAAGAGTGCCATATGAGTGATGCTACTGGAAATTCCTTTGAACTTTCTCTTGTGGGCTGTAAATGCATTGGAGCTTATGTTCGAAATAAGAAGAATCAAAACCAGGTAATAAAATTGGGTTTATTATCACTAATTTCTGCTTACCCAATTGACTGACATTACTTGTGTGAAATTTTTTGCACAGATTTGCTGGATATGGCAGAAAGTTAGGTCACAAGATGATAGGGGTTTCCAGCGGTTCTTGGATAGAGTTGAATATAGCCATAAGAGTATTTTAAGATATGAGCAGATGTATGGTCCAGGCTTTGTGAGCACTGGTGGACTTGGTATGCCTTCATTTTCCTTTCTCTCTTTATACCTTGCCATCATATAGACCTTTCCTTTTTCTTAAAATTGACATCGTTGTATGATCTTCCTTGACTGTCCACACGAGTGATCTCCATATCATTTACCCACTATACATAACTGGCTGACTTGTTGTTTAGTGATTTTCTCCATGACTACAATGTCTTAATAGGTTATGATTTGGTAGTATTGATTTTGGATTTGTGAGAGCGAGCATGTGTGTGCAAGAAAGAGATTGGTCAAGATTTCCTACCTTCATTTTGATTATGTTGTTTTGTCAGTGGTTGAAGATTGTGACTGGGACAGCTCAACCATTTTATTTAGTTTAAATTTTGGACTATGACTATTTCATAAACTTGTGCAATGTGGCATTTCATCATTCTTCTTAATTTAACATAATTTATATTTAATCTAGAATTTTTTTAGAAATATGTAATTTTGCACTTTTATTAATAAATTCAATTGTCATGAGCATATTAATTGATATTTATGTTTAATTTTTTCCCCACTAGTATGTAGGGAGTATAGATTTTTCTACTAAAATTTATTTCAAGATTCGACATTGTTCTTTTTCACTTAATATTGTTCTAATTATGAAGATATCTTATTCTTAGACTGCTTAATACATTATTTCATACTTGAGGATTTTTTCTTTTTTCTTCTGAAGAATCTATCGTCCTGGTCAGAATCTTGAATGTTAGGTGCTGTGTGTTCATCATAGTTGTCTATATTTTCTAACCTATGATGAGTTGCTTATTGCTTGGGCAGAAACGACAAAGGAATTTGTGGCAAAGCTGGAACTAAAGCCTGGTCAGAAAGTTCTGGATGTTGGTTGTGGTGTTGGGGGAGGTGATTTCTACATGGCTGAAAATTTTGACGTTGAGGTTGTTGGGATTGACCTCTCCATAAATATGATTTCTCTTGCTATTGAACGTGCTATTGGACTGAAATACGCTGTTGAATTTGATTGTGCGGATTGCTATAAAAAAGCATATCCTGAGAATACATTTGATGTAATCTACACTCGGGACACCATGTTACACGTCGAAGTAAGGAACTATCCTTTCTTTTTCCTTGTTTAAATTATTCATTTTAGTAGTGTTAAGCTTTATAGCATTGAAATGATGGTAGGTGTATCCGTGTATGGCACAGAAAGTATATGGGTTATTTATTTGAAGTACCATGAAATACATTATATCAAATGTGATATGCTGAGGAGAAACCAACATTACTCTGGATCATTTCAGGATAAACCAACATTATTCAAATCATTTTACAAGTGGTTGAAGCCTGGAGGAAAAATTCTAATTACAGATTACTGCAAAAGTGCTGGAAGTCCATCTTCAGAATTTGCTGAGTACATTAAAAAAGGAGGATATTATCTCCATGACATGAAAGCGTATAGGCAGGTATGATCTCCTGTGCTATTGACAATATCATCTGGCTTCTCTTTCACCCATTTGGTTACAACAGAAATCGTATGAGTTAAAATTTCTTCTGCTAATCTCCTTGTATTCTAAATCATCTACAGATGCTCGAGGTTGCTGGATTTGATGATGTCATTGCTGAGGATCGAACTGATCAGGTTTGTCTTTGCTTAGTATCTGCATTTTTTATTTTTATTGTGGTTCTAGAGTACTAATAACTAAATTACCTCTGGTGGTTTAGTTCGGGAAAACACTACAGCAGGAGTTAGATGCCCTTGAGAACAAGAAGGACGAATTTATTCGTGACTTCAGCAAGGTGGGTTTTTCATAATGTCTTAAAGATAGTTTTGTGATACGTATTTTATGGCATTTGTTTCTCATTATATTTTATGGCATTTGTTTGGCTGTTAAAAAATTCACTGTTTCAGGAAGACTACAATGAAATTGTCGAAAGATGGAAGGCAAAGAAGACCAGGGGTGAATCTGGAGAGCAGATGTGGGGCTTGTTCATTGCCAAGAAGAAATGACATGTTATAGCTATTGTGTCACCGGAGTTTACCATATAATAGTTTTAATATTTATCTGTTTGTCTGTTATCTTGGTTTAAAACTCAGCTTTCTAATTAGGATGGTGACCTGCGGACAGGACAATGCTCTTCGATTTGAATAAAATGCCAACTTGGAATTGGCCCCATGCTAATAAATAATTTCAATGTCTTGTCTCATTTGGACTTCGAGAAGAAAACACAGTCCCCATTTTATTTTGCCTCCCTCCATTTTAGAAAACTAATTAATAGATTCGAGTCACTTTTCCTTTCAATTCCCCGTTTCTTTCTTTTCTCCTCTAAACCGATTATCTAAAAACATATCAGTGTCGTGTTTTCTTGTAGGCTTTGAAATGTGATGGCTAGATTATGCTTCAGAAAAATTACATACTTTTGGAACAAGAACAATTTGGGTCTATTCTCTAAATCTTTGTTAAATGTATCGGAAAATTCCAATTTGGAAAAAATTACAGTTTTGTTTGTGAAGATGTTGAATAAAATCATTTTTCCCCACAACACAAACGTTTTGTAACCAACAGTGAATTGAATTTTTTTTATTTTTTATTTTTGGAAAGAACAAATCAGAAATTAATAGAAGAATATAAATGAGAAACTTTACTTTATTCGTGACAAATAGTGTTATATGAAGTTTGATCAATGAAAGTCTTTAATTAGTGTTAATAGTAGAAATTTAATGATTTACATAAGTGATAGTTACTTGTATTTTTTTAACAAAATGTTAGATATTCAAATTCTAACTTTAAGTATAGAAAAAATCATATTGAAAGGAGAATCTTCATATTTATTGTTTAATGAGTTTATGTTCTTACCCTTCATGATTTTTAATAGAAACTAGTTTTTTTTTTTGTCACAAATACTTTGTGACCTATTTTATGAATACCAAAACAAAATAACGAGGATGACATCGATTACTTGATTTTTCAACAAATACTTTTATAAAGATTTAGCTTAATTGGAAAATTCTTATAAACACAAAGCTCATTCATAGAGTATAGGGAGTAGTTTGAACTTCTCTTTACTCTCATTAGTTTTCCAAAAGAAGAGTTCATGATAGTAACTCTTTTGTATTTGGATCAAGAGTGAAATAAAATGAGAAATAAAAAAAAATCAAGTAAAACAATATATTAAAATAAGAAGGAAAAAATGGAAGAACTTTTATTTATTTATTTGAAAGAATAGAAGAAGTAAATATATAATATAAACAAGTTTTAAATAATATCATTGTAAATATAATACTGTTACACAAAGTATTATCTATTATCTATTTTTTATTAATATATATTTGTTAAAAAATACTTTTTAAATGAATATAGAATACTAAATTGAGTTTGGATGACCAAAAATATAACATAATCTTATTTTAAAAATATCCTGAATATAATTTCAAATTTTGAATATGTTAAAAATCAACCTTTGACTAGGTTAACTTAGCAGGATAAATTAGGTTTTACTCATCCTATTTCGAAAGATATTTTTTGTTTGGGTCTAAAAAACTTATTTTTCTCTTTTATCCTCACAAATAAATATTAAAATTTTAATATTTTTATTCTATTTTATCCTTCTCAATTTCCTTTTGATAGAATGGTAATAGTATTTAGGAGACTAGTATATTATTTGCTACACTATTAGGTTCAAAGGAGAAGATAATTTCGTCAAATTAATGTAAGAACTTTTCTTCTCTTAAATTCCCCTAAGTAACAAAAAATAACTACCTTTCTCCCTCCAAAATTTTGAACTAAAAAGAAAAAAATTATAAAAATTCTTCACATCTCCTCTGTTTTCCTTTAACCAAACATTATGTGATCGAATAGGAATAGAGTTTGCATTCCCACGATGATGAGTGATATTCTCTAGGTCATGTATCTTACAGCAACAACTACATGCGATTTTGCTTAGAGGTGGACCAAAGGTGGTGGAAGAAGTTAACGAAAGGGTGAAAGTTGCCGTTGGATGTGATGCCAATACCATCACATGGATGATTTCAAACAATCATTGAAGTTGTGTGGCATGGTTTATGGAAGAAAAGTTATTGTATTGATGGTAGCATATGTCGGTTTTGACACACGTTTCAAATGTAGAAAACCACATTCAAATGATACAAATTTGTGAAAGCTACTATAGACTTTTCAGGAGACACAAAAATTCACATAATTAACATTAAAAACAGGTAACTAACTAACTATATAAATTCGTTGGTAGACTCTCAGAGTATTACACATTTTCTTTTGTCTCTGGGCCTAATCGAGGAGCTAAATATTCCATCAGAAGTTATTTTGTAGAGAAAAGGTAAACAATTATCAACATTTGAGAAGTCAATGAATGTGTAGGGATATGAAATTGTAATTGCCAAATATGAAAGGAGGTTTAGGATTCGTTTTTTAAACAAATCGGTATGTGTAGATTGGGGATCACAATAATTTCCATACAAACAAATACTTGCATCCATGTCTAAATGAAAGATGAATATCTGTTGGATGGATGCGGTATCATAATATACGTAACACAAATAGCACAAATAGTTTTTCATTTATAAAATTTATTTGATATATGTATTATGATTTTTTTTTCTATCAATTTAAGACGAAACAATTTTTTTTTTAATTATTTTATGACGAAGATTTTAGCGAATAAAGTACAGAACGATACATATATTCATGTCATAATTATTTACGTAAATTGATTATCACAAAAACATATAATAAACTTGATATATTATCTGCGTTATGTTAATTTGTAAAATTTTAAATTAATAAATATAGATATATCGTATGGTGTTAAATTAATTATATAGTGCTAATGGTTTAATTAAAGTATGGGGTTTGAAATGCGCTTAACTAGATATCATTTTATTTTTTATTTTTAATCTATAAAATATATTAATTATTTATGATTTTGAAATTATTAAATACTTGTATTTTTTATATTTATTATTAAAGGAACTCTATGAAAATATAATCCAAACATTTTATCACATTTTTAAATTTATACTTTTCAAACACATTCTTTAATATAAATTAAAATTATAAAAAATTTCATCCAAAAACTTATTAAGAATCATAAAATTATACAAGTCTAGCTAATAAGATTATTTAATAAATTTGAATTATAATTATATAATTTTCAATAAAATATAATTAATAATAAATAACATATTAAAAAAACATGATTTTATTATTGATACTCAGCCTATAAAAAGTGAAAACTGTTGTCTAACATTAAACGAGTTGAATACTTTGTACGATTGTAGTTTTATTTGTTATTATTATTATTATTATTATTATTGGTGAGAAAGGATTTAAACTGGTTTGCTTCGAGTCTTTGATAGTGAAAACCCTAATTGGAAGAGAGAGAGAGAGAATGGGAAGGGGGGATGATTACAAGTTTTTGCGAGTACGTGATGCTCGTAAATGTGTGAACCAGAAAGTGAACTTGATTGCTGTTATTCTTGATTTCGGCTTCCCTAAGCCAACAAAGGGCACTGGTAAATTTCACCATTCTCTAAATTTGTTCATTTCATTCTACAAAGTTTGGATCTTTCCGAGTTTCACTGGCAATGATGACAAAAAAGGCCGGACTTACGGCTGCCATTTACTTCTTTGGTAGTAGATTGATGAACATTTTCGTGAAAGTGTGTTCTGAGCCAATGTCACTCCCTATTTTCATTTTCATTTCATTTTTTTTAACAAAGTTGAAATATTTAATGTTATAAACTTGTGCGTTTATGAATATTTATGTTCAAAAGTATTTTTTACTCTAGGGTTTATTAGCATGTAATATCTCCTGCTACTGTTGCTTATCCTGTATAAAAACCTTCTGCAGATTACTGCTGCACTCTAAGAGTAATTGATGAAACATATCACCAAATGGGCATGTCCGTTAACATTTTTGCTGAAAATGCAGAAAGACTTCCCCATGTTGCTGCTCTTGGGGATGTAATTCAGCTTTGTCATGTTGTGGTATTCTCTGATAGTAACCTCTGTATCTTGATATATGTCTGCTATGGTTTTCTGTACCTCTCTTGGCTTTTATATACATGTTTGGGTTGTTCTAAAACATATTTACATTTGGTTGTGTACAAAAATAATAAAGAGGCTTTAACTTTGACTACTTAATATATATGCATCCCCAGACAGACATGTTATTTCATAATGCTGCATGAAACTTAAAATGCATTAAGTATGCTGATTTGCTTCCTACCTTGCAAAGCTGAATATAAAGTGTGGATAAACTTATGTCTTTTTTCTTTGAATTTTTTTCTTTTATCTTTTGTAGGTAAAAGCACATGGTGGGGAAGTTAATGTTGTTTTCAACAAAAAGTTTTCCTCTTTTGCTTTATACAAAGGGAAAGATGGTGATGATTTTATCCCTTATCAAGTTTCTTCAAAATTTCACCCTATAGATGAAGACAAGATGTTCATAGATAAGCTTAGAAAATGGCTGGTCAATTATCAGCGTCGTGAAGGTATTCTGTAATTTCAGCTTTGATATAACCTGAATTCAGTTTATTTATCTTTAATACCTGTTGTCTATGCACATGCATACATACACACAGTTACTTGTAACTTGTGGTTGAAAGAACTCAATTAGTGTATAATCTTGTGTTACAATCCAATAACCTTGGTATGAACAAGGAATTGAACCGAAGAGAGAAGAGTTTGAGGTTGGTTGCATTTCTTCTTGGCCAGTAGGATTGGTATAATGTGTATTAGCTTATCAGGCAACACCACTTTTGTCTGGCTGTCTTGGTGGCATTTAGCAGTATTACATTGATGTTAGCTGTGAAGTAGCTAATACTTAAGTAAGGGATTTAATATGTGCTTATGAATTTGTTTAGCACTTAGCTTGATCAAGATCAAGAATTATCTCTAATGAAACCAATTTATGCTTTCTGGTTAAGTGGTTCAGTAGTTTTCGGTTTATTATTAACTTCATCTAGTTTTCTACTTTGATACTAAATTTTGATGTGTGTAGATTCGAGTGATTTTCCCATGTTAAGAGAAATCAAAGAAGGGAATCACGTTAATTTGGCATGCAAGGTAATTAAGCTGTTTTCTGATATTTTGCAAGATTGAGTTTTAAAGACCCTTGTATAAATACAATGACTAAAATGTATGAGCTTTTTATAAGATTTGAATTTTACTTTTTAGTTGTTACCAACCAAGGTGCTCATCCTTCTTCATACTTTCACTTTCTTGTTGACATTAAGATCCTTCACTGCTGTGAGGTTGCAAAAGATGAATGGTTTATCTTTGCTTGGGATGGTACTGATACCCCATCAAATGCCATATGTTCAAAGTGAGTTCATACAAAATTACTTTAACATTGCCAGTTCATCTCTTTCCCCCTAAAATGTACATGCTAAGTTTGGATATAATTGTGACCAAGTCTGTTGCTAGAAATTTCTTTTAACTAAAGCATTGGTGTTTTCTAGTCCTCTATATAATATCTTTTCAAAGACAAGTTGCTGGACATAGGCATAACAATGTCATGGTTGGTGTTTTATTGATTTCTTCTATACAGGAAAAGTAATGCAATATTTCTTCTTCTCTAATTGGGCAATTTGTCTTCTCCCACCCTTCCCCCTCCCCTTTTACTTTTGTACCGGTCTGTGGGCAATGGAGTTTTGACAGGTGATTCAGTGGTAATGACATGCCAAGAATTGTAAAGTTATGGATTGGATAAAATATTGTATTGGTATTATCAAAAGCATCACTCGCGCAGCATTAGGTAAACAAGTTAAAATAGGATAAAGCATAACATATGAATAATAGAATAAAACTGCCCATCTGGTTAGAAAATGACAATTTTTATTCCACTAAAAAGGGTGAAACCAAGGGGAATAGAACAAAACTGTTTTGTGTGCCAAATGCTACCTTAGATTGGAATAATGCTTATTTCACTTAGGTTTCACCATACTATGTGTTGTGTATAAATTATAATATTTTAATTTGAGAGTATCTTAATAGAAATATGATTTGCTTGTTTCTGAATTGCAGGCTAGAAGATGAAATTAATTCTCCACTTCCTTTACAACTGGAGCCTTTGCCTTTGCCAAGAGATGTATTATGTACTTTGCCTATTGTTGGATCCATCTTGAGGATAACTTTTAATCTAGGTATTGAAAAGAATCATCTCCACCTTCTAAATGTTAACGTCGGTAAATGGGTGAAGTTTGTCAATATGTATCTCGAGGTGCATGCTGGACTATGGCGAGGTGTTCTTACCCCTTTTACAAAGCTTCGGTATACACCCAATGAGGACTGTCTCATTGTAGAACGTCAAAGGTGGTTGCTAATTTATTTTACTCAATATTATGGTTTGGATATATAAGATTAGTGAACTGAAACTTCTGCATATGTTGGGTCAGGTTGTACGATGAGCGGGTATGTTTGAAATCAGGAAGAATAACTTCTTGCAGCTGCCCCGAGCCTTCATGTATTACGGGTATTAAGTCTCTGATTCTTGAAAGTTATAACTCAGATTTGAGATTTTCTTACGGGATAACACTATGATTTATCCTTACAGAAGTTAATGAAGATCGTGCAACACCTGTTACTTTAATGAGGGTCCTCACTCATTCGGAAGTACTATACTTCATTTTCTTCACTTAAGCTCACACTCTTAACTTCAAATTTCCTTTTGATTGATGTTATTTACCTCTCAACATTGCTATTCTTTTTTATATCTAAATTCATGTGTTGAAGGTGACAGCTAAATTCAAGTGTGTTGTTCGGGTGGTAGCAGCAATGCCATGGCAAGCTGAAAATCTCTGCTCCCCTGGTGGGGTATATAGGATGCGGCTAACCCTAGAGGATTCAACAGCTAGAATCCATGCTTTCGTAATTGCTGAGGATGGGGTCAGAACAAAATTTAACTTGTCTGTTGATTTTAGGCACCAATTACACTCAATGCACGTATAGCTTCTACTATTCAGGGGCGTTATTGTTTTCAATCTGGTAGTTTAGCCATATTATCCGCACTAGGCATACACAGTAGACTATAGTTTAGCCTAATTATTTTGTTTATTTGTTGTTTGGCTGATCTTTTTTCCGTTCTTATTATCATCATGATATTTGACAGGAGACCCTTTTTGATGGTTATCCGGGCATTGACAAGTTGACAAGGAAGCTGAACAGATTACTTGGAGTAGTTGAATGTGATGCTAGTAAAGTAGCCGAATCTGATGCTAGTGAAGTAGCTGAATCTGATGCTAGTAAAGTAGCTGCAAGAAATCCGCCATGGGTTTGTATTTGCCTTAAGTCATACTATCTCTCCAAAACTGATGTCTGGGGCACTAGACACTTCAGAATGTTTGACACCAAAATAGTGGGAGATACATGATAGATGTATCGTTATGAAGCCTGTTCTTTCCACTTTTTGAAGACAATACATCATACAGGATGTGATGTGCAACTATATTTTGTGGGAAAGATAGAATGTACTCGTGTGCATAGAGACCCGGGAAACCCATTTTTTGTTATCTTCCAGGGCTCATACTGTATTTTGAATGTAAGTATGTAGATGAACTGCACAAATTACATATATGTCAAGTATTTATATGATTATTAGGGATTCATGACATGGTTCGTTCCATTGATTCGTACCGGTTCAAAGTTCTCTATTTATTAAAAAAATATAATTATCTAAATAACTTAATAAGGTTTATTAATAGATATATTAGATCTCTATAAATTGGGTCAATCCAATTTTGTCCCAAATATTTTGGATTATAAATTAGGTTGGGAATGAACGAGTCTAACAAAAATAAATCTGTCCAACGATCACACCTCTAATCAATACACTTGTCTGCATGTATGTAGATGAATTTTGCACAAATTACGTATGATAACACAAGCGCGAGACTTAATTAGCAAAATGGATCCTTGTCATCTGACGTGGAAACATAAAATCAGTATCAATCGCAAGTACTCTGGGACTATACGAAATGAGGTTCAATGCAGGTTAGTGAAATTTATCCTGTAAAGTCCATAATAAAGACAATCTTACAACAGTGTATCTTCGACTCTCATTTTGGGGGTTAAACAAACTTGTGTGAAAGGCGTGCTCCTACCTTACAAATGAATATCTACAAATGCACTTATTTCCACCACTATAAATTTGGCCTATAGTTAAAAAATTGTTTCCACCTAAAAAGGAAGGAAAACACGGCACTGAAAACTACCAGGAACTAAATGGGTGCGGGTACACCAAGTTCGTTGGGGCGATTTGGCTGAGCCACCTCTCCAGCTGCAACAGCAGCTTGCCTTCGTTGCCTCTCGCGGAGATACAGCACAGTTAGGAGGCATGCAAAGAGGGTCAGAATTGTAGCATTTCCCTCCTCCAAAAGCACATTCTCCACCCAAGCTTCTAATTTAGGATAGAATTCTGGTAATGAATCAATCACATGGACCTAAAAAGCACAATACTGCAATCAGGATCTAGAACAGTGACAAATCTGAAACATTATTGATAAAATGTAAAATAACGGTTAATAACAGAAAAATAAGCTACTTGTTGTCCACTATATTGGGGATAATACAGCGACATGCCTAAAAGGCAAAAATCAAAGCTCTCTTGAAGAAATACAAACTGCTCGATTGGCCATTTGTTAAGATTCTTGAGTAATTAGTGGGGTAATATATTATCATAATACATGTCCTAATTGAACACCAAATACAACAGGCAACTGAGATAGAATGCAAAGAAAATTATCAATATATTTGAAGTTTCAAACATTGTCAACTTCCACTCACTAACTATGCAGTGTAGCAGTTTGTAAACCAAAGAAACTCACCAAGAAACTGTCAGCATAGTTCTTACGAATCCACAAGCTTGAAAGAGCAAGTGTAACTGGCAACTTTGCTGCGGTATCATGCTCCAAGGCTTCATCATAGTAACGCTTGGCTAGATGAAGGTCAAATGGAAGTCCTTGGCCATGCTCATGCATGTATCCAAGATTGAACATGGCTTGTGCATTAGATTGAGATTTAGCATGCTTGTAAGCATCAGCAGCTCGCTCATAATCCCTGGCAGTACCCTGATAGAAGGAAAAAAGGAAACACAAGAAAGTGAAAAGATGTAAGGAAAGAGAGCACAATGGCTTAAATTGAATTCGCAGTATGCACATGCCCAATTCATCCCAAAACCACATACCCGACCATAGTAATACGCATCTCCAATGAGTAAAGCAGCATGTTCATTACCCTGCTCAGAAGCTTGCCACCACAGAGAATGTGCTCGCTGATGCCTTTCTGCATCAGTGCAAAATCCAGATTCACCCATGCACATGCTACGTTCCCCATATTTGTCAAGAATCCAAGCAGCATTACTTTGTGCCACCTCATAGCCCATCTCAGCCATCCTTGAATACAACATAAATGCCTTGCCAACATCACCTTTTAAGTATGATTCTAGAGCCCATCTAGACAAAGAACTCCATGGACCCCGCTCTGCAACTAGTTTGTACAGTGCAGTAGCCTAAAACCGCATAAAATAGAAGTGTTAGCACATAAATTTGTTGGCAGAGGCTTTTGATGATAGAATAGTCATTAAGAAATAAACAGTATAACATTTCATGAACTTAATTGTAGGCTAGTACTCACAGATTAAGTTTCCCTAATAAATGTTGTACTTCTATTCTAATCAATTATACATATAAGCTCAAACGGTATTACCCAAAATTAATGTATATGAGCCATTGTTGTACAAAAATCTACTTACAGGGGATGTATTACAGAACAAAACAAAATGAAAACCGCCTGTAGCTTATCAGTTATTTCATCAATAAGCACCACTCAATACAACTTGCAAGAAGTAGAACAAAATTTCAAGTATTCAAAATATCACTACCCATCGATAATATGAAGAGTGAGCAAAATAGCAAACTAAATAAAAAAAATAATGATTAAAAAAAAATCCTCAAGCATTCAAAATCACTAATTGGTGTCTCTTAGATTAGTAGATGCTCATTATCTCTTTTCAGGGCCATTGAATTCTTAGATGACAACTGTCGCATACAGTTTGAAAAATGATACACTTCAGATTAGACAACATATCATAATCCTCATCTCATTAACTAACATAAAAACTGGCAAACCGACCTACGTAGTAAATACTCCATATTTCAGAAAGTGGTAGAAGTCTTTTTAATTGTATGTAAATAAAGGCTTGCATCTTGAACAAAATCAAACAGAGTATAATCATCAATTCCAAAATTTTAATCTAGCTTTTTTGATCAATTTTATTCATCCGTTGCAAGCTTCAAAGCACATTAAAGCAATATTCAGTAAAATTGAAGAATAATTATGTCAGTCCAATTTTTTATACTGGCAGACCTGTGAACTACACAGATCTACCAATTCCAGAACAGCTGAACAAAAAATTGGATCACCAGCACAAAAAATTGCGGTTATAATAAATAAGATATGATATGATTACACTGACATTGGGCAATTCACAGTTAAATAATCTCTTACTATATTAAAAGTAACATTAGAGAATCATATCTACATTGGGCTCTTACATTAATCTGACAGTTTCCACGGCACTTGCATAGAAGAACCAATCAACTTACCAAGGGAATATTCTTCTTGAACCCAACACCAATATGGAAAATCTTAGCCAGCTGGTAGAACGCCTTTGGTTGACCATGGTTAGCAGCCACCACAAAGAACTTACACGCCAGCTTAACATCCCTCTTCACTCCAATCCCCTTGAGATACATGACACCCAGGTTATAGTGCCCACCAACCTCATCATTCTCAGCAGCCTTCTCAAAATACTCTTTCGCCTGCAATTCACCAAACATATGATAAATCAAGGATAAACACAGGCATGTGCGCGCGCACACAAAATCAAAAGGATAAATAATGTGGATAAATAAACATAATCTTACTTTAGTGTAATTCTTCTTGTCAACTCCATACCCTTTCACATACAAATAACCCATTCCATTATAAGCAGAATACAGGTGGTGTCTGGAAGCAAGCGTGAGCCACTCGAACGCTTTGGTGTAGTTTCTCTCAACACCTGCTCCCCTAGCATAGATCTCTCCAAGAAGCTCCATAGATCGTGGCTCTCCCTTCTCCACAGCCTTCAAAAACCATGAAAGCGCCTTCGAATGATCACGCCTCAATCCCCTAAGGCCAAAGTAGTAAAAGAGGCCAACTTTGTACATAGCAGCAGCATTCCCCTTCTGCGCCTGATACTCCAGTATCTGAAAATCCTCATCCTCTTCTCCCTTAGATTTTCTCAGAGCCTCCTTGTTCTCCTCAGCCCCATTATGGAGCCTAACGGGCTCAATAACAGGGGAATCTTTCGAAATCAGAAAACTATTCACAGCCACTTCAGCCAATTCAGCATACAGTTTAACGGATTTCTCAAACATCTGTCACCGACGGTGCAATTTATCAAATTAACGGATCGAAAATTGAAACAAAACGGTAATCAGAAAGGGTGAAGTGACTCACATCTTGGCGCGTGTAGGTGTAAGCTAAAGCCATCTTGGACTGCATGTTGCCACCCTCGGAGGCGAAGTGGTGGTATAAAAACGCCTTCCCCTTGCTTCGCTCTCTCAAAAGCCCCATTCCCCACAAAAACCCTAGCACCGATTGCGCCGCGGGGTGGCCTGATTGCGCCGTGGTCGCGATCTCGGCGGCGCCGTCCTCGATGAGGGCGGGGTCGCCGGACATGAGCTTGTCGACGGCGGAGTAATAGGCGGCGTCGGATTCCGGGAGGTGTTGGGGCTCTCCGGCGGGGGGCTCGAAGATGGGGCGCCATGAGCCGGGGTCGAGGTCCTCCTCGGATTTGTGGGCGTCGGAGTCGCCGAACTCGTCCCACTCGGCGGCGGAGTCGGGATCGGAGGGAGGGTCGTCCTTGAAGTCTTCCTGGGAGAGGACGAGGACGAAGTGGCGGGCCGCGACGGAGAGAGAGAGAGTGAGGAGCGAGAGAGACAGAATGAGAGAGAGAAACAACCTCTTCTGGCGCGCCATGTTTCGGGATGATCAACACAATCACAATCGCAATCGCTAACAACTATGGGTACTGCAGGGGTACTCTTGTAATTTTGAATCCTCAACTTCTCTTGCCACGTTTTTTGCTGCTCTTCTCTCCACTAGGAAATTGCCATGTCACCATACTTAACTCATCGTCCTGCAAGTAATGCCCTATTTCTTTTTTGGGCTAGCCCAATTGCTTCCGCTTTCAGATTTCGGATCTAAAACTCGGATCAACCCATTCCTCCATTTACTCTCTGCCTGCAAAGTTTTTGAAATATAACATCAATTCATACAAAACAATTGGAAACCTAAAAAAATATAAAATAAGATCATTCAGATACACTAAATGCATATTATACAGTCTCCACTGGGTGGATCTTTGATAATTAATCTAGCTTTGTGGAGTTAATTTTGTTTTAAAATATTGGGCAAGATAGTTGTGGCACGAATCTCCCTTCGAAATTAAGATGTTAATTTTATTATTTTTACTCAATTTAAATAAAACAATAACTGAACTAATTATTTTGAAATAAATTATTTATAACCAAGCGTATGAATTAAGTTAAGCGAAATTATTGTAACTTATTTATAAATCCATTACTATCATGTCACATCTATATAAAAAAAAAATGCCGTACGGATAGTATGGTTGTAAATATAAAAATGATATTTTGCAGGGGAGGACTCATCTAGCGGAAGAATCTGAGATGACCAGGGCAGGCTGCTTCTGCTTTGGCGAATTCATTCCTTTATATAAATATAATATATCATATCATCATTTTCTTCTTCATCATTCTGGTCCTGTTAGCTAGCAATGTCTTCTCTCCTAGGTAAGAGTTGAATGATTGAATTACAAACACCTTAACTCAACAAGTCATTTAGTGGTTCGTTTTACTTTTGACAGATGAGTGCAGGGAGCACTTGTTGGATGTAGATGGAAGTGGAAAAGACGGCAAACCCAAATTCCAGATAAGGAATCTGAGCAAAGTTTCGGACGATGGTGTTCCCATCCTGAAAGGCATCAACGTTGATATCCCAAAGGGCGTTATCGTGGGGATCATAGGCCCCAGCGGCAGCGGCAAGTCAACACTCCTCAGGGCCCTAAACCGCCTCTGGGAGCCACCCTCCGCCTCCGTCTTCCTCGACGCCCAAGACATCTCCCTTCTCGACGTTCTCTCTCTCCGCCGTAACGTTGGCATGCTCTTTCAGCTCCCTGCCCTCTTTCAAGGTCACAACCTCTCTTCCATTTCTTAATTTCACTATGCCATCTAATTAGACCCACTAGTTTGTTTCTTCGATTCAGTCCGGAACTCGAACAAATTTTAAAATTCCCAAATTTTTCTTTTTTGTTTTAAATTGACCATGCCATTAATGTTGGAGGGTGTCTGTTCTTTCTATTACAGGCACTGTTGCAGAGAATGTGAGGTATGGACCACAACTTAGAGGGATAAAGCTAACCGATGATGAGGTACGCAAGTTGCTAATAATGGCCGACCTAGATGCTTCTTTCATGGATAAGTCCGGTGCTGAACTCTCTGTCGGTCAAGCTCAACGAGTTGCACTTGCTAGGACTTTAGCCAATTCACCAGAGGTTAAATAATTTCTAGTTCATGAGTAATTGCAGCTTCAAAATATTCATAACACGTTAGATAAAGTTTCTTACCACTACTATCTATCGTCTTCCCATTAAAATTGAAGTTTCATCTCTTCTGTCCATATACTTATTATGTCGGTTATTGATATCAAACTTCAATTCTGATCAAAAACAATATTAATAACACCTAAGAAATTGTATTTAAGTGGTATATTTCATAGTTTATGAATTGTGTTTTTTTTGTCGGCCATTATTTTTGTTTGCATTTGTGTTTGTAATTTTTTATTTGGTCTGTTTTTTGAATGCAAGGTTTTGTTACTGGATGAGCCAACTAGTGCGTTAGATCCAATATCCACAGAGAACATAGAGGATGCGCTGATGAAGCTGAACAAGAATCGGGGCATGACAGTGATCATAGTCTCTCATAGCATCAAACAGATCCAGAGGATCGCTGACATAGTGTGCCTTCTTGTGGATGGTGAAATTGTTGAAGTTCTTAAGCCTGATAAACTCTCTGAAGCCAAGCATCCCATGGCACGGAGGTTTCTTGAACTCAGTTCTTAGGTTGTAAAATTCTGTCTTCGCTTGTGGGATTTAGAACTTTAAAGTATGTTCTTAAAGCCAAAATGAATCTACTTGCTGCTTTATCAGCCATGTTGACCTGATCTCGATTCATATCACTGAATCATCATCTATAATTATTTATATATGTTGCTTTCAGAGAACAGTTGGTGACATTCTGGGCTGACATAGGATTGTGATAGTGGAGGTTTTGTTACAATATGATATTGCAAAATGCTAAAGAATACGAATTGCGTTTTTGAAGAAAACTATTTCCTCCTTATTTAGGTTTTCTTTTTTTCAATTTGTTATTCAACCAATAGGATGAAAGAATACTCTTTGGTACAAATTTCGTGCAGAAAGCAGAAAGTTTTCGTCCCATGCTGATGCACTCATCCCACATTAGAAAGCATACAATAAATTTGTTGTATAATATTTCTAGTTAGCGGAGGTATATTCCGTGAAGGACGTCATCAACCTCTGGTAGAATATGCTTGTTAATAAAAAATAATTAAATAATTACTTCTACCTTATCTAAAATGTATAATTGACTTGACATAATTGTGCATAAGTATTTTAATATAGTTTTGATTTGATATAGGTGTGCATCTGTAAGTAATTTAATATAATTTTATTAGTTACTATGACATAAGTCTGTCACAAAATAATTAAATAATTACTTCTAACTCATCTAAAATGTATAGTTGACTTGACATAGTTGTGCGTCTGTATGTAATTTAATATTTTATTAGTTATTATGACATAATTCTGTCACAAGATGAGTTATAGATTCTAATATATGTTACATTTTAACTTAAAATCAATTGGTAATAAGTGAGGTTGTCTAACAAGTATATAAGCCTCATCCTAAAGATTGAGGCAGACTAAGTGGGATTTTTCATCAGTCGGTCTGTTGTAATTTGATGAGAGTTATCAGTTTTATGTAAAATTAATGTTATATATTTTTTCTTAAAGGATTTTTTGTCATTATCGTGTGAAAAGTAAAGCATTCCAACTTGAAACATATAGATAGATATAAGGATTAAATCTCTTAATAGATTAATAATATAAATTGAATTTTGACTTAGCTATTTGGGTTGAGAAACCTATTTCTACTTCTTATGTTATTATTGATACTAGTAGCAATATAGAGAAGATTTGTTTGGAAAAGGTCAAATGAACTTAGCTTGATGTTTATGTGACTAAGTATATCAAATAACATCAACTCAACTCTTTAAATTTTATGAAATTTCAAGAAGAAAGTACTTAAACAGTTGACAAGTCTTTTATCGACATGTTGATGGATTTTTAACTAACATGAATTTAATTTTTCTCCATGCATAAATATATCATTGTTAAAATGACAAACATTGCACTGACTTAAGTCGTTAGGATTCAAAATGACTATTTTTTTTTTGTTATTGTTGTTGTTGAGTTTATTTTTAAATCTTTATTGTTTAGGTATTGTTCATTTTAAATGAACTATAATACCATAAAGACAAATGAATGTGCATGAATTGCATATCAATAATTAGTTTTACAATGCCAATGTTCGACCCAAAGTGGATGAGAGGATGAATTGGGACAGGATATTGTCTTGTTCAAATTGGTTGTTAACTTGATGTCTAATGAGACTCACTGTTAGGTTGACCAAATATCTTGACTATGACAAAGATTCTAGAGTGATTGAAGTGTACGAGCAAGGGATGAAGTACATGAAAAAACACTTTAACATTAAAGTTAGTAATAATTCTTTATGCATGTCTCTTATAATGGCAGTGGGGTGTAAATGAAAATGTCAAAATTCTAGGTTAGGAACCTTAATATAGGACCTAACGAGCCTTGTAGACAATTATACTCTATTTTTTGTGTTTTTGGAATAATTTTACTCTTAGAGTTGACATTGGTCAACATTCCCCAAAGCTATCTAGCTTAGTAAATATATGATTGGTCAAAACTCCTCAAAGTTGACTTTTTTAGTTTTTTTCCAAGAAGAATTAAGTTACATCGAGAGTTATTGTATATCTCCACTATTTTTTTAATCTAATGGCGAAAGATAAGTTATTCATTAGAATTGTTAGATTAAAAGAAAATAGAATATGAGAATGAAGAATTATTCTTTTAAAGTTATTCTTGTGGTAACTTATCCTTCTCATAAAAGATGAGGGATTAAGTTACTCAAAAAGTAACTATCTTCCTCATTTTTTATTTTTTTGCGATCTAACTGATAAAATGTGCTACTTGGTGAAACAATTAGATTGCAAGACAATGAAAAGTGATAATGGAAAGTAACTCTCTTAGGAGGATGTTTGGTACACAAGAAGTTTTTAGTTTCTCAAAAATATGAAGTTAGGAATGTTGATTTTCTACGTTTGGTATACAATCTTAAAAAAAATATCCACAGCAATCAAGAATGATTTTTGCTTAGTGTGAATCCAACTTCTTCCAATTAGAGAAAAAAATTTAATGACACAAAAATACTAGAATACTCTTATTAACTCATTGAATGCAATTATAAATTTAGAAACAGTATTTTATTACATGTGATAAATAACTATATTTAAAAATAATAAATACTAATAAATATTCTTAGTATAGTTAATACAATTTTAAAAATAAAGTTGTTTTATAAATTATATTATTTTAATATTTTTAATATATTAAACATTATACTTATAAAATATTTTTATTTTTTAATTCTTTAAAATTGTCAAGGTATTAATTAAAAAATTGTTTAGTAATATTATTACTACACAAATCAAGAATTTTTGTTTAGTATAAATTGTAAAAAGAATTTAAAGTAGAGAGAATAAATTTTTTTGCTATGTTAAAGTTAAATAAAAAATATTAAAAATTATACTAATATATTTATAATGTTTAAATCTATAAATATTATTTTTACAACAAAACTTATCCAAACCTTTAGTTTTAAAATTTATAAAAAAAATTACAATAAATTTTGCATAAGTTTATCTAATGAAGTTATTTTTCTAAAATGATATTTTTGAAAGTTGTATTAAAACCAAATATGAAAAACATTAATTCTTAGAAAATATATACATATATATCCAATAATATTTATGACTAACCAAACAAATATTACTCATTCTTATAAATAATAGTTCTTGAGTTTCATAATTCAAGAAATCATGGTTTCTAGGTATGAAAAAAATTTCTTCTAGCAAACACCCCCTTAGAGTTCCTTCGGTCACACACACGTGCACACACACATCTCATAATTCGTTGACACTTGTTGGTATAATTGGTAAGTATACCAAATTAGGTAAGTAGTCAAAAATAAGTAGAGTATCATATCCTACATTCAACAATTTTTACTAATTAAACTAAAGAAGTTTATAAGACGGAGTTTGATAAGTTCAAACACAAATATTAAATAAGCGATTTAAAAGCAAATAACAAAAAACTATTTTTGGACTTTTTGCAAACACTTGATAGGTAAAAATGGTTTTTTGTAATAATAATAAAGGATATTAAGGTTAGACTTTACCAAATCATCATTATATGCATCACAAGAGCCAAATATCCAGTTTTAGATAACAAATGTTAACGTCAATCCACAAAATTACTTAAACCCTTAGGTGATAAAAACCTAAATAACTTAGTCAACTTTTGATTCCTCAACCATTCAGCTAAGTTGTTTACATTAAAAAAAAAGATTTTAAGATGATTAATAAACCAAAGTTCCAGTCCTATACACTAGGTTTATTAAGTGTTCTATTTCAGTTCAAAAAGGAGAATGCATTTTTCAATCACAAACCCACCAAACAATAAGTTAAGGAGATCAACTCATAATAAACATTAATCATATAAACAAAATAATTAGAGTGAATACATAAAGATTTTTGTTTTGTTACATCTAACTCCAACAATGAGAAATTTAACTACTCATATGCACGCGTAGGACAAAAATCTACAAAAAAACGAAAATAAATGAAGAAAAAGACACTGAAAGAGCTCTAAGCATTTCTACATCTCTTGGAGTGTGCATACCAATGATTAAGTCAAGTTCCCTCATACATATTTCAAAAATTCATTTTGGAATAAGTTTCAAGGTATTTTCTTATTGGGCGAGTGAAAAACATGTTCTTTGTTGTTTAAGTCTCATTGGGTGAATCTGACTTTCACCAGATATCAAAAATGAACTTCCAATAATTTTTTATAAAATACAAACTTAACCGATCCAAATGTTGAATTTGATATCCTTATTAATTAGATAATATATACAAAATTTCATACAATTCCAAAATTATTTGTTAGTTTATAATACCACTTTATTTTAACATATAATATGATATTTAAAAATATATAAATATTCATTAATATATAATATATTTAGAGAAATTTAAATTATACAAATTTTAATATACATAATTAGAAAAATATATCACATAGTTCAATGATTGAGTTGATTAAATTTACATTTTATAAAAAGTTAATAAAAAAGTAATTTAACTAATTTTAACATCTAGCATGAACAAAATTTCTTTTTATTATTTTTATTACTTGTAACGAACTAGTGATTTTTTAAAAAATAAAAAAAATTAGTGGTGATTTTAAGAGGCAGAAATTGTATTTTTTTTTTAATGGTAATGAATCACATTTTTTATGGATAGTAAATGGTCTTTTTAAAATCTAGAAAATGATACTTTTTATCCCTTCTACTTCCCATCGATTAAGAAAGTTAAAATTTTATATTATTTTAATTATAATCAATTTAAAAATATCAATTTTTTTATGTTGAATGATTCTATATTTACACACAAAACTGATTCCTCACTATTCATTATTTTTTTCTATAATAAATGTGTCGAAGTATGTTATGAAATGAATGCCTTAAATATTGAAAATTTTAACTTATGAGATTACTCTTATTAATCCATCATGTTGTGGTACTTTGAACTTTGAACTCATTCTTTTAAAATATACTCTTCATTTTTTTTTTCTCAAACATTTTTTATTATGTAAGAGATTAAGATAAGAATTGTGAATTCTTTGTTACAAAGAAAACAAATATTAAATATTAAAATTGGTCAAACCTAATATCATATATCCTTAAAGAAAAAATATAATACAACACTTAGAAAAAAAAAAGAAAAAGAAAAAATAAACAATATAATGTAATAAAAAAAAATAAAAAATATTGATGAAATATTAAAAAAAATGTTCAAATATTATTAGGAAGCAAATTCCTTGCGTATGGACTAACACAGGTTGATTGTAGTGTTTTTGTGATAAGCGGTTGACTCAATACATTTTTAAGATGTTAATTATCTCTAATCAATTTTAATAAACAATACATTTTCTTCCTCTGTGACATTGTGAACTACATTTTGTTCACCGCTCCTCGCGCTAAAACTTTTCACGTGACTTTGCAACCAGAAAATGAAATATGACCGACAAAACCACGAGTATAGTCGGAATTACTAGGCAAAGAAGTGGGAAGGATGATTGAGCATGATGTGGCAGACCTCAATGTATTGGCACCACTTCTTCCCACTATATTCAATTATTTTGTAATGTACATGGCATGTGCCTGTAGGTGTTTCGTTTCCATACGATTCTTGTGCTAATCGAAATTTGAACTCTTACCAGATATTCTAGTTAAATGCCAAAAGGATGTCTTGTCGTTTGGGATGCTGGTGAGTGGTGAGAGAAGCAGAGAAAGTTAAGATTATAGAATATAGACACCTCTTGTTTAGTTAGATCAATCAGCTAATAAGAATCACAAATTTGTTCGGTGCATTGTGCCAGACACAGCTTTCCTCTCCGGGTCCAGTTACCTTTTACTTACAAATTAATTAAAAGAAAAAGGTTGAGCTATTTTTACTTGCTTATTGTAACAAATGTATGAATGTTACGTACCCTATAAATTTGAATATTGAAGTTTCCTTATTTCTTTCTTAAACTATGTTATTATTATGCTTTCGTTTTTGCCCTTGGTAAATTAAAATGATGTGAAGCTTATTTATAAGAACCTCTTTGGCAACTAATGTACACCTCTACTTGAATTTTAGAAAAAGGCTTTCACCCCTCTGTTAACTAGGGATACAGGATGCTAAGGATATGGAATTAACTAACACAGAGAGAAACACACAGAACAAGTAATTTGCATGAAATGAATTTTAACCAATAAGATAATAGCATTAACCAATCAGAGTGATGGTTTAGGTTAATGAGTAAGAGAGAGAAAAGTAAATCATCAATTAGTTTTAAAATTCCCTTTGGAACGTTTTATGAATTTTGTTTCCTTCACATCGCAGACACGAGTATCATAAGTAGTTAAAAGAAAAGGAAATTCTGTTATAGAAAGAGAACAAGAAAAGGAACTTACCATCATTTCTAGACAATAATAAACTATCTGGCCAGTGCATTTTGACCTGTCTTCCATCTATAATAAAATTTAATCCACAGAATCTAAAAAGTCGAGAGACAAAGAAAGAGGTGGAAGCTCTGGAATGAAAAAGGATCACCATTAGTTTGGGCAAGTTTCATCATTATCCTTGTTCCTGAAAAATCATGCAAGGTCGACAATTAACTATCCATATTCAAAACAATAATTAAATCAATCTACACAAAACGTATATCATATAGATAAAAAATGTGTCAAATTTATGAAAATGGTACATTTAATAAATCTTTCTAACACTTTCTTCCTTTCTTCTTACCTCTTCTCTTTTTAGGAAGTTAATATATAAATTAAGAATATAATTAATATTTTTGTTTATACTAAAATTATTTGTAACTTCATAATATGAATTTCACTATTATTTTTCTCTCCTGAATATAAGTGTGAATAACAATTGAGAAATATACAAAAGATATGAGCAAAAGAGTAATTAACATTATCTTAAGTTTCTTAAAAAAAAACATTATCTTAAGTTTCTAGATAAGAAAAAAAAAACCAGATCATCCATTAAGAGCTAATTTAGACTTAATAGATCTAATCTGTTTATTAAAAAAAATTATTCAATACATTTTTTTTAAAATTCTGTTTAAATAAAAAATTAGGTAATCCACTTAAAGAAACTATTATGTTTAATGGATTATTATTATTATTATAAAAAATTTATATTGATGGATTTATTAACGAAACATATTAGTTTATTTCGTGACTTACTAGAAAACATACTTCTAAAAGAATGAATCTCTATTATGATATAGATAAAAGTATTCACTAATTTCATTCATGATTATTTTTATCGAAAAATTTAAATTGATTTTAGGTTGAGATTAATTTTTTGAAAAATGTGAGTTTAATACCAACGTGAACACAGTAGTTTTGACTAATAAAGTAAATAATGATATAATATAAAATAAAATTACTATAATTTATCCTATATATATTTATTAGAATAAGCTATTTGAATGAAAATATTTTTAGATGTTATTTTTTAATGAAAACATTTTTAATTATTTTTCTTCAACAGAAATGTTTTTAAATAGTTTTTTTAATCTCTTATTTCTTTTAATTTAGCAGTAGTAACATCTTTAGTTTTAATTGAATTTCAATATTTTAAAAAAATATATCAATAATTAAAAATAATATTATATTACAGTATATACTATTTATTATAAATTTAAAATATAACTATATGTTAAAATTTATTTATTTATTTATTATTAATTTTAATTATAATATAATTTATATATTTAGAAATATTCATTTTTTATAGAATTTAATTATATAAAATAAATATTTATTTTATACCATGCATGAGTTAAAATTTTGATTTATATTTTACAATAAAATCCCAAAGAACTCTTAATTTATTATATAGATAGGAAACAAAGTAAAAATAATAATTTTATAAGGAGATTGAATAAATTGTATTATACTTCATCCATCCTATTTTATTTTTTTTTAAATAATAATAACAGTTACTATTATATTTATATTTTATTATGTCTTCTTTTACTTGGGTCAATCCAATTTACACTATAGTAGCATTTGAAGTGCATGAACCAGCTGGGTAGCAAGTAGCAACAATCATTTCAAACACAGTGGTCTTTGAATCTACTTCTCTCCCTTGCTGTCCTTTTTTCCACCATTTGTAGTCACAATTCACAGCACAAACCACAAACTCAATATAGTGTTATTAAGTAGTAACTATCTTTGGCCCAAGAGAGTTTTGTTTTGTCCCTAAACACACAACAATGTTAGATCCAGCTACTGAATTGGTGCCACCACCGTCTTCGCCCACCAATTCATCCATTTCCTCCTCTGATCTTGACACCGAGGTATCACCTTCACCTTCGATGATAAGTTCAAACCCACTTCTCAATTTTCCTAAAGTTTCATTTTTCACCATTTAATTTGATTTTTATTTCTGGGTTTTCATAGTCTACGGGATCGTTCTTCCATGACAGAAGCACCACACTCGGCACTCTTATGGGTGTCAGCTTCCCAGCTATTACCTTCAGAGCCTCCGACACCCACCCACATTCCGCCGCCGTCTCCTCCGCCGTCGCTGCCCCTCGGAGGGTTGCCGAGTCCAAGAAGAAGAAGGCGATCGTGGCGGCGGAGCGTCGGCGGAGGTGGTGGTGGTTGTGCAGGGACGGCGATGCGAGGCCGGCTTCTCTCGGTGAGTTCCTCGAGGTGGAACGGCGGTGCGGCGACGGCGCGTTTTACGGCACGGCAGCGGAACTCGAAGGTATGGTGATGGATCCGCACAGGCACCACGGGCGGGCTTTGTTTTCCGACGGAAGGGTTCTTCCGCCGGCCGTCGTTGACGACGGAGCGTCCACGGCGGGGAATCTTTGTAGTAGATTCCCGGTTTTGCTCACTGGGATCTGTAGCGGCGGCGCCGGATAAGATTGAATTTGAATTTTTTTATTCTTCTTTTTTTTATATAATAAACTAAGATAAAAAAATGGTTAATGATTTTTTTAGGATTGTTTGGACGATTGTTTATTTGATTAGTATATTATTACTATTCTTGTGCCTGTGATTTACATGCCAATGATATGATTTGGCTTTTTTCGGCCTTTACTTTTCACTTTTACTTGGATAATGTTATTTGAAGAGTTCTTTGAAAAAAATAAAATGGAATCACCTAAAAAAGATATGATAATATGCAATTTTTTTTTTTTGGTCCAGATGCAATATTATTATTGATTCATCAAAGATATGATATAGCATTGTGTGATATGATATGGTGATAAAGAATAGGAGCAAGATAAAAATCAAAGTCATATACGAATTAAAAATATATTAAAATTAATAATTGTTATTATAATTATAATCATAGACATATAGGTGGTCGATGTGATAAATATTAATCATATGCTTCATTTATGCAAAAAATCAAGCCAATAAAATAATATGGACTAAAATTACTTTTGGTTGATGTATGTCCAAACAAAGGTGACTCTGCACCTTATTCAAAAGGGGCCACGTCGTTTTCAAATAGGAAGTTTGAAAGGGATCGCTTCTTTCCTTTTTTTCATTTTGAAATTTAAATTTTAAGTAAAAGACACTATGGTAGTTTTCAAGATATGTGATAAATTTTCTGAAAAAATATAATTTATCGCTTAGTTGTTTTCAAAATAAGCTATTGCCTTTCTAATTCATGCTTTATTTTTATTTTTCTGATTAAATAATTTATAGATGAATTCTGTCTATTTATTTGAAATACTTCAAAGAAGAAAGGAGCTTTCTCAATATTTTGTCCTCGTGCTCTACGACTAGGATTTGGACCTATTATAAAAAAAATTAAGTTAATATATTGTTCAATATTATTAAACTTAGTCAACTCATAAAGTTTAGGTCAAGAATACTGATACAGTATTAATTTTAATAAAATTACGCGACATTTGAGTCTTATAATTTGTTAAAGATGATTTTTACATAATCCGGTTATAGGAACATTTTATGACTCAACGGATAAGAAATATTATTATAATCTATAAGAAAATTATATCAATAAATCATATGACTCTCATATATATTAATATTGAACATTTGACTTTGTTTGTAGAAATAATTTATTGTAATTGTTCATATTTTGTACCAACTCCTATATATTTCTACATTTCCAACCACCATGGATAAAATCATTGCAACAAACTCTTCCATCATTGAAAGTTTTATATTCATTTTGTTGATCCTATTAATAATCCCCACTTAAAGCATCTCCCCCCACTAACAAATGAGGAACCATTGTCATTTGCCTCTGATCACTCAAGACAACAAGGCAACCTTTGAAAAGGAAAAAAAAATCCTCAAGCTCATTCATGAGCAAATATTGCTCATTCAAGCATAGAGCCAAAGGACAAGCATATGAAAGAGTCATTCATAACTTGTTCGACCAACAATCGTCACATAGGATCACCTAGCTACCATTAGAAACCTCACCACCAACAATCTTTGTTCCTGTCTCAAGGAGACTAGACTGTTATGAACAAGGGCATTGTAGTTGATAACGAGGTACTTGTTATTAACCAACCCCTTTCAAAACATTTTTTATATGCTTTTGGTACTTAAAAATTTGGAGCAACTTTTAGTATTGGAACAATATGACTAGTTGGGAGGAAGGGTGTTAAAAAATCACCAACTGCCACAGATTTTGAGTATTTAATGTATAGAGGCAGAAAATGAAAATAAATGACTTTAAGGACTACCATATTTGTTAGCTAGTAGTTTCATTCTACCCCTTAAGATTGTGCTTGAGGTGGCCAATACTTATGAGCTTTAGCAAATTTGCAAAAAAATGTGATCATTTTTAGAACCTTTAGCTTAATCTAAGAATATAGAAAATTTTGAGTCAAATTTTAAGAAAGAAATTGTCCACGTAGGATGTGTAAGCGGTGTTAGATGTCATGTATAAATTATTTTTCCGACTAGATTTAGCTGCACTAATGTAGAGAAACACCCTATGTAACGTTTACACACATAAATGAACGAAACAAATTTTAAAAATAAGTTAAAGATCTAAAAATGTATTTTAGCCTATATTTCATAATATTTTTCTACTTTAAACTTTTTATTTTGAATATTATTTTTATATACTAACTACTAAGTAAAACTCCCTTTAAATTTTTCTTCAAACTTTTCTACATTGTTTGTATTTTATTTTTTTATTTTTTTTAAATTATGTGATCATCTATCGATATTTTACACTTTTTATAATATTTTTTATTTAGTTTTAAATTTCTAATTTATAATATTTTTCATTATATTTAGTATATTTTTTTTGGAACCTTTTCAAAATTATGTATGTTTTACTATTTAAAATTTTCAAAAATTTTATTTTTTGAAAAATATTTTAAACACTTTTATTGTTATTTTTAAAAATTTATTTCATAATATTTTGTCCTTTTATTTTCAACTTTTTTAAATCGTAAATCTGATTTGGGCCTCTTTTTCTCGTTTCATTTATTTTATATTCTCTTTTTTTCGTTTTTAAGTTGTTATTCACTTTATTTTCGTTATATCCATGCTATTAATGTCGCTCATGCCTATTGCCCAGTGCAGTGCTTATTCGGCTGAATTTGGATTTGAAACATTTAATTATTTTTTAATATATTTTGTTACTTATTTGGATAGAATTTGAAATCGGCAATGAATTTATCGTATATTGAGGAAAAGCATCTTCATTAAAATATTATTTAATAAGTTCTTATCATATTAAAGCATATTTATGAGTAATTAAAATTTAATAATTTTTTATTTGAATATATATATATATATATATATATATATATATATATATATATATATATATATATATATATATATATATATATATATATATAAATAAATGCTTACATAATTTTAAAGTATTTGAATTTATTATACATACTCATAATATATTATCTCACTTTAAATTTTAAAAAAAAATCATAATTAAAAATAAATTAAAATTTGTAAAACTAACTAAATAATTATTACACTAATATTATATATATCATAAAATATTAAAAATAAAAAATTACTAGTCACTATTTATATATTTTAATTTTTTAAAAATAAGAATTTAAATATCATAAATTTAAAAAGAATTATGTGATACACAAAATTTTACAATTGACAATAATTTTAAAAGTTAAAATATTTAATATTTAAAAATAACTAAAATATAAATTAAGGTGTTGAAATTAAAATTATATATATCTTAAAATCACAATATAAGTTAAAAAAATTTGTATCCATTACAAGTATAAATAAATACAGGTATATAAATTATTATAAAAATTCAATCGATACCGTATATAAAAAAAAATAATTGTTTCCTAGTAAACATGTTTTAGGCGTCTTTTCACTATAAATATTAACGGCTACAAACTATATTTTAGAAAGAAATATATAGAAAATTTATTTTAAAATGTTATAAAAGAAATTAATAGCAATATATAAAAATATAAATTTATTTAATTAAGTTATATTTGATAGTGAAAAAAAAATATAAAAAATAAAAATTTATTTGTGTAGAAGTTAATATTTATATTAATTTAGATCAAATAAACAAAAAATTAAAATATTTATTTTGAAAAAGAAACAAAAAATAAAAAAAAATTACATTTGCTTTATATTTTTTATCATGTTAAGAAGAAAATTTCTATATAGGCTATTTCCATCGAAGAGTTTATAAAATATAAGCTCTAAACTAATTATAAGATAATTTTAAAAGTTCATTCAAATACTCTCATAACATTTATAATGTAAAATAAGTTTAAATAAATTCTTAATCTTAATAAATATGTTCATTTTTTTCTCTTTTTTCTAAAAAAAATTATTACATACTCTTCTAATTTATTAGAATTTTTAAAAATAAGTCTATCAAAATTACTTTTCAAAACAAATATATATTTTAGAAAATAATTTTGAAACTATATTTTAACAAAATTACATAATTCCAAAAATCACTTTTCAAATAAATATATATTTGATCTAAAAAATATTTTTTTAATAAAATTGAAAGAAACATAAATTGAATTTTATCTTAAAAAATGTAATGAATATCACATTGTAAAAAACAAAAATATCTTAAAAATTAATAACCACCACGTGTTATAAAATAATCACCAAAAATTGATACTCGTTGAATAAGGTATCAGTATCACTATAAATATATAAATTACAAACTAGCACATTTAAGAAATATATTTTAACATAAAATTATGATAAAAATTTATTAATTTATATATAAAAAATAAACATAAAATATTTAAAGAATAATGATAATGGATGGTACAAAATAAAATTTAAAGAATGATAAAGATGAATGTGTAAAATATGATTTAAAGAATGATAAAGATGAAGTGTAAAAATAAAGTTTAAAAAATAATAAAAATAAAATATTTTAATAAAAAAATAAATAATATACTTATTAATAAAGATAATCATAAATATCCTAAGCTTATCAATATAACATTCACATTGGTAGCGTCAAGTTTGGCCAAACGGTTTTGTAATGCGATGGGGCAGAGTCCATTTCCGTCCAGTCTCATCGCGGTACCTTTTTCTTATTTATCTATTTTCTTGTTTCTTTTGCTTGAATTTAAATTCCCTGGTAAAATAAAATCCAAAGCTAACCCGATTTGATTCTAATGATTTGATAATTTAATTTTGACTAATAAAATACTAAATAAAAATATTAGAATTAGTTTATTTATTTATTTTCATCTTATTTTATTTGATGTTATTATTATTTTTTAATTTGTAGTAAAAATAATTCCCAAAAATCTATTTACAAAATAACAATAATAATAATGATGGAGTTATAATTTTTTAATGTTTTCATTTTTTATTGCTATTGTTACAAAATTAATTATGGATTTATTCCTAACAAATATTTTTTAAATAAGATTATAAAATGAATTATTATAAATAGTTATTTTTTTATACAATTTATGTCTATTTAGATATTATAAAAGTCTTAAAATAGTTTAATGGAAAGAACTTTAGATGCACTCCTTATTAGTTATGGTGAAAATCTTGTAATTAAATTAATTAAAAAACCAAATGTTTAGTAATAATTAATTTTAACTTTCTATTTGTTTATTACAAAAATCTAGAAAGATAATGATAACCACTTTAGATAATTTTGATTCTTCATTATAAATAGAGATACATGAGCAAGAGAACCACTAGTTGAGTTAAAAAGATAAAAAAAAGATTCAAATTTTTTTTCTTGTTTAAAAATAATAAATTTATTTTAAATAATAAAATTCTCGTGTCCAATGAAATAATAAATAAAACATTTTAAAATATTTTTTAGGAGTAAAATAAATATTTTAAAGCTACCTAAAAATTTTACGAGTAAATTACACTCCGTTTCTTTAAGAAATACAAATATTATAATATTAACAATAGTTTTACACAAAAATTATCTAATTACAATCTATAATATATTATAATAACTATCTTAAAATCACAATTAACGGTTACCATTTTGTATTATCAATATATAATCATTAAATTATTTTAGAAGAGAATTATATATTCATTATTTTATTTAAATGTTTAAACTCATTATCATACACATAAGTTTGAAACTATTAACATAAAGATAAATCTTCTACTTATTTAAAAGATTTCATTACAGAATAGGCTTTTTAAATAAATTTTTAGGCCCAAGTAAGGTTAAAAAAGGGGTACATAAAATAATATGCCAGACTTGTTCTTTTACAAAAGCTAACCCACCAGCAGTTTGTTAATAACTTTGTTTGAATAGATGCCACTGTGGCCAAATTAATCTTTTCCTGGAGTTCTTCTACCTTCTGATTCATGACTCGAAGAAAAATGCATACCTATACTCCAGGACTAATTCACACATGTTAAGTTTGGTTCAACATCTCTGTAAATTTGGTCATGTTTATTGGTTCGATAAAACGTTTACAATAATTACACAGATGCTACTAATAATTCCACACAGTTTTACAGTCACAAAATTTTGTTACTTTCTCGATGAAAAACTCCTAATTGATCAATGAACAAGCTATGGAGATAGCAGGGAAGAATTTACACAAGAAGTACTTCATTTAGGTTATATGCCATTAATGCAGCTCAGATATTTTGGTCTTGCGAGTGGCGCAAGATAAAAATCATATGGACTAATTCTAATTTTTAAAGTAACCAATGCTTACAAAGAAGAAAAAAAATCGAAAAATTTCTACCAAATACAAATGAAGAATGAAACACCTAACCTGCACATCAACTAGCACCAGGTTGTTCTAATTTATCTAAAGATATTAAGTTTGATTTCTGTAGAAAAAAAAACTTTGTCACTTACCATGATTCTACTGAACTAGAGTAGAATCGTTTTCCATGGAAGGTATGGGTGGTCTATTACCAAAAACAATACAAATGAAGAGTTATGTTCATTTAGGCTTAGGGCCTTAACAGAGTTTCATCAATGGTCTCCAGTGCCGGTCTCCAAGATCTCTGCTTTGAGTACCTTTGGACTGGTTCTGGCTCCCTTACCACCGGACCATGAGGTTGTAATTTCTTTAGCTCCGAAGGGAACATACAAAACTCACTAAACACTGGAAAAATCTTTCCCAAGTTGTTAAAAGTTGCGTGCTTTGTTGCCCTTGATGCTTTGTAATTAAGAGAGCTCATTTCTTCATGTGTTAGCACAGAGTAGAGCAGGTCCATGGGTAGAAGGAAGTAAAATTTGCGCCTCTCAAGTTCCTCATCAGCTAGGAGCCCTTGAATGCGGTGTCCCACTTTGAGATAGCTAGAGTCACACACAAAGTGTCCAGGGTATTCTAGCATCAGTTCTGCTGCTCTCATTGGTTTTGTGTAGGCCTCTAGCCTCCCATCTAAGTATAGCACCTTAATGACCCCACTAGGTATCAAGGAAGGAGTGCAAGAAGCTGCATTGCCCATTTCTTAGAATGTTTCAAGGCAAGTTGGTGCTTCTTGGAATGTCACTCTATTTATCAGGCAACATGCCTGTTAGTTAAGAAAGGAGGAAATAAAAATAGCTGATTGTCGTTTTCTGCCTGAAGCTCCATAGTTGCCTAATCAGTTGGCATATCTTTATTACCATATTTTCATATTAATTTTTTTAATACTCAACTTTGTCATAAGTGTTGTTATATCTTTAAAACTAAGTTTCCCATCTGGCAGCAGCTTAGTTTTTATGCTGATATGAAATTTAAGAGAAAGTAGGTATGTGTGTCTTTGGGCCTTTTCAGCATATAATCTATGTCCCTCTTAAAGATCATCTTTTTAATTAAAGGTTGGAAAAGCCACAAATGAAGGAAATAGGCCAACCTGGCAAATTTGGCCTATTTTGACTTTGATGTGCACGTAACTTTCCAGTTTGTTTAATTTTGTATTTCTGAGTGTCTACTGGTTAAAAGAAAGGAGACTAGTTTATTGGAGAGCACATGGGGAAGGATGGAGAAAAGGCTACGGGATACACATAACTTCACTTAAGGACACTACCAAACTAATTATTAGATATGGTACCATGTAGTTTCTTTGATTTTATACCATTAACAAAGGATTCACCTAATATCTTCTAATGTTTACACATGCACTTTGTTTTGGATGATATGAAACGAACATCTGCATTTGATGATAAACGTCAAATCTCTTGCTTATGCTTGGTATCTAGTCACTGTCCAATGCTAGCTTGCACTATGTTCCATGAACTCATAAATATTAAGGGCGTCAACATTTCTCTTTAGCATTTATAGGATCTGCGTGAGATTGTTACAGTTCAAATGATCTTGAATTTTTTTTATACATAAATGAAATATGAATTCTGGATAAGTTATTGTATTAAATATTTTTTAAAGAATTTTTGTCCATAGTAATTCTATCCATTTCAAGTAGAATTATATTCGATGTATACTAAATAAAAAACAGTATACCAGTTGTCATGAGCTCTGCTTTTATTATTTTTCCACACAATTGCACGCAGCTAAATAGATAAACAGACTCTACTTTATCAAATCTTAAAGAATAATTGAAGAAAAATCAACCAATTTGTCATTTGATACGTTCTTTTCTTAAAAAGTCATACTAGAAGAATCTAATTTTAATAGGATGATTTCATGTAATAAATTTCTTGGAGAGTAGTTGGCTAATAGAATTTGATTGAAAAAAGTTGGTATAACACAGTGAGAAGTATTAAATTTGATTGCTCAATTAACAAATGAAGAATCTTAAGTAGGACAACTAAATGATTGGGGTTTCGTTTTGGACTTAGCCTATAATTAGTTGTCAAAGAGGTTGAACGTACATTGAATGTTTGATTTGATGGGTTTTCTGCTTGTGTCCTATCAAACATGAAGAATAATTCGGTTGTTGCTTAGATGGTTGACAACATAGACACACAGTTCACGGACGGTTAAACTACTTGCTTTCCCTCCTCATTTCTAGAAGCCAATCTTTGTTTATGATCGCAATCAACATGTATAATCCCAAATGCAAAACATATCTACCTGTTATATTGGATTGCAAGTTTTGAAGACCAAATAGATCGAAAACTTATTATACCACTTTCCACCTAGCTCCATGAAAGCCACAAATGTTTATAAAGAAAATTGAGCAAGCGATAGGTTCCCAAAAAAAATTCACTTCTACACTTTTGGAATTAAATTATGATGTCTCTACCCAAAAAATAATAATTTGCTTAAATTAAATTAATTATCGATATAATCCTGTTTTCCGTAATTTTTATTCCATATAACTTAAAGATCTTTGGCCAATTAAAACCACATGTTTGCCTTCTAAATAAAACCATAAAGATTCAACACAATTGATATTTTTATCATACCGTAAAAGGTTATATATAACTAATACTATTTTGTAGAACAATTGTTATAACAAATTTATTTCATATATCTACTAACTAATTATGGTTGAAATTTGAAAAGAAAAGAAAAACTCAACAAAGTTCTTTTAACTTTTTCCATTTTGAATTGTTTTTTAAAAATAAATTCATATCATTTAACATTTTATACACAGAGATTGCACATATCATGTTAAGCATGTAAATATTCGAGAAATTAGTCCATGAGGTACCAAAGTCAGCTCAAAAATAATAATTATATGATTTTTTTTTCCTTAAATATCTTTTAAATTTATACAAATATAATTCAGTTTGATTTTAGTTTTTACAAATTTTATTGTTATTTATATATTTTTGATATTTTCTTGATGTTTCATGTCATCTTCCTTTTATTTTTAGAAATATGAAAGCGAGAACATTTATTTACATGTTTATTAGAAAGTTATGAAAAAAAATCAAGTATATTTTATTAATAAGAATATGAAATCTTCATATTTATTTTACTTCTCTTTCTTAAGAAGGAAGGTGGGTATTCACATATTCCTATGGGAATGAAAGTTACTTTTTTTTTTCTAGTAATTATCTCTCCCCATTCTATTATTTCATATTTTTTCACATTTATTTTTTTAATTTTTATTAAATACAAATTATTTTTTTCTAAAATTTATAAATACCAACCAAATATATTCATGAGAATAATATTCCTACACATAATATTTTTAGGCATGTGATTCTTAGAATGTAGTATCATACCTTGAAACAATGATCTCCTTAGTATTTTCTTTTAGTCTTTATTATTTTAGTTTTTATCATTAACTCTAGTTAATTTAATATTAATATGATTAAAAAAATAAATAATATTAATTAAAATAATTAAGATAATCAATAATATTTTAAGTTAAGATAATAAAAATATTTCTAGATGCAATTAAATTAAGTAATGTATTTATTATTTTATATAAATAAGATAATTACATAATTTAATTTTATAATTTATTTTAATATATTATAAATAATAATTTTATTATTTTAATATTATTCTTACTTTTTAATTTACTAATTTACTTTTAACAAATGTATGTTTTTTTTTAAAACTATAATTTATTTTTATGTTTTAATTTGTTTATTTTAATTGATTGTAATATGATTAAATTTTAATAAATTATATTTCAATATTCTTTTATATTTAGAAACAAAAGTACTGTTTGAGATATATTAGAAAAAAAAAATTATATTACAATAAGTCAAAATTAATAAATTAAAATATAAAAATAACATAAAAAATAATACATTAAAATTTAATTATAAACACTTAATTAAATTATATATTTTTTAAAAGAGTACAAAATTAAAAGTTAAATAATTAATTGAAAAGTAAAAACAATATTAAAAGTAATAACCATCGCTAAAAATATATTAAAAATAAATTATAAAAGTAAATTATATGTAATTACTTTATTTATATAAAATAATAAATACATTACTTAATTGAATTATATACCTAAAGATAATATAATTATCTTAATTTAAAATATTTTTCATTACCTTATTTATCTAATTAATATTCTTCATTTTATTAGTCATATTAGTACTAAATTAATTAGAATTAATGATAAAGACTAAAAAATAACACTAAGAAAATGTTAAATATTAAAAATAACAAAAATCGTAGAGAATTAAAACTAAATAGAATTAAAACTAAATAGAATCATATTTGCATGAACTTAAAATATATTTAAGTTGTTTTTTTCATAAATGTTTCTACCAAAATGTAAAGCTAAAAAAGGTAATGATAGGAGAAAAATAATAAGAGAAAACAGGTTATGCATTATTATCCAATTACATACTACTATAATTGGTAAATTTATTGATTTTTATAATAATTATCTTAAAGTGATATAAACAATTATTTATGATGAAATGATAGTATGAAGTTATTTTACATTTTTAAAAATGATTTTTAAAGCCTTGAAAATAAATGTATAAATTATTTATTTTTGAGTAAAATAATGTTGGATTTTAAAGTATATTAAATAAGATTGAATTCATATTAACATACATGTGTGTATATAAAAATATGAGGGATTTGACACTTATCACCCTTCCAACTAATTTCCTCTCACTGGGTTAGCCATTTTGAGAGTAAAGTGACACTCCATCCATGACTTGATGCCTAATCTTAATTAAAAAATATAAATATTGAATCATTTATATTAGTAATATTTAGTTATATATATATTATTTAGATTATTTTAGATTATAATTTATTTAATTTTTATATAACCATTTAAAACTCTCACATAATTTTTTTTATTTAATTTAAACTTTTTATGTATAATTATATAACAAAAAATTATTTTATCTCTTTCTTTCTTATAAATACTTGTCTCTCAATAAATAAATAAATATATATATATATATATTACCTCCAAATATTAATTCTTACCGTTAGTTTGGAAGTATCCTGATTGTAAACTTAAAATAAAATAAAATTCCATGAAATTAGGCTAAGCATTAAAAAATATCTTTTATACTATTAGTTTGTGGCGTTACAAGCGGAGAGGGGCCAACCCAATGACTAATGGACACGTAATGAGGAACAGGAAATAACGACACGTTTGGAAACTTGAACAACCTCATCTCCAATGAGTTAACGTTCTCCACTCGTCCCTGCTTCTGCTTCTGCTTCTGCTTATTCTTCTCCTTCTACAGGTAATCTTTCTGCAAAACGTTTGTGCTTATCACTTCCTTAATATGCTAGTTTAAGCTTCTATTTTTGAAAGCTTGCTACGCCTACTGATTTCTCTTCTCTTCAGGAATGGCTTATGTTCCACATGGAAATGCAAATTGCAACTCTTTATTCCAAAAATTTGCAATTTCCCATGTGGCTATTTCTTCTTTGCCCTTCTTGCAACCGGCTACAATTTTTAACAAAGGTCCGTTAATTACTCAATTACTTGTGTAAATTTTTGTTTGCTTCATTACAATGGAGATACTTCTTTTCTTTCCTTAAAATTGCACTTGGTGTTTAATGTAGTATGCTTCATTCATTTTGGTTTCATTTTTTGTGCAACTGTAGTTCCTATTTCTGAATGTCTACTAAATGTTCAGGAACACTCATTCCCCAGTGCTTAAATGGAAATAGGAGTTTTGCTTTATCAGAAAAGAGATTTAGGTGTAAGTTTTCAAAGAAAGAGAGATTCTCTATCCCTAGAAGTAGTACTTCTTCCAACTCTAGTGGAAGTACAGATGAACCCTCTAATGAGACACAGGTACGTATGAGCGAATACTAATGTGATAATATTGTCATATTCATATACTACTAAGTATTAGCCAATGGCATTTGACTAGAGATTGCTATCAGCTTTTGGATGGGGAACTGCTTAATTAGTGCATGTTTGGATTAAAGTTTGCAAAAAACTTATGTTTGAATGAGTTTCACTTTGCAAACTGAGTTTGCAAAAGCAATCTTGTTATTGCTTTCAGTTGAAAATTGGTTTCAAGTCAAATGTAAGTGTGCAAACATACTTTTGAGGGAAACCAAGCATATCACCAAACTGAGTTCATTGGATAAACGTAAGTTGAAGGAAGCCAAACGGTAAAATCAAAACATAGCCTTATTTTCTGCTAATATGCTTAATGCCATGGTCAATATCAAGTTTGCACTTTAAGGACTGTAACCCCAATAGAAGAATGATACTTCTCCATAAGGAAGGAATATGAGGAAGATTTTTTCACTTTTCCAGATGGATGGAAATGAGTATAATTTTTCTCTTCAGAGACTTCTCTTGTTGGTAACTATATGTATAACAAAGTTTGATTTGATGGATTCACTTCCTTATTGTTTGATATTTTATGCTTTTGTCTTCTAAAAATTTTGAACAGTCAAGTGGTAATTAATTAAGATTGAGTGTTTTGATTGTGGAAATAAGTTCAATAAATGGAGAATAGAGTGACTGCTTATTGTCCTCGTCTTATTTTATACTTAACTCTGAAATCTTCAACTCGCTTTATCAGCCTCGCCATCTCAGGTATATAACAAAATGAGACACCTGATTCTTATTCTTTTTTGGATGTTACAGAAGACACCGTTTGGATATACAAGGAAAGATGTCCTATTAATTGGACTTGGAGTTACTTTACTTGGCATTGGCTTAAAAAGTGGATTAGAGGTACCTTGCTTTTTGCTCTAATTATGCGATCATTGGAATATGTTTCCCTTTTTATCCTTCAACATGATAGCACTTAGCTTATTCCGATTCATAAGTGAGACAGTACATAGTATGAAAATTATAACAAATGGTTCAGGTGCCTTGTAAATAAAGAACGTAGTCAGTGTACCTTCGGATAATTGTTTTTGCCCATGATGCGATGGATACATATAGGCACTTTTGCACTGAGATTAATTCATTCTAGTGTTCTTGGATATTTTTTGCAGTTTGCTGGATTTGATTCACTTCAAGCAGGAAATGTGGTTCAGCTAGTACTGGTTTTGGGCCTCACCGTTGGGTGGATCTCAACTTATGTTTTCAGAGTTTCGAACAAGGAAATGACATATGCACAACAACTACGTGACTATGAAAGTAAAGTGATGGAGGTACAATGTTATTAGCAGGGGTCTTTTTCACTTTAGAGGAGTCAAATTTATGAAAATAATTATTTTTTGATTGACCAAAAGAATTGGAAGTGCATGTTTGGGCATTGAATATGATATTTCTGGGTCAAATTTGTTCTTTTTCTAATCTTTTTTATTGGTTAAAGGCATAATATCTAGTGCTATGATATACCTTTTGTCTTTAAAAAAATATGAATGAAAAAAAAAGAAGATCATTACTCCTTAAATTGTTGAAATGGGATGGCTTAAAAAAAATGTAATGGAAATATATTGGTGCGACTACATGAGCTGGCTATACACAAAATGGCGTGTCCTAAAATATATACAGTGATATCAGGTATGACATGGCCAAATTTCAGACAATTTGGATGTAAACCAGAAGATATTACACATCAATTGTTCCATGCTTCTTATAGAACATTTTATGAAGCATGTTACTTTTTATAGTTACTTCTTGTCAAACAATCGCTCTCTATTTGCACTGGTCATGATATCTTTTCATAGTTGGGGAAACTGTTATTTATAATTTCTAGGACTAAATATGAATTGGATGGATGCCCAACATTTTTCAAAACGTTTCACATTTTTCTTTGCTCTTTTGTAGTGAGCTTGAGAGTCTGAATCACATTCAGATATCCCAAAAAAATGTATAACAAAAAATTCTTTCTAAACATACTGCTGAAGCTTGAAAATTGGGTCTGCAGCAGGTTGTGTATTCACATTGTTTCTGATATAACACGCCATTGAGTAATGTTGCCTGTATTGAATCTGCAGAAGCGGTTAGAGTCCCTAACAGAAGCAGAGCTACAAGCACTGCTTGAAGAAGTTGAGGAAGAGAAGAGTCGCTAACTAGTGGTGGCCAGGTGAATTGAAGTAGCTTGATTGTATATATACACTGAAGTTTTGCCAAAGTCATTAAAACAGAAATTGTAATCTATATGGAACTAGTTCAGAAAGGTTTCAGCTATGCTTGCTTCAGTTTACTCAGACAAAAGGATGAGACTCAAAATCCTTAGTGTTCTGTTCACAAAAAATTCCAGATGGAAGCAACTCTGTAATGTAAGATAGAATGATAATGCTTTTAAATTCATATAATTTTGTGACTTTTCTTGGTCCAGAACCATCTCCCTCAACCTGAATTTATAAGTAGCTTACTTTTCTTGGTCTTATGCTCCCTAGCTCCTAGAGAGAAACGATTTCATGTCCTTTTAAGTACACAATTACTATCAACTCATTGGGACCACTTATTTGGTCATTTGTGAATCTTAGCAATATGTGATCTGCCCTGCCCTCTAGTTGAAGCATTTGTTTACAGAATAAATAAATAAATAAATAAATAGAAGTTAATTCTGTGTCCTTTCTTCCCCATTTTGGAGACCAGGGTTTGGAATAGTAGTCATAAATTAGGAAATTGTCTTTTTGATACCTAGGTTCCGATTTTTTTTTTCTTAAACACTTATAAAAAATATTTTTTTTTATAAATAAAAATTAGTTTATAGATAAGTTAATTTGTAAAAAGAATTCATTTAACTTTTTCAAAAATTTTAATTTATAAAATTTTTTTATTTTATTTTATTTTCTTAATTTCTTCTTGTACATATAACTATTCGAATTTTGTTTTTTTTTTTTTGGAACATGCCTAGATTAGAAATAAATCGGGTCTACTGATAGTTATCATACCCAGTCACGTTAAGGAAAGGGCATGTGGGAAGTGGAAGAGGTGACAATTGTTATGTGTGCTACATTCATGTTTCTTAATGATTGTGCTACGAGAAAATGACTGCTTGTCATCCACAAATTGATATCAAAATGCGTAGGCAAATTTTTTTTGTATGTACCAGAAGTCCAGAACCATTCACGTGCTGGTGAGTGGTGGTGTCCCTCCAATTCGTATGTCTCTTACCTGTTTTGGCATATGACAGAACCATTCACGTGCAGGCCGCTTCAGCTTTGAGGGGGACCTTTGACCCTTTAACAAACAAAAAGCTGAAGCTAAGAGGGAATGCATAACAAATTCGGTATTGAATTGCACACAAAGTTAACTTTAAGCCTTTATTGTTTTCTTCTTAAGTTTCCTAATGTTACTTAAGCTGAGGAACCATCATCTTTTTTATTTGTGCTCAAATTTTGTCCCGCGGCGAACTTAAGATTGGTCGTGCAGACATTTCATATATCCTTTAGGGATGAATGGACTAGTTGTTTTTACAAGGGACAAATACAAAATAACTAGTGCTAACACAGTAGGACTGATTAAAGTTGCTCAATATAAACACAACTTTAATTTATTCAATATTGTGGAAAAGCTGGCTTTGTTTCTTGTGATCAGCTTGAAAAGTGTGACGTTGTCAATTTGAAGCGAGAGAATATGTAGCGATCATTTGAAGCGCCAAAAGAGATGTTATGGATGAAGAAACTTTATGAGAGAATGGGGACGTGATCGAGATGATTATGTGGTGAATCTGTGATAATCAAAAATCTGATTAAATCGGCCAAAGAATCCCAAGTGTTCCATTCACGCCAAAAGATATTGACATCCGTTATCATTGGATACGAGAAGTGTTGGATAGGAAGGAATTGAAGATAGAAAAATTCATCTGATTTGAATTGGTCTGACATGATGGTAAGTCAATCCAACCAAAGAAGATTGAAGGTTGTTCTTAGGGTATTGTGGTCCTCCCAATTAAGTCGGGAAGGGGAGATTTGTTGGAATTCCCAAGTCACAAGTCACAATCTTTGGGGATGAGCAATATTGGGTTATTTTGAGAACCATATGTGAACCAAAAGAGTCGCAATCTTTGGGGATGAGCATGTTAGGTTATTTTTGAACTCCATTATATGGACGAAAAGAGTCACAATGCTTGGGGATGAACATATTGAGTTATTTTTGAGAACAAATTATGTGAATGAAAGCCATTCTTTCTGGCCCCAAGCCAGCTTGAATAACTTTATAAGAGGAGAAGGGGTTAGATTGAGCAGAATCTGACGAAGCAATAAACACATCCAAGTGAAGAAAGCGCAAGAGAGTTAGAGTGTCTTTTTTCGTTCTTCTTTGAGAGAAAGAGAGATATATCTGATATGTTTGTATCTGAAGTCCAGGAGGGTAAAATTCGTTGAGAGATCGCCGGAGATTGAGAGAAATCTTTTGTAATCCTACTTTTATAGTGGAGATCTTTTCTTGGACCAGGTTAAAGTGGTTTTTAAGAGGGTTTTACGTAAAAATTATAGTGTTCTTCCCTACTCTTTCTTTCGGTTATTTTTTTTCCGATACTTTACCATTTTCAAAGGAGGAGGGAATACCTGAATCCCAACAAAAACAAATGCTAACATGACACTTAGCACAATAATTTAGATTGAGACGTAAATGGAGAACGATATTAGATATAATTGATAAAATTTAAAAACTTTACATAAAAATGAAAAATAAAAATAATACAAAGAAAACATAAATAAAATCTTAATTAAATATTTTTAATTATGAAAACCTGACCTTTAATTAGTTAGCACTGGTTGGTTATATTATGAGTCATGAGATATGTGTGGAATCTAAAATTGTTTTTTTCTTTTTAAAAAATACGCGCACATATATAATTCAATCTTATATAAATGGTGAGAATTAATTAATTTCAAGAGAGATTACTCTTAATTCCACTGTTCATTTATCATAATCATACGGTGTCTATGGATAAGATTTTGTATTGGTGTGTTTCCCTCTTATCTATATCTATAGTTTTTTTTTGTTAGAGAGATCTATATTTAATTATTTATAGTTAATACAGCAATTGTTGGCAAATCACATCGAGAAAACATAATTGGCATATATTGAAGGACCACGAGGTTAGGTAAGCATCTTCGAGATAAAAGAAGAGATTATAAATCAATGAGATGCGACGTAGATAAAAGGGAACAGGAATAAATGTCAACAGTTATCTATACAAAAATTCTACTCTGCATATATTCAAAATTCATATAAAAACAATTTGTCACATAAGATATGCAGGCACTATAGTGAATACAATGGCATAGTAAAATTAAATATTAAATATTTTTTCCATATAGATACAAAAGAGTTTGCTAGTTGAATGCATAATTGGCCTGGTCGTGGACTTGAATATGCAATAATTATTACTTTAAAAAAATTAAAAAACTTAACTAATAAGATACTTCATTGAAAGCAAGAAATTAATGATCGTTCCTGTGCTTATGCCGTATGGTGTGGTATGCGAATATTTTTCTCACGAGAAATAATAGAATAATAAATGAGCATTGGGTTCCCTCCCTACGCATGTCCTTCATCGAGAGTTTAAACTGACAGGTCAGAGAAGTGAACAGAATAAAAGGCATTAGATGCACGACACGTGTCATTTTCATCCCATGCTGTTTTCGTCACCACCCTCCTTCCCATTAATATTATTGTTCCTTTGAAAATTTCTCCAAATTCAAACACCAAACTCAATCATTACAATTCACTCGCCTCAAGTAATTGTTCTTCTTCCTTTCACATTCACTAGCCTCTCTCTAATTACAAATTACAAAAATATAAAAACGTCTCTCTCTCTCTCTCTCTCTCTCTAACGCTTCATCCGTACCCATGGCCGTTTTTGTTCCGCCTATCCCTCCCAATCCCAAACCACCTTTCTCTCTCTCTCCCCTCTGAATCTCCATATTCTCTCTCTTCTTCTTCTCGTTGTTGTCGCGCGTCTCTCTCCGTTCGTTCCTTTCACTGTTTACGCTCTTGTTTCAATGGAGTCAGCGAAGATCGCTGGCTTCGCTCCGAAAACCCTAATTGAGGCGTGAAAAGCGTCTCAGCGGTGGAGAATGGCGATTGTGACCGGAGATCGGTACCTGGAGAAGCTGGTGCAGTTCGTGGAAGACCAGGCGGGTCCTCTGATCGAAGGAGCCTTGGTGTTGAAGCTAAACCCGGCGGGTCTCCACTACGTGCAATCGAGGCTGGAAGCGCTGCACGAGCTCGAGAGCCTCCTCGCCGGCGCTCCGGTGGACTACCTCCGAGCGTACGTGTCGGACCTTGGCGACCACCGCGCCCTGGAGCAGCTCCGGCGGATCCTGCGCCTCCTGACCTCCCTGAAGGTCGTTTCGGTGCTGCCTCATCCCATCAGGGATCCCACGCCCTTGTCGTTCTTGCCGTTTGGGCGCTTGAAGGTTCTCGAACTCAGGGGATGCGACTTGTCAACTTCCGCCGCCAAAGGCTTACTCGAGCTCAGGCACACACTCGAGAAGATCATTTGTCACAACTCTACCGTGAGTCTATTTCTGGACTCATCGTTATTTTTCTTCGCAAAGCAATTTACTGAGTGTTGGAATTTTGTGTGTTTTTAGAATGCTCTGCGGCATGTGTTTGCTAGCAGGATAACGGAGGTGAAGAATTCTCCGCAGTGGAACCGCTTGTCGTTTGTATCCTGTGCTTGTAATGGCTTGGTTCTCATGGACGAGTCTCTGCAGCTTCTTCCTGCGGTTGAAACGCTTGATCTTAGCAGGAACAAGTTTGCAAAGGTGGATAATCTGCATAAGTGTACCAAATTGAAGCATTTGGACCTTGGCTTCAATCACCTGACAACATTTGCACCCTTCAGCCAGGTATATGGTTAGAATTTTCGTCATTTCCTTATCTGGTCTTGATGACTGTGCTGGACTGGACCTAGTATGTTTGGGATTACTATCATTTGCATCTTATATTACATGTTGGAAAAGTAGAGCTTTCAACATTGTTGGAAGACTGGAGTTTCTTTTATTGGGTTATTTTGGTTTTTCAGAATCTGAAGTAATCTTTCAAATGCTGGTCTACGAAATTGTTAAAGATTCGGTTTGAAACGATAGTGGGGCCCATTCATGAAATTTTTTTGAATAAAGCCAATGGAAGTAAAATTCTATTCATGTTATTCTAGTAACTTAAATTAGGCTCTCAACATTTAACACAGTACGTCAGTGTGAGATTTTGGAGATTTTGAACACGAATATAAATCATTTTATTCTTCCTTTCTGGGCTGTGATAAGATTTTTCCTCTATTAGTCACCTTGGGTATGGTTTTCTGTAAGGTATCAAGGATCAAACATCCCCAAAGCTTAAGCTCTTAGGTTCAGTGTGAAGAATGTCTTTGTCTCAAATAGAACACCAGTGATTTTCAAGTGATGGGACTCCAAATGGAGTTGATTTGGTTTGATTTTCTAAATTCAAGCTGAGTTCATGTAATTACTGTGAGATTGGAAATGCAGTATTAAGCTCATGCTAATCCTGTGATGAGTAATCTAGTAACGATTTGAGTGGAAACTAGAATGGTGTGGGATCAGCCAAGCTACGACTGTTACTTGGATGGACTTTTCATCCTTTGATTATTACTATTCTACTATTTCTGTGGTTGTCTTTGGATACAACAACAAAGATTCTAGTCAGCTTTGATGCATTTATACTTTTGAGTATTTTAGGGTTAGTCTGGATGTTCCTAGCACAATCGTGTCCAAACTACTGACTGTGAAATTCTTCTTTGAGTGAAACTAACCTGGTATTTTTTTTTTTCATTAAATATTCCCAGTATCCAGACTTATTGATTGGGAGAGTCATTGCACGGGTGGAATTCAAATCTTGCAGAATTGGTTCAATAGAAGTTGTAAATATAGGTATAGCATAAGTTTCTAAGTGCACATTTGAGTGGGAAAAAAAATTGGTTAGACAAGAGTTCATGCATGTTGCATGTGTCATTTTCATGTTGATCAGACCATGTAGAAACATGGAGTAGATGCTTACATTCCACACACTCACCAGGGTAGATCCATAGAAATAGTTATGTTCCCAACTTCCCATAATTAACTGCCGTGCTATATTTATTTTGAGCATGTTCCTTTTTGTGCTCTCATACATTCTCTTTACAATGAAAGTCTAAATGATTTCACTAATTTCGCCAATTACATGTAAAGTGAAAGAACAGCTAGGCTTGCTTGCTGTGCCAACTTCTGTTGTTCATGGAATATCCACAGAAAAGTTATTAATATCCTTAAATACAATGAAAGCAAATTATCCATAGAAAAGTTATTAATATCTTTTGTTTTAGTTGTATGCCTTTCATATAGGGATTAGCTCTGGACCCATATACAATTTTGTTGGCCCATGCAGGTTTCATGTCATATTGTTAAACTAGTTTTGAGGAACAATGCTCTAACTACTTTGCGTGGGATTGAGAATTTGAAGTCGCTTGAAGGACTTGATGTTTCCTACAATATCATTTCCAATTTTTCAGAGTTAGAATTCCTTGCGGGGCTTTCATATCTTCAAAGCTTGTGGTTGGAAGGAAATCCTTTGTGTTGTGCTCGATGGTATAGAGCACAAGTATTCAGCTTCTTCGCCTACCCAGAAAGGGTAAGTTTTACTTCCACTTCCTCCCTGGTCTAACTATCTGTCTCCATCTCTGTCTATTTGTTTGTCACTTTTTGTAGTATGCTTTCATTTAAGGGTGTGTTTGTCCATGTGTGCTTGTCAGTGTTGTTTGTGATTGTTTAGATTTTACTGTACCTCAATGTCATTTTGAGATATTTAATTTCTGAACTTTGTAGCATTTCTGTGTAATATTATCTTCACATTTCTTGTTTTTATTTGAATTTTTTACTTCATTCTTTCTAAACTTACATCTGGTCTTCTGTGTTGATCAGTTGAAGTTAGATGAGAAAGAAATTAACACTAGTGATTTTTGGAAGAGACAAATAATTATTGCCAGTATGCATAAGCAACCTGCCAGTTTTGGGATTTATGTGCCTGCAAAGGATGAAGCTGTAGTTGAAGGTGGCAATATCAGAAGGGTATGTAATTAGTGAAATTGGATATGTATTTGTATAACTGAAAAACATTAAATTATTTATTTTGCACCTTGAGTTTGTTGCTAATTATTCTCATTTCTGAAAATTGAATTTGAGAAGCCAATTTCATCTATATATGTACCTATCACATTGTTGAAAAATCTAGTACTTTTCATTTTGATCTACATAGAGATTAACATCTTATTATTGTTTTCTCAAGCAGAGAAAGATCTCTCGTCTGGTCAGCATTGAAAGTGAAGAAGAGATCACTAGCATATGTTCTGACAATGACTCTGTCTCTTGTGCAAATGATGTTCAAAATAGAGAGGATCCTGATTTATTTGACAAAAGAGCTGAAATAGTAGATTTGATAAATAGAGTTGAACATATGAAGAAAGAGCGTTCTATTGATTGGTTGAGGGAATTTAAAGACTGGATGGATATTTCTTCTGAAAAATCAGTAGAAACTAGGAAAGAAGGAAACACTACTCTGCATCATCAGAAAGAAAATTACATCAGAAACAAGACAAATCAGGAGCAGCCTGGTGACATCTCAAGATATGCTTCAGACTCCATTCTAGCCTCTGGGGATGACAGTAGCATGAATATTTTAGAATCTGATAGTTCTTTTGTAGATATGTCTGCTAGTTTTCATAGACAGCAGCACTTTGACTATAGAGGTTTGCTTGGTAATGCTAGCAGGGCCTCACTTTTTGACTCAGGAGGAGTGGACATGGAGCGCCTTAAATCCTCACTTGAGGGAATTAGTAGTTCTCTCTCACAAACTAGAAGTTCTCATGCTGACACTGTTACCAGTCAAGGAGCACAGAGAATGGCTGAACATGCTAACATGTCACCATTGTCTACCATTCATGATGTATCTGAGTCTCAGTCATCATCTGCATGCCCCTCCTCTCCTCCTCATTTTCAAGAAGACCTTCTTCATCGCCGGCAACACTTGGTGGAGGAAATTTTGCAGTTGTCGGCAGATTCCTTTTCAGTGGCATCTTCTGATAGTAACACAAGCTGTAGTGAAGTTGATTGTGGTGAATTTGATCCATCAGTGCCTAAATTTGATCATTTCCCATGCAAAAATTATGTGAATGGGAGTGTTGATGATCATTTACCTCAAATTCAGCTCAAGGAAAAGTCTTACAACCCAAGACAAGGAATTCTTCATTCAAGAGAAAATGGATGTTCTTTATTTAGTTCCACCTGTGACCAAACTTCTACACAGCATTCAATTGATTTTGCTGCTGATGGTGACAATGCTGAGAGTGCATTTTGTGCTAGCCAAGATGTTGGTTTGTTGGAGAAAAGAAAAATCAGAAAAAAAGCCAAGAAGAGAGTTATTTCAATATTAGAAGAGAATTTAGATGGTGATGCATCTGATCATACACAAGAGCAGATTGGTCAAGGACAGATTTCAGCAAATTTAAAACAAGAATTGGACATTGATGATTTTACTGAATTTTCTGGGCATAATAACTCTACCCAAGAGAATGATGATTTGATTGTGTCATATTTCAATACAAGTATTGCTGATTCTGAAGCCAGTGAGGTCTGTAGTCATTGTATGCGCTGTAATTGTGTCCTTCAGAGGGAGACAAACTATAAAGAAAGGTAATTTATCAATTGATTCAATTCACTAGCATTTACGTGAGTTTGCTGGGAGGAATAAAATGGATAATAACTTCATCTTAAGCAGTTTTTTTTTTTGCTTGGGTCTCCTTTGTTATTTCCATAATTTTTTTCAGCATTACTAGTCAATTATTGTTCAGAATCGTTACATAGATGTTTTAATTTTTTGGCATCCTTTACCCATGGGGAGCATCTCATCTGCAAAATGAAATTTGGATATGCTCAGTTGACCATTTCACTGAATTCTGAGAATAATTTGTTTCCTAATTACCGAAAGTTTAACCTTGCACGCGATTACATATTGTTTATATGTGTAATTTCTCTTCTAATCTTGCTAATACATCATCAACCAGTAGGTACTTTCCTGTGGTTTGCTGTTGATTACATTTGACAGTGTCTCTAAGGAGTTGTAAAATATCTGGGTTTGTCTAAGTGGTGTCCTTCCCTCAAGTGTTTTATATAGAAACCTCCCTTCTGTTATCTACCCTGAAACTTTGCTTATGCATAAGGTGGAAGAGTTAAGTGTACTGGTCAAAAGGTGTAAAAGGAGGAAATGGATACAACCAAGGTAATTTGTAATTTGTGAACTCATTGACTTGACTTGTAATTCAAAACTCGTAAGAGTTTGCCTAATATAAAAAATAGTATTAAAAACCTATAAATGACATGTATGCATAAACATAATACTCTTATCATTCAACATTTCAACTTCATAATAAAACAAAGTAGCAAACCACAGAGACCCAAACCCACCTATATCAGACATTATGTGAGTCACACACAGAGACCAAGACGACAACAAATGGAGATTTATAGTTATATAGTATAATTATAGTTATAATATATAAACATATCAGAATAATAGGTATAACACTAAATGAGCTGATAAAAAAGGGAATGGACCAAAAAGTACCAAGTTTATAGTTACATATGTGCTGAATGGACCAAAACGTTAATGAGCTGATCACTGATAAATCAAAGTGAAAACATTGCGCCAAAAATGGATTCTCTTGAGCTTAATGGGGTTGCAATGACAGAGGACGGAGCTTTCACCTTTCACAAATGTAGAGGAAGGTGCAAGAGAAGAGGCGAGTTCGACACAGCTGATGGGGAGAAGTGACTTTGACACAGCAAAATGTCTGTTTCACAACTTTGACAACAGAACGTGGACTCTATTTTGCTAGAAAGCTGAGCCCTAATTGAGTGAGAGGACGTGAGAGAGCTAAGCCCTAATTGTTTAAGACCAGCCACAACTCAACGCTGTTTTGCTGTGACATTGGTGTAGTGATGAACTTGCAAAATCGGACTGGAGCTTGCAATTTTGACCCAGATTCCGGCATTGAGTCAGCTTGATTTGGAGAGGTAAGCTCATAAACTCGAACGTCTTAATATGAGTTAACGCTCGAGTTTGACAACCATGATACAACAACAACAAAGTCTTTTTCCACCATGTAGGGCCAACAGGGATGAAACAACGTCGTAATGCTCTGTCATAAGTTATGTTTAAACAAATTATTGACCTCTAAATCCTTTTTAATGATTTTGCCTATAATTTTTTTTTGGTCTCTCTCTGCCTCCACACTTCATCTGGTCTACCCTCTTTACTAGGACTTTCATTGATCTTCTCCACACATAAAAGGAAAAGGATAGTTACCTAACTTTTATAGAACAGGTAGTAAAATCATTGAAGAGGACTTAAAGCCATCCTTTAAGTATCTTAATACTAAAAAGTTTTGGTGTACCAAAAAAAAATTGATGCTGTCAAATTCTATTTTAATTTGAAAGGAATAGTGGATAATTATTTAAGATAAGTCTCATGTTTTTATAATAATAATGATGTGAAACTAATTATGATTTAGAATGGAATCAAAAGTAAAACATAATCCTTTATAATTTTGAATTAAGTGTAGAAGTAGTGATATTTAGTTGATTGTTGTTAAATATTTGTAGTAGTCATTTTCATCACTAAACACATTTCATAATTGACGTGTTTTATGATTTAAAAGTGTGTCATGATAAAGACATGATATAGTTAATCTTGGTATAAAACATTCTATTCTTCTTTCTTTCTGTTTCTCTTCTTCTTATGTTCCCTCTACCACCCAAAAGTTCTAGATCCATTACTAGTATCTAACATATAGATGATATGATGTTTTCCAAAATGAACACTCTTTAGATATGATTATTATTTGAAGCATCCCTTTCCACATTGTTCTGCACTGATTATAGTAGTACGTTAAAATTATTGCACATTCCTGAAATGGCATGTAATTTCTTTTCTTTTCCCCTTTGTAGCGAAGTTGCAGTATTGCTGAGCAGCCATAAGAAGCTCTATTTGCTACTAATCAGTGTTGCTTCTGATGGATCAGGTTAGGCCATAGCCTTTCGTTTTTGTTGGCACCAGGACCTTAATTGTTACATTCACTTGTATTACATTCTCCTTTTGTCCATGCCTATCATGTTAATTTCTGTAGAATTATGAATCTCCTTTTCTGCTCTTGGATTTAACATTTGTCTCCTCTTTCAAACTGCCATTTGTGTTTGTTAAAATGAAGTTCCGTAACATTTATCATGTTTGGCTGAAAACAGACTTCATATTACATTGGTTAAAATTAATTCATGACAACAACTCCAGGGAACTTTAACTTTTGTACTGTTTAAGTATTCATTGATAATTTACCACAATACAATACAATTTCTCTCTTTATTTGATTGTTTCTTTAAGTTTTCATTAGTTCCTTTCGATAATTTTATCTCTAAAGATGATTTTACTTTATCGTATACAAACAAAAACAATTCTTTTGAGCTGATTTTTAAAATATTCTCAAATCACAAATCAATTCTTTTAAGTCAGTGCTTTCAATATTATTTTTTTGAAATCAATTCTACAAAAATCTGAATGTGAATAACGGCACTTCATGCTTGCCAATATTTTATCCATGTTTTGCAGCTTGAAAAATGAACACCCCGTTTAAGTTTTAACCCTCCCTTTTTGATTCGACAAACTAGAGAAACCCATATTAATTTAACAAAATAGATCTATAAAGCTTTCTCCATTGGTTGTTGCTTACATAGCTATTAAAACCCTCTAGAATATACCATGCAGGAACACTTTTGAGCGAATTGAGTTGCCACAAGATTGAAGAAGTTTGTGAGGTGCTTGTAGGAATGGGACTTCAGGTGTTAAGGTTAGTGAACTTGTATACTTACATAAACTAAAGAAGCAGTAGCTTTCTAAATGTAGTTCTTTTGGCTCATCAGGGTAAATTTTGAGAATGGGGAAACATACCTTTTTGTAACAAGAAGCATTGAGAAATCCAGAGAATTACTATGTACCATACATGTGCTTGATTCATGTGGTGGAAATGGTAGATGCTCAATAAGAAGGTGATTTATTTACCTTTTGCCTTACATACATACACAAATTAAGATGGTGTATGTCTTTATTCAAGTATTGATATTATTAATTGCACTATAGATATGATATATGAATATATTTTATTTCTTTTTTATTTTCAATTCTTGTTATAATAGACGCATTGTGGAATTTAAATGGCAGTTTGGAGCAGGTCCAGGTTGAGTTGTTTGACAACCAAATATGTGGTGGTTCAAATGTGAGCATATATCAGTATGCAATGGTGCTTGTCTTTTGTGAAAATGGCAGTGGTATGCTTCTCTCTAGTAATTTTGTACAGTATTTATTCCTTTATATTCTATTCTATTGTAATGAGAATGACGATGGTCAATTTTTTTTTTTTTATCACAAACCTTCGAGATTAATTTACAGCTCTGATATCTGAAAGATGATATTATATAAAAAAAAATCTCTCATATCTAGATGTAAAATGCTTTATTATTATTTCCTTAGATGGTAGGAAGTAGGAAGAATGCGTAACTCATTTGGTTGGATGGTTGTGTGGAATCCACTTTTGGCGGGAGTTTTCTTCTGTTTTAATTTACCTTCACTAATATTATCTCTTGAAGGTTTCAGAAACGATCTTTTTTATTTTTGACTGGACAAAAGTTTTTTTAAATTGTCTTCAAACTCCTTTTATTAATTATTAGTTTACAGAAAATAATTTGTTCATCATTTTAAACTTTCAGAGGAACCATGGCTCTCGAGATCACTGTTTGTGATTGAAGGGTTTGTGCTTTTATGCATTGAAGATGTTAAACAGCTGCACTCATTTTCATCAGATGCGTCTGTCTCTCCATATTTCAGAATCGATTCACGTTGCTCCATTGCGGACATTACTGAGATGGTAAGTATATTTTTGGGGCTTAGTGACGCTGAAAATACCTGACATTAGAAACAAACAAAACCAGTGGATTTTGAACTCTTGATGTCATCCCAAAATCCTCCTTATAAGCAGTGCACAACAATTAATAACATGGGCCATCCTCGTAGAAGAGAAAAAACTAGAATGGAAGATGTGAAAAACATCCTTTTTCCCGAGTAAATAATTTTCAAGGGTAAAATATATTTAGTCCCTATAAACATTATCTAATTTGGTTTTAATCCTCCAAAAAAAATTGTTGCCACCTTACAATGGTTGTTGATATGATATAGCTAAATACATGCCACGTCTCCTCTAAGTAATGATAGAAAACATTTTCAAAAAATAAAAATTAAAAAGATCAAAATAAGCAAAAAAAAAATGGAGGATTAAAAACAAATTTAACCATATTTTTAGAGACTAAAAACAGATTTAAACTTAATTTCCAAAATCTCTCCCCACTTAAGAACATTAGCTGTTCTTCCTCTCCCGTCCCCCAACTATTGACTATTTTTTTGTTTTGCTTGGCTTATTGTATAATGTTATTATTTTTAGGTTATTGAGGTTGGTGGCAGCTGCTGTTTGACTTTGGGTCTGACATGTCCACCGGCAGAACTCCATCCCTCTACCCAAATGAACCTTAAAACTGTCAATCATGAAAATACTGCTCCCGGCTCTCTTAAATTGAAGCTTCAGTGGTTCTCCAAAGATTACCTCGTGAAGTTTGTGTCATTGTTGAGGGCAATCCATGAAAAAGAAACGGGGTCACCTTTGGTAGTAAGATGTACATCGTAAATAATTTTTGCTTTGTGTTAGTTCATATTCATTTCATTCATTTGATTTTGCTTGTCATATTCTTTTTATTTTCATTTAGTTTGCTTGCTTGGTGTGTTGGGTTTGTAATAGTTTCCTTCCTTTTATTCTTTGATTTATATCCCCACAGTGGTCGTTCTTTTTCTATGAATAGAATTGTACAGTATCATTAAACGTTATTAACCTATTTCCCAGATGGAAAAAATGTGATGAGAAAATTTTCAATTTAAATGTTGTAAACTGTTTCTTTTCTCAAGATGCCACCCTAGCCATGAAAATTAGATAGTCTGATAGGATGGATTTTGTATATTTGATTAGAGTATGACTATAAAGTGAAATCTCTTGTCATTTTCCAACTCGCCATTTTCCAACTCGTAAATTTTGTATCTTGGAATATAGCGGGCAACTTTGGTTCTGTTTATCACTTGAAAAATGTCTTTTCAAACATCGCACCTTCTGTTTGTAAATTTGAGTTATATATGTCTTCTATCTTTGGGCCGGAGATATTGGAAGGAAGAGTTTTCTCTAACACATTCCAACAAACACTATCATTGGTTCCAATTTATTTAAAATTATAAAATTAGGAAAAAAATTCATTAAACAAGAAATGAAACTTAGCAAATAGTTTTTAAAATTTTCATTAAAATTTTGTTAGTTGCGAAAGAGAAAGGGAAGGGAGGGGAGGGTGGAATAAAAAACTTCTGCTGCTGCTCCTGATGCCTTAAATGAGCAAGGGGCTCCGCAAGTTCGGGAGTACGAGAGAATAGAACTGGATGATCTTTACCTTGGTGGTCTGTAGACTGTAATGGAGAAAATAAGGTAGTGTCCTACTTAAGAAAGCATCGCCTTTGATAAATAACGTAAGGAATTAAGTGCTCGTTTGATGGTCTGAATAGGTGCTTGAGGATCCTGCTTCAAATGATGTAAGTGCATCCTCCGAGATTGTTTCAAAACACTTGGTTAGTGGGCATAGAGTACACAAATCAAGCTGGATATAAAAAATTAAGGATAAAATTTTCGTTTCTCTAAAATATTTCATTTTCAATTTTTGTTTCTTTAAAATATTTCAAATTTGGTTTTTATTTTTCTAAAATTTTTTTTTGTTTGTTTTTAGTTCTCCAAAATATGAAATTTATTAACCTTAGTCTTTGCATCTTTGGTATTTTATATGGGGATAAAATAATGACTTTTTGAATATATAATAGTCTGTTTGGAGTGGTGATGAGTATTTGATTTTTTTATTTTTGAATGTAATTTTTAAAATAAAATGTGTTTGATTAATATAGAGTTGAAATAATTTGTAACTCAATTTTAAAACACTTTTATATTTATTTTTAAAATTAAAAAAGGTTTGAATATTTGATTGTTAAAAAAAATTACACTCTAATTATATTTGATCATTCTTATTGTAATTGACACCTATATTACCAACATTGACAAACTACTATCATTATCATCACTACCGTTACAAGCAACACCATTACTTTATTATTACCATCTTACCAACAGTATCACCATTCACTAGTCTACCATTACTATTATCATCACTTCCACTACCATCACTATTAGTATCATCGCCAGTATTATTATTGGCATCGATAGTCTCCTATCACCACCTCTACTCTCATATGCACCACCACCACCATACCATAACTACCACCAGCACCTCAATGTCACCACAACTCACATTGGCACCACCATTATCATTACTAGTAACTTGTCACTACCACCATCACACTAATGGTCTTTTATCACCACCACCCATCGACATCGTTGTTGGCACCCCACTAGCATTGACCCCACCACACCGTCACTACTACTTTCATTAGCACCACTATTATCATAGTACCACTGTCACCATTAACATTTTTATCACTGTAGTTGGCAAAGGTGACCCAGCCTCGATGGGTAAGACACAAAAAATGAGTTGGCTCAGTTCAAAAACTAAATGGGTTATATTTTTTGTAGCCCATAGGATCATGTCAAATTGACCCACTACTTCTTTTTCTTTTTATATAATGTTTAAAGAAAAAAAAAAGTGCAAGCTAAAATAAGGTATATGTATTTGAAGTCGATAATTTTTGGTCCAACATAACCTACTATGTTCGTTGGGTTAAAACAAATTAGTCTAATTCTTTCTTAGTCTTATATTTTAAAATCTAATCTAGCCTCATCCATCAGTCCACTAAAGTAGACCTATTTTGTCAGTATTAATTCTCACCACCACCACCACTGTTACCAATATACAAAAATATCCTTAAACTAATTTTAACTAAATGGAGAATTTTTAAAATAAATTTATTTTCAAACATGCACATACGATGGAGATGATGAATAAGGCATAATCCCCAAGGTGAAATCCAATACATTTATCGTATTCAGTTAGCAGGACTTGTTTTTATATTTTATTTTTAGGGTCCACGTCGGCTCTTGGTTAAATTAAAATTTTCTAAAAGTAATACTCGCATATTGCCACAACCTCAAAACACACGACATCACTTGTATTTTATATGGAGATGCAAATTCAGTCCAGGACTGAATAGGCCCAAAACGGCCCAAATCAGACCTAGTTAGGGTTTTCGTCCTCTTCCCAATCTATATAAGCATAGATGTGGATGTTGGTAATTGAGGTGTCTGCAATGTTATGTGGGTATGTACTTCTACCGAGTGAAGTTCTTTTCATTATTTCAATTCCCTCAAGCTTAATATGTTGTTTCAATTTAAAAACCAATATATTTATGGTGTGAAAAGGCAATAAGTTAGCGTCACTGATGCGCTTTGTTGGATGAATAGCGTATTCAGCCCTTTACGTTGCCGAAAGTGATGATTGAGCACTATGCTTGCGATTGCCGTTCTTCCCATACGGTTCTTGCATTCAGATGCTCGCACATTTGTCTTTCTTTTCTAACATGCCGCTTTTTTTCACCATTTTTCTAAGAAAGCATCGTAGGGTATCAGATAAAATCTTTAAAATCAAGAAAGACAATCTTTGTCAGTAATTATCATCATAAGGCCTGTTGTTATTAGATCATAGGAATTGTTATCGACTCTTCGCTGGAGTCTCTTGCTTACAGCGATGTTAAGGTTTTCCGTAATATTGGAAAGCCTTTTCCTTCTTTATGAAAGAATTAAAATCAATTCTAAAGATCTCCCTGGAATGTTGAAATTGGAAGGAGATATGGTCAAGTTGCTATGTCTAACTTCATTGAGTCTTTGCCTTAATTACATAAATTAACTTGATTTGTTGTGTCTGCTCATCTATTTGTTTGCTGAGGTGAAATGTTGCTTAATGTGCAAGTCTACAAGCAATTTCTAAAAACCTTATCGATAAATTTATTTTTCCATCACTTATGACAATAGATTTCGAGAATTCAGGTCTTGGTTGGTTAAGATGCAAAAGTGTACTAGGTCTAGGAGGTTAAGACGCAAAAGTGGACTGCATTGTGTCATGGACTGGATTGTGTCAAAAATCAAACGAATTATATTTTTATTTCTCAATCTAGTCATGGCAGGTTAAATTGGTTCATTATTTTTTTCTTATTTTTATATAGCTTTTTAAAAAAAAAAATAAAAAAATGGGCCACTAATTTGTAAGTTTGTTTGCCTTGTGAGGTTAGGTCATTTTTCCTAGTTTTTTTTTTTTTAGAATTAAGTTTGGTCTAGCTTGTTGAGTCATTGGGGCTGGAATAATTTTGATAGCTTTATTCATATCTAACGAGTAGTTAGATACCAAGATTTAAATTTATTGCTTGCGTTTCAATTAAAAGTTAAATTATTTTTCGTATCCTTTTTATTTATATTATTCAATCAAGTTTTTGTATTTTAAAATATTTAGTTTAGTCCTTTAATATTTAAAAATATTTAATGTTACCTTTTGTACATATTTATAAATGAGTGAGCATCATTATGGAAGCAAAAACAATATTAAACATTTGTTTAAAAGTTAGATGATTAAATTTGAGTATTTTAAAAATAAAGAAATTAAAATGATAGTTTTAAAATAAAGAGATTAAATTAAATAATAATTGACAAAGTAATTGATCTAATTAATTTATTATTTTTGTTAACAAGATAAATTTAAATTTTTGTTTACCTATTTAATATTTTTTATTAGATAAGTCATTTTTTTCTTTTTTTCTTTTGTAATTATTTTATTTTTATCTTTTAATATTTTTATTTCATGTACTCAATTTGTTGTTTACCATGATTGGTTAAGATAATTAAATTTGTTTTTATGAATCCTTTTTAGTTTTAATTATTATTTTAAAAATTAAACTAGACCGATTCAAGTTTGATGGAAGATTAATTTGATAATTGATCTATTAACTTAAAAAATTAATCTCATTTCAAAATTAATAAGAATTGCACGAAGCAATCCAAAATCTAGGAGTATAAGTGATTTGGTTTAATTCAAGACTTGATATACTTGAGTTAAGTTCGTAATATTTTTAAGATAATTGTTAAAGAAATCTATAATTGTTGAGCTTACTTTCTTTGATATTCTTTTCTCTAAAGTTATTTTTTTAAAGACAAATTTTCGAAATACATTGCAAACCCTCCTATGCTCCCTTTACCTCCTACTTATTCCATAAAATTCTCACACTAGACATTATGTAACAATCAATCTCTTTTAAGCAAGAATATACACGGTTTGGGCATTATTCAATTTTAATATTTTAATTTGATATTTGTCACGAATGTTATTTATGTTATAATTTAGTGAATAATTTATATGCAATAAAGTATTGCACAAGATTGGTGTTGCTGAGATTCACAATTCAAAAAGTTGGGATATTCACAATTCTGGGACTTGTTTCCATGGTGAAGGATTGATTGAAACAACAAAGTCAACAGTTGTTATACCAAATTATAGCCTATAGCGAAAAGATACTTCAAGGGTGTTTTTTCTGTTGTGTTTCAAACACATTGTTCAAAGAGACTAGGAGAAAGGTCACCACAACACGAAAAAAGAGCTTGCACTGTTCCCACTTGTATATTGTATCGATTATCATTGGTTGCCTTGGAAGGCAAGTTAGAGAAGAAGATTCTAAGGTTTGATTGGAAAACATTGTCAGTGGTGATGCTTGAGCAGATGTGAAAAATATAGTGAAGATTTTCTAAATATTTTAAATCTATTTGTGATACTTTGTTTCAATAGCTATATTTTATGGAACATTGTCTCTAAAAATGGATAAATTTGGAGAAAAATATATATCAAAAGAGGTAAACTTAATAATTACCTTTTTTAAAAGATATTGTAAAAATATAAAAAAAAATGTTACTTATTAATTTTAGTAATATTTAATAAATATAAAAATATTATTGATAAAAGTGTTGGTAATATTTTACAAATATAATTAATCAAGTTACTAAAAGTTATGTACTAGTAATGCATATCCCCACCTCTAGTTGCATTGAAAGTTAATATCTTCTAAGTTTTTTTAGGATTGATTGCATGTCTAAGTAAAAGATCATTTGATGCATTCTAGTGAACCTTTGTTTGTCACAAGTTTTCTAGTTTTGTCTAACACATGGTTTGTCAAGTAAAAATACTCAAAGACTTCAAAGTATATGAAGTAAATAAATAATATAATATAAAGTTTATTAAACTCTCAACTCTAAAAAAAAGTCTATAACTTATCCAACGAGTTCGAACATCATTTTTCTTATCCAAAAGATACAAAGTTTAAAGTTTACTAAACTCTCAATTCTATAAAAAAACCTACACTTTATTCTTAGACTTCAAAAGAATCATTGTCTTTGTAGCCAGGTTAGTAAAAAAAACAATTGAAAACTCAATAAAACTAATAAAACAAAATGAACCAATTACCTTTCTCGCACTTGGAAACGCTATTTCATAAAAACAATCATGGGCTAAAGCAATGGATAGTCGTTAACGATATATATATTAGAAAGACACATTGTCATTGGCGACCATCTTCTTCTGGGACAATAAGCACTAGGTGGGTTGTTTAGGAGTATTTAGTTGCAAATATTGAGGCTTGTTCCATGCCTGCAAGACAAAGACTTGATATATAGGAGAAAGTTAGATGAAGAAACGAACAAAGAGAATATGAATTAGAATGAGAAAAAAAACAATGTATTATGTGAGTGTTTGAATGCATGAATGAGAATAACGAAGGTAAAGGAAAAAAGGAAGAACACAAACGAATGAAACGATGGTTGCAAAATGATCAATCACGGTGCATTTTTGCAGTTAGGACTCCCCTTTTACAAAAGAATCAATATGAATCTTCTATCATTTGCTTCTTTGGGGTTTTTTCATTTGTCCTAAGAATTAAGTATTTCACACATTAAAACCTTTTAATTCTACCTTTTTCTAAATCATACTATCACATAATCTCCAGAAATCGTTTTATTGTTACGTTAAAATAATTTATTTATCTTATGAAAGTGATTACCACGTTAATTTAAAACTAATTATTACAACATTTCATCATTAATCTTACAAACGAATAAATATATGCAAAAGTTTTTATTTCTTAAATAAGGAAGGAAATCTAAAAATTTTAACTTGCCGGGATAAAAGCCATTTATAAATTTGTAGGGGGTAATACTCATTATATATATATTTTACTATATTTTAAATTATGAGAACAATTTATAATTTTACAAATATATTATATTAAGAAAAGTTTAAAAATTTGTGAAAGAATAATTACATTATTAACCAATAAGAGATTATCCTAGGAAATAAGTATGACTCATAAAAGTGAACAAATATACTCAGAGAGAATCTAACTATTGGTTTATTCTAATTAAATTCAATATTTATTGGTCAATTACTCAACTGATAGAAGTTTAAATTAATGCAAGTTTTGATTGCGTTACCTGATCTCACACTTCATGCGGATTATTCACCAATAACTTGATCTGTCATACTGCTATTATCATTGTGAGTGAACGTTAAAATCAAATATTTCACTAATACACTTACTCGCTGAGATTATCTTTCTAAGGAGTCTGCCATTAAAAACTTGATCACAAATAACGATCAAGTTTAACTTAAATGAAAATAACAAGAAAGAAAAAAATTAGAACAAAAGGCACGCGATATTGGCGCGGCTCAATCAGACCACAGAATCAAGCCATACTGATTGAAGCTATGATCAGTTTGAACCGTTCCAACACCTCGAGTAATTCGTGCCTAACTTTATCCTAAAGAATTGAATAATACTATGATCGATGCTTCACAATATGTGCACTGCAGTGACCCCTTATTATAGCTAACATAGCCACCAGATTTGCTTGTTTCTTTATGAGTGTACACATTAGTCCATTTATTTTGGTTGGTTGAGAACAAACAGAATCCTCCAAACAAATGTATACTGAACTGATCTCTCTAAGATTGCCGGCTAGCTTCAACATAATTGCAAATATAGCCGGCCTTTACAATTGAAGATCTACTTAATTAGAAGTCACCATTAAAACTCCTTAATTATATCCTTGTGTTTAACTTATTCAACCTTTTAGGTAAAACTGACCAAATCATTACTTGTCACTATATCAAAATTTTAAATATAATTCTAAAATAATAACTATATATCAAGAATTTCAATCGGGAGGAGATGGGAGAGAATAAAAGTTTCGTTGCGGGTAGATCATGAAAATAGATTGCAAATAATTTTACATATAATTTTTAATGTGATACATATTTCATTTAAAAGAAGAGAAAATAAATTATATAATAATAATAATAATAATAAAATAGTTTTAAATGTTCATTTAACCACAAATTACTCTGTAGAGTAAGATTATTGATTTTTACAATAATTACTTAAAAATCATACTTATGATAATTTATTATTAGATGACAATGTAGAACAATAGATAATCATTTAGTTATAAAATAATATATTGCATTTTGTTAGTATATAATGATATAAATAATTTTTACTGTCATCCAATTACAAAATTATTATATATGATAAGTTTATTAATTTTTAAAATAATTATTTTAAAAGTTATGCAAATAATGATTTTTTTTTATTAATAGATTACACTAACCATGTATAAAAGTTGAACTCTTGTTTTTTTAATTGATCATATTTGTTATTTTTATTCAAATTAACAAACATCAGTCGGGTTAGTCTATGCATTTTAGGTAGACTTAATTTACTACTGTTTCCCAGGAATTACTCTTTACTATTACACAGGTGCCCCACAAAACCAGACACTTATCAAAAGATTTGATTCCCAAGAATCTTTTATGGATCTTATATGTACCTACAAGTGATGATACTGACTTTTAAGGCAACCTTGATTTGATGCATTTTGTTTGAAGTTCATTATGAAAGACATGCATAACAAATATATATATACCATGCTACATAGATGTTACACAAACACCTACTAGCTGACAAACATGCTAGCTGCTATGCCAGCTCTAAATGTTAACAATCAAAGTTTATGAGAAGCAAACAAACAATTAATGGAAGTTAAAGCTGTCTCTAGTGCTGAGTGAAACAAAAATATGTCATTCTATTCGGTAGAACCAAAGCAAATTTATCGGCAAACACAAAGAGAAACAGAAATGGAATGGACCCCTCCAAAGTTTGCCGTCTGATGCTTTGATTTGTTTCAGTTGTCTTCCCCATCATTCTCAAGTCACAACCCTCCATATTGCATTGAAATGCTTTCATTTTAATCGTCACCCTTTGTCTGTATTTCATACAAGCTACTCCTTTTATACCATTCAAAGCGCTTTAAAGTCCTTTAACAGCAGCAATTAAAGAGGGCCAAAAGTGGTTGCTGAAGTTCACTGCAATGGCGAGGCCAGACAGAAATCTAGGGACTCTAATGGACTCAGACAAACCAAGAGTCGGAAGAAATGTGAACCAACTGAGGCCCCAGAAATCCATTCCTGGCTATGGCCTAGAATTCAGTAACCTCTCGTATAGTATCACAAAGAAGCAGAAAAAGGATGGAGTTTGGATCAAGAAAGAAGCATATCTTCTTCATGATATCTCTGGCCAGGCAATAAAAGGTGAAATTATGGCAATCATGGGGCCTAGTGGTGCTGGCAAATCCACCTTTCTTGATGCATTGGCCGGCCGAATTGCAAAAGGAAGTCTAGAAGGATCAGTTAGAATTGATGGAAAACCAGTAAAAATGAACTCCTCTAGAAGGATCAGTTTTTTCCTTTTTACTTTTCTGTTCTCTTTAATTTAATAATGCTATATTATATTATCATGCAGGTTACTACAAGCTACATGAAAAGGGTGTCGTCATATGTGATGCAAGATGACCAGCTCTTCCCTATGTTGACAGTTTTTGAAACATTTATGTTTGCAGCTGAAGTTAGGCTTCCTCCTTCCATTTCCAGGGACGAAAAGAAGAAGAGGGTTTATGAGCTCCTTGATACTCTGGGCTTACAGGTATAAACGTACCTTTGTCTCCCACTTACACATAAAATGACAGATTAATGTATATGACTTCATAACCATTCAGAATGCTACACATACCTATATTGGTGACGAAGGAAGGAGAGGAGTGTCAGGAGGGGAACGACGAAGGGTATCTATTGGCGTAGACATTATCCATAAGCCATCACTTCTGTTTCTAGACGAACCTACTTCAGGCCTTGATTCTACAAGTGCTTATAGTGTTGTAGAAAAGGTTAAAGACATAGCTCGAGGAGGAAGCATTGTCCTTATGACCATACACCAGCCTTCATTTAGAATTCAAATGCTCCTGGACCAGATCACCGTTCTTGCAAGGTGAAAATTTCATACCCTATATATTTTTAGTTGATAAGCCTGATATAATGTATAGATGTTTATCTGAAATGAGGAGATATATAAAACTTCATCATATAGACCATCTGAAACTGATAGGTAGACTACAAAAGATATTGAACACATTAATTTATGTCATGATAAAAAGCTAAAACTATATGTCAAAACAACAATAACAAAGAGGAAATCTATCCATTGTTTTACATGGATGAACATGAACTAGAATAATATATTGATATATAATATGCAGTTGGGTTTAACGAGATTGTTTATGGTGTTATAGGGGAAGACTGATATACATGGGAAGGCCAGATGCAGTCCAGGCTCACTTGTCGGCATTTGGAAGGCCTGTACCTGATGGAGAAAATAGTATGGAGTATCTATTAGATGTTATAAGTGAATATGATCAAGCAACTGCTGGGCTTGACCCCCTTGTCCAATTCCAACGTGATGGCCTCAAACCTCACCCAGCTGCCATGACACCTGTTCCAAAGACTCCAAGAACACCTTACAGAAAGAATACCCCTGCATCTAAACACATGATTAGCCTACGCAGCCAAGGATTCACTGCTGGAACACAACAGCCTGATTCTGTACAGTTTAGTTATCGTGGCGAGGAAGACGACAACGATGAGAATTTTGATAACTCCCTTGAAAGGAAAAGTGCTCCAACACCAAGGAACGTGACTAGTGGTGTTCACCCACGTTTGGCTTCTCAGTTCTACAAAGATTTCTCAGCCAAAGATTTCTCTGTCTGGCTTTACCACGGTGTAGTAGGAACCCCGCGTCGGCAACCGTCATGGACTCCGGCAAGAACTCCAGGATGGACACCTGGGAAAACACCCATGTCAGGAGCAAGAAGTGCAGTTTCCAACCAATATTCTGCAGCTTATCAGGATCTTTATCGCCCCAAAACTCCTGCAGTGGCTGGCCAGTCTGTGGACTACTCAGCAACTTCATATGCACCTTCATTTGAAGGATTTGAGATTGAGGAAGTGTCTGATGAGACAAACCTTGGACCCAAGTATGCAAACCCATGGTTGCGTGAGGTTGCGGTACTCTCATGGCGAACAGCACTCAATGTCATTCGCACCCCAGAACTCTTCCTCTCCCGTGAGATTGTGTTAACTGTTATGGCACTTATCCTGTCCACCATTTTTGGAAATCTGAGTCACGCTTCTTTCAAAGACATCAATAGACTCCTCAATTTCTACATCTTTGCAGTGTGTCTGGTTTTCTTTTCTTCCAATGATGCAGTCCCATCTTTTATCATGGAAAGGTTCATCTTCATCAGGGAGACTTCACATAATGCTTACCGTGCTTCTTCATATGTCATTTCCTCCCTCCTTGTTTACCTCCCATTTTTCGCTGTTCAAGGCCTCACATTTGCTGCCATAACCAAAGTGATGCTCCACTTGAAAAGCAGTCTCTTGTATTTCTGGCTAATACTTTATGCCTCGCTTATTACTACCAATGCATATGTGATGCTTGTTAGTGCACTTGTGCCTAGTTACATCACAGGGTATGCAGTAGTCATAGCCACAACAGCACTCTTCTTTTTGACCTGTGGTTTCTTCCTCAAGCGATCTCAGATACCCATTTACTGGAAGTGGCTCCACTATATTTCTGCAATCAAATATCCATTTGAGGCATTGCTGACAAATGAATTCAAGAACCTAGACTGCTACACAGGAAACAAGGCAGAGTTATCCCCTGGACCATTAGGAAACGTGAGGCCCAGCAAACATCATAACACCAGTCTGCCCGCTAACTGCTTGTTAGGAGAAGATGTTCTGTCCACAATGGATATTACAATGGAAAACATATGGTATGACATAATAATCCTGCTAGCTTGGGGTGTTCTTTACAGGTTGTTCTTCTATTTGGTTTTGAGATTTTACTCCAAGAATGAGAGAAAATGAATCATTTACCACCCCTTTTTCTTTGGATGACCTATTAGTTCATAGATATGTCCCGGCCTGCTAAAAAGCTGAAGGTCACAACAATCACATTATTTCTTGTATCATTGTTATCATAATCACGAGAACTCATAATATTCTGTTAAAGAAGCTTGCGAGTTTTCTGCTTTTCTGTCCCTAGCGAGCGAATGGCAATGCCTATGTTTTTTAATTTACCAGTTAATTGCTCTTTGAAGAACTAAAAAACATCATAAGTGAACGTGCTATAACGGGGAAGCTAGATAGAACACCAGCACTAACCGCCATATGAAGAGTAATGTTAAAATACAGTCCTATCAATTACCATATCTTGCATCCTCTAGTCACATAAAAGAATGAAGCTTCGGGATGGCCTCACTTCAAAATGATGAAAAAAAAGGCAAAAAAGAAACTGACCCACCCACAACTTTTCAAAAAATGTAACCGTCTCCTATGCTGTATTTTCGTCTCCCCATTACAGTCATCAGAAACCTAATATGTGCTTGAAAATTTGAAACTTCTTCCAAATCAACATTAACATTTTCTACATGCAATCAGACAGGAAACGTCAAGCCACAATACATTGAAACTCAATTAGTCTTTGCCTTTGTATGACACTATGGACATGTAAACAGAAAAAAACAAGGAAATGTTAATTGTATCAGGGTCTTTGTAAGGTCTTTAAAGAGAGCCAGCATGTTTTGCAATCTTGCTTTCAAGTGTACTTTTGTCTGCCCCCACGACACTGTCAACCTCTTTGCCATTCTTAACAAAGAAAAATGTTGGAACACTGCTAATGTTCCAGGCTGCAGCAACATCCGTGGCCTCATCTATGTCAACTTTCAAAAAAACCACTTTTGGGTACTTCTCAGCCAAGCTTGTATAAATTGGGGAAATGTGGCGACAAGGGCCACACCATGTTGCAGTAAAATAAAGGATCGCCAAGCGTGATGTCTTTGATGCAGCACTTAACTTCTTTTCCAATTCACCAGTAGAGTGAATACCACTTACTTGCCCTTTTGAATGCCACAAACGTAATAGGTTATTAAATTAATATAAAAATAAATAGAAGGAAAATAAAGATAATTGCAACATAGTTATTTTTTAGGAATAAAAATGAAATATCACAAAGAAATATGCTGACAAATGACCCTCAAAAATATAGTTTTCAATATCTTGTTAGGATCATTTGTTTAATGCGTGTGAATTTTTATTTTAATTAGGCAATGTAACATCTTCCCACTGTACATCCTATGGTATAAAGTTAATTTGCAAACTAGTCTTCAATCACACAACCAAGAATGGTGTGTGCCATAACAAAATTCAAGCCAATATCCACGTGTTTCCATCAAACTTTTAAGCCTGTAATGCAGGTGACAAATTATGACAAAAATATACATACTAAAGCTTTTATCACAGTCAGCAAAAAAAGTAAAAAAGCTTTTATCACAGCCACAGAAACAGTATGATGTGGGAATAGAACCAGACAACGAAATATTTTGTACTGTTTCTATTTTTCACATTAAACAAAAGATAAGGAAGTCAACAAAAAGATTTTTTGAATTTTATTACCAGCAGGCAGATAGAAATACAAAGACTTACCATCTTTTAAAGCAGATAATGCTTCTTTAACCTGAAAAAAAAAAAAAGTAAAAGAAATTTCAGCTATAACTAGCTCATCTCTAGCATTATTATAAAGGTGCATACAGAGAGAGCCAACAACTTCCCATCACTACAAATTGCATTCTCATCATGATGGAATATAATTGGATATCTACAGTAGAAGTAAGAATTCATAGGAAATGAGGAATTGCCATGTTATATCTCAATGTTATCACGAACAGTAGCCTACAGAAACTAATTCCATTTTAGCCTCAAATGATTAGTACAATGAAAAAATCGACTAAAAGAACAACTTATCACTTACCTCACTGATAGACTAGCAATTCAAGAACAACTTCTTTCTCTAACGCAATTTCTACTCCTCACAACAATCTGTATTTCGAAATAAGGAAAAAGATTCTTGACAACCTATGCAAGGTGACAAGTTCTACATCATGTTAAAAAAGTGACTTTTATTCCTTTCTCACTGAGGAAACTTGGCAAAGGTTTCCAAGTTGTAGTCCAATAGGCAAAAGTTCTCTGTCTTGCTTTCAAACTTACTAGCCCTATCCTATTGACTTAAAGTACTATTACTGCAATAACAAAAAATTATTTAATATTGTACACAGTACTTCTTGTACTTAGTAACTCCACCTCTTTATTCCATAGGGGACTTTCCATCCAATTCCATCATACCAATAATGATGTAGAAATAAAACTTACATTATAGTGGAAAATACAAATCAATACATTTTGCAGTTTAAAAGTGCAAACTAGACCATTTTGTTCGTATGTTGTTGAGTGGATGATACTCTATACTAGGAAGATACTTACATGTAATATTAAATAGATTTATAGAATTAATAACTATCCAATTAACAACTGGTTTTTCCCTTTAACTAAAGCTGGAAGCAGAAGATAATCTTGTGATAATCTTTCAAATAACATTTATCTAAAACAGTTGACAAATTATCCATATTATGATTTACGAAAATTCCAAGGACAGTAACCTAGAATTTCTTACATAAAAGAACATGGAAAATAAGACAAACAATAACTACACTGACTTTTAATAACACTTGCAAACATGCCAAATACAATTAAAGGACAACTAGACAACATACCTGATATGAAGAGAGAATAACGGTTCATTTGTACCTTAAGTTTATTAACAAGCTACCTTCATCAAAACACATCGAATTGTGTGCGTCAATTTCTGGATTGTACTCAATTCTTATTGCAAGAAAAATATCTTCGACAAAGGTATCATAGCTAAAATTTTGATTTAACTCTATCAAATAATAATGATAAATTGTCCTTATAACTCTTTAAATGGCTTCACACAATTTATCATTGTTATTTGATGGAGTTTAATCAAAACTTTAGACATAATAATAAGAATTGAGCTTGATCTAAAAATTAGATTCACGCAATTCAATGTGTATTTTGACAAAGATAGCTTGTCCGTAAACTTAAGATACAAATGAATCATTACTTTTTCACCAAATCAGATATGTTGTCTAGTTGTCCTTTAATCATATTCGACATATTTAGAAGTGTTAAAATAAGTCAATGTAATTATTGTTTGTTTTTATTTTCAAAGTTCTTTCACATAAGAAATTTCATGTTACTATCCTTGGAATTCTCATAGATCATAAAATAGATAAGTTGGCAATTGTTTTAACAAATGTTATTTGAAAGACAATCATGAGATTGATTATCTTCTACATCCAACTATAGTTAAAGGGAAAAAACTAGTTATTAATTGGTTACTTATTAATTTTGTATATTCATCTAAAATTACATGTAAGTATCATTCACCCAATAATATATGGACAAAAAATGTTTTAGTTTGCACTTATAAACTGCAAAATGCATTGGTTTAAACTTCCCACCATTATGTAAGATGTATTTCTATATCACCATTGTACAATGGAATTGCATGGAAACTCACCTATGAAACAAAGAGGTGGTGGAGTTACTACGTACAAGAAGTACTATAAAGAACAGTAAGTAATTATTTGTTAGAAATATCAATATGACTTTTGCCCAATAAGTTGGAAAGTAAGGCAAACATCCTTTGCCAAGTGTTTTTGATGAGAAAGCAATAAAACTGTGTCTCTTTTCTTCTTCAACTCACTATCTCCAAACCCAACAAGCTATAGGATATAACAAGGAATGCACCTTCCTCTCAGGAGGCAGGGCTAGTCATTTTGTTTTAGTTATGTTGTTAACCACAACTAACATGACTTAACCAAGTTAGACGACCTCTATTTTTTTCCTTTTCTAACTGCTTTCCTAATGTTTTGTTTGGAAAATCTCGTAAGGGCAAAAACCAGTTGTTAATTAGATAGTTATAAATTCTAAAAATACATCTAATATTACATTTAAATGTTATTCACCCTATGACATATGGAGAAAAAATGGTCTAGCTTGCACTTGTACTGCAAAATGCATTCTGATCTAGTGATAGCATCATGGTTCATTTGTATCATAATTTTATTGACAAGCTACATTTGTCAAGACACACATCGAATTGCATGCATATAATCTTGCTCAATTCACAGTGCAAGTAAAATATGTTGGATAGATGTATCACATCTAAAATTGATTTAACTCCGTCGAATAACAAATTGTGTAAAGCCACTTAAAGATTTATAAGGAAAGACAATTGATAACTGTTACTTGATGGAGTTAAATAAAAATTTTAGCTATGATACCGTTGTCCAAGATATTTTTCATGCAATGAGAATTGAGCTCGATCTAAAAAGTGGATGCAAATTATTTGATATGTATTCTGACAAAGGTAGTTTGTCAGTGAACCTATGATACAAATGAACCAATACTTTCTCGCTGGTTCAGGTTTGGTGTCTAGTTATCACTTAATTGTATCCAGCATATTTGCACATAATTTAACTACCATGATTACATATATTTCCATAAGCCGTAATAGAATATCATCTTTCTCCTAAGAACATTTTACAAAAATTTTCCCCCAACCCATTACAAAATGTCACAAAAAACATCATTAGTCCTACTCAAAAGAAGTATTGGCTCTATCTTATTGCCTACTATTTACTGTAGCTTTAAGGATACATAGGAAAAGATAGAATCAAAGGTAATTTTAGTATCAGTCAATAAAATTTTAAAAGAAATGGAGAATACTCCTTGGATACACATTAAGGTGTATCCTACGCATATAGGTATCAGATACAAGTATGATCTTGAAATTTTTCCATTTTTAGAGTATCAAGTCTTTAAGCATCCCCACAAAGCCTAACTATCAAAAAGATTGTTCAATCATGGAAACTATACACTAGACTTACTTGGGCTTCAGTTTCCTGCTCCTTCTTAATAGGAGCTTCAGTCTTAATAGGAGCTCTTTTCTGCTCCTTTTGCTTTCTTAAGCGTTCGTATTTTCTCCTATGCTGCTCAATTTTATGGGCATTAGGTTCAACCTGTCGAGCCAAAAGATACAATTACAAAAATAACAATGATTCCTTCTGCAGGTTCCATCTGTAGAAAGTAGGCAAATTACCTTTTTAAGTGCCATACCAATCTCTTCATCGTAATCTAACTTCGAAGCAACATGAAGGTCATTTGCTGCTTCTTCCCATAGTCCCAACAAAGCCCTCGACATTCCTCGTATTTTGTATCCTTTGGCTGAGTCCGGATTAATCTGGAACAATTAATATACCTTTGAGTACACACACTCATGTAGCACAGAAATTTCTTTTATACCATGTTTTCTATGCAACACGTCAGGAATAAATCAACCTTCAAGGCAGTGTCAGCATCACGTATAGCAGCATTTGGTTTCTTCAATTTCATAAAGACACTAGCTGAAAACAAGAAATTAAGGTTTCCAAATGATACAGAAGGTAAAACAAAATAATAAAGCTGGTAAAAACAATACTGAAAGAAATTTATCAAAAGGCATTCGATTCTGGTAAGAGTACACACAGAGCAAGAGAGTACCTCTCGTAGCATAAAGTATAGCTGAATGAGGATTCAACAAAATGGCTTCTGTCAGTTGGTCCAATGCTTCATCCAACTTACCTAGAAAAAGCATTAAAAAAAAAAAAGACTCAATTGGCAGACTAAAAAAGAATGTCCAAGAAGCATAACTTGAGAGATTTTTTAAAAGAAAAGCAGACTAGACTAGTAAGTAATCATGAATTGAAAGGCATTTGCCTTGTGATATAGCATCTACTGCTTTTGATTTTGCTAGTTGTGCAGCTTCCCTCTGTTCTTCCGTCACTTCAGCAGAAGGATCTCCCATCTGCAATCAAATTTAAATTACAGATTAGATTTGTTGAAACATTGACAGTGACTCCATTCATACATACCATAACATACCTTTTGAGGAGAGTCATTATCGGGTTCAACAACATCAGCATCATCCAACTCTAGATCAGACTCTATAATGTCATCTTGTGCGGATAAAGGAGGATCTGGCTTCTTCTCGTCAAAATCATCTGGTTCCTGCATATGGTGTGAGTGATAATAACTGGAAATCCCTAAATTCAATTGTTGTTATGGAACTAAGAAGTAGAAATGATAAAATATTAACAACTCACCGTTTTGGGTTGGGGAGGGATGCGAGCACCAAGGCTACATACGGCAGTGAGTGAGTGAGTGAGTGAGAGTTTGGAGAAAGAAATGAAAATTGAGAAAGGAATTGAGAAGAAACCTGAGAAGATAAGCCTTGAAGAAGGAAAGAGAAGGATTGTGGAGAAGTGAGGGATTGGACTTGCATGTCTCTATGAATTGCTTCAGCTCTCTCAATTTTGCCTCGTCCATGGTCTCTCCGAAGCAACACTCGCCTATGTAGGGTTCGTATATACTGACTCCACTTCTCAGTAAACTACTTCACTCCATTTATAATGAATGAATCCTTCAAATTTTGTCATATTATTATTAGTAGTATTATTACTGCAAGACTAAAATTCAGTCCCATCAGGGGCAGGCACTACCCAATAAAATGGTTAACAAAAATATTATTTTAATAAAACACACTTTTAATTTTTTTTTTATTTAGTGTGTATACTCGTTCAAAAATTATTCCATCAAAACAATGTTTGTGACTTTAGATAAAAACAAATTGGATGGATTTAAAAATTTTCTTTCTCGATTTTACGTTGTAATATTTTTTTTTATATTTCTTTGTCATTAGGTAATATTAATATAAAACTAACTAGTATTTTATTCGTTTATACACATTTTTTAAATTTAAGCTTAAAATATATAAACGATTTATATTTAGACAAAAATCTGAAAAATAAATAAAATATGAGTAATTAATATTTGAAATGAAAAGATAATATAAAAATAAGAAATTTAAATTTTGGGAATTTAAAATGTTAATATGCAAATTTAATTACAAACAGTAACATAAAAATGGAAGATATTTAATAAAAAACTATATAATAAAATAAAAGTAGTGCTTAATGGTGAAGATATATGATATAAAGAAAAATAATAAAATATTCTTAAATAATTAAATTCATAAATATAAAATTAAATTTACAATATAAAATATATTTTTAATATATTCTTAAGAAAAAAACAACTTGAATTAATTCAATAGTAATCAACAAATGGATGGTTATCAAAGTTTAGTATTCTTTGCATGTGCTTACCATGGCAAACAGTTATTTTGGAGGTCTCACCTAATAGTAAAAGGAGTAAATGTTATCTTTTTTTTTTGTGATAAAGGATCGGAAATCATCCCTAACTCAAAGGGGAAAAAAGAATTTGCTGGAGTGAACTTTGAAGATAGTAAAATTTATTTCATGAAACTTTGTATGTCATAGTCTAAAGTGTTTGTTATAAAGTTATTCAAGAAGAATATTAGATATCCTATTGTGGTATCTAAATTGAAGGCAATGTGGAAACTCCAACAAGGTTTTGACTTAAGAGACATTGGTCATAGTTATTTCATTATCAAGTTCGACTCTAGAGAATATGTGGAAGGTTATGAGCAAGTTTATGGATGATCTTTGATCACCATCTGATAGTGAAAACATGATCATTAGAGTTCATTGTCGAAGTATATTTCTGTATAGCACTTAGTTTAGGTGTGTTTTCTACGTACCGATATGATGTTTTATGGTGAAAGTTTTATTCTAGGGTTAGCTTATCTTTTTGGTAAACCTGTTAAAGTTGTTATCAATACTTTACACATAAATCATGGTTGATTTGCCTCCTATGTGTGTGTAGAAATCAATTTGCATAAGCTGGTTGTTGGATGTGTGAATATTAGAGGTCATTGATACCATATAGAATATAAGGGCTTCATTTATTATATAGTAAATGTGGCAATTACAAGCATTAGAGTATGGATTGTAATGTTGAGATTTTAATTGATCCCTCTATGCACCACCACAAGTGACTGATGTAAACACTACGGGTATAAGTGCTCTTGTTACGCATGTTATGTCAATTATGGATGGAGCTTAGGTAATGAATGTTTCGACAAATTAAACGGTCAATGGTTATTTAACAAATAGTAAAGCACCTATGATTTATGTTAATGAAAATTGATAAATTGTGCAAAAAAGAAAAGAAAAACAAATAAATGTATCAATCTTATAGGAGTTATTAATGGCTCCACAAAATCTCTTTAGATTATGTAAGGGCTCACTAATAATTTCAAGGCTTTAAATCTAAAAAAAATACATCATTAGTTATTGTTGCAAGCACAATTAATATAAATGATAAAATCCATAACAAACTAATATGATTTCATCTCACATGGGAAACATCTACGAAAGGAAGGAATTAATAATGTTAAAAACTATGCAGCCTATGTTTTTTAAATTTGGTTGTCCTCTCATTCAAAAGAATGTAATCCCCACCCAAAGTACTTTGATTACTCCCACTTAGGTGCCAAGAGTGTAGCCAATAAATTTGATTTTAACAACTCGTAAAAATTTCGATTATGATATTCCAATTAGCAAGAATCTCCTTGTGCCTTTAGTGGAGACATTAATAAGTAGTGAAACTAGTGCAACAATATGGTAGGAAATAACCAGACGATAATACCTATTTTTAATCCATATGCAACTATAGTGCTAATGATGGATTCTTAGCTACTTGGACTTGTCACTATGATTATTATTATGTTGTTTATAAGGTTTAGTCAAGGATGTCAATTCCTTGAGCCAAAAAGTTGGAAAAGGTAGAAAATGATTCTCAAACTTTTAACCATGCAATTTTTTGTAACATTTTTCGTATGAAGCATACAATTGAAGCTAGACTTAAAGATGGATTTCAACATAACTTCAAATATTTTACATTTAGAAGTCAATCTCCAATATGAGTTTAAAGAATATTTGATGCGGGGAGAACTACTTTTGTTCCAAAGCTCCATAAAAAAATGGGTTAAATTTGGCGACTAGAATACAAAATTCTTTTCTACCTATACTACTGTCTGCAGAAGGCAAAATACCATCCACATAATTATGTTATATGATGGTAGATGGTGCGTGAGAGGAAGCTAAAGTTACTTTGATGAGCATGAAATCTTACAAAGCTCTTAGTTCTAATGGTTTTCAACCTCATTTCTTTGAGAATATTGGAAGAATGTTTCGAACGACATGTGGAGATTAATAAGACATGCCCACTTCAAGCTACTCATATTCAAGTTTGGTGGAAACTTTTATAATTCTCATGCCAAAGTTCGAGCATCCAAAGAAACTCAAAGACTTTAGACTAATCCAAAGCCAAAAATGGTTATGCAACTTTTAAGATTGATTTGGAAAAAGCCTATGACAGAGTGTGACAAGACTACATAGAGAAAGTTCTGAATGATTTTGGCTTCCTTCAAATTACAATCTTTTTAATTATGTGGTGCATCACATCATCATCCCTTTTTATTGTTTGGAATGATTCTAAATCTAAGTGTTTAACTCCTACTTATGTTCTTAATCAAGGAGATCCTCTATCTCCCTACTTATTTGTAATGTGTATGGAGAAATTATTTATTTATATTAAATAATTAATAGATGACAGACTTATCCTATTTATGTTTCTAAAGGTGACCTTAATATTTCTCACTTATTTTGTCTTTTTTTTTTTACAAGGCCAAAGAAGCTCTGACATGTCTTCTATGTTTGACACCTTTTGCTTGAAATTTAATTTAAAGGTGAATCTCCATAAATCAAAAGTTATGTGTTGTATTGTAATAAGTAGTCTTAGCAAGCAAAAAGCTCTGATTGTCCTATCAATAACATCAAGGACCTAAAAACTATCTTGGTTTCTTTTTCTTGAAAGGTCGAGTGATTAAAATTTATTACAAATTTATGAAAGAAAAGATTTACACCATTAATACATTTTATTCCAATACCATATCACACCAGCATAATTAAACCCTAAAAAAGTCTAGTAGGATTGTCTAATTTATCATGCTTTTGACATTTTTAAATTAAATAACTTTTTAAAAAGTATATGTAACAAAAAAAATAAAACACCATCCTTGTTAAATAATGGTGAAATCTAATATTTTAAGAAAGATAAAGTATAATAGATTTTTTTTTCCAATCAAACTAACTAACCAACCTCCAAAATCATCTTCTGTAGTAAGAAAAGTAAAAAAAAAAATATTTTTGTTCTCTCATTTAAAAAAAAATAAAACTAAAGAAATAATTAACAATAATAAGCCATTAAAAAAATACAAATCACACTTTTCATAAAATACTTTTTTAACACAATTATTATTTTGGTTAAAATTTATTAAAAATTACAATTTAATTTATTAAATAAAAAATGAACTTTACATTTTTTTTATTTTTAATAAATTTTAACTAATAATGTGTTTTACTACTTTGTAGTTTCTTTTTAGAGGTTAAATTTGAGGGTAGCCAAACTTAACCTATTAGATTGAGATAGATTTAATTAAAACGACAATTAAAATTCATTGCTAGGTTAAAATTATAAATTTTTATTTTTATTTTAAAAAAAATAAAAGTAAATTTTTAATAGTAGCCAATAGAAAGAGTCAATATATATAAATCAATTATTGACAATTTTTTAGTTGCAGTTAAAAACTGAAGAAATTTATAAAATTAAAATTATTATTGTTAATGAAAAAAAATAACATTAAATCAAAATTTAAAATTAAGAAGCTAAAATCAACTTGTAATAATAAAGAGACAAAATTAAATTAAATAAATAAAAAGAGGGTAAAAGAGAATAATTTAACCTATAAAAAATCATAGATCGTAATCTTAAGCCACGTGTCATTACACTGTATTAGTCAAATTCAGCTGTTTCAACGTTGAAGAAGTGAAGTAGTGAAGGTTGAAAATGGAAGAAGGGCATTACTATGAATATCATCAGGTAAGTGTGTGTTGGTTTTACTTAATTAACGATTCCCAATGTGGTTCAATGTGGATCTATGAGTCACCCCTAATTGGTTTGGTTTGGTTTGCTTCTGAACTAAAGTCAGAATACTGTTACTATAGCAATAATATTGGCTGATAAGCATAAGCATAAGCAGAAGCATAGGGGTCGAGTTAGCTAATCACAATCCATTTCCCAAGGAACTTTCAAGTTTCAACAACAAAACGAGTCTTCTTGAGAAATAGAATGACGCAGTGTGCAAGTTGAAGTGCAACATGGTAGCTTAGCTGCAACATGGTATTCAAGGGAAGATTCTTCTCCTCCAAGAAATCCGATTCCGATGGGTCCAGATCCGATAAGGAACCGCCGATTTTGGCATCTTCACTGGGATTAAACAAGATAAAGACGAGATCGGGGCCATTGCCGCAGGAGAGGTTTTTTGGTTCCAGTTCTTCCAGTTCCAGTTGCAGGGGACCAAAGAAAAACCATTCCACCAATCACACTCACAATGCCACTGTTCCTATCGCACCTTCCCGCCTTCAACACGGACTATCCTCCTCCCAATCAGGTTTCCAATCAACTCACTTTTGGAAGGAGATGGAACTTCTATTTTGTTTTTCTAGCACTTTTATATTGTTTTCGTTTCATTCTTTTATAATATTATTTGAAAATAATCGTAAGACCGGGTGCTTGTGTTATGAAGGGAATAAAAAGGTACCATGAGAAATGTCACTTCCAGAATATACATTATGAGAAAACCCTGTCTCATTTTAACATGTTAATCATCTAAGTCATTTCCCCAGTCCCGAGATATAATGAAAGCATATTCATTATTTGTTCAATTTAATCCACTGCCAATCAACAAATTTGTGCTAATTGTTTCTATGTTTCTTTCTACTGAAAAAAAAAAACTATTCTGTTTTATGATTTTCCTTAAGTGTGTGTTTTTCTCATGATGTCACCTTACCCAGGGAGACAGGAATCATCATGGACTCAATCTGGAGGCTTACCAAGTGCAGATGTTAGCTCACCAGAGGTATCACTGGGTTTGGAGAATGTGTGTGTGGTATATTTCATAATTACTTTGTTTTTGGTTCACTTAACATTTTCCCGAACTAGATGCTGGATTCTGTCAATTCATTTACAATGGCAGTAAAAAAAAATGATTGTTTTCTTTCCAGACAGCATATGATTATAAAAACTCAAACGAGTCAGAATCTCCTCGTTTTCAAGCTATATTACGTGTCACAAGTGCACCCAGAAAGAGGTTTCTTGCAGATATTAAGAGTTTTTCACATGAGCTGAATTCCAAAGGTGTGCGGCCATTTCCATTTTGGAAGCCTCGAAGGTTAAATAACTTGGAGGTACTTTTAGTCTCTATTTGGTGTTATATTTTGCGGTGATTTGTGTTTTAGGAGGTATCTTTTAATGATTGTTTGTCTATATTATGCAGGAGATCTTGGTTGTTATTCGGGCGAAATTTGATAAAGCAAAGGAAGAAGTAAACTCTGACCTGGCTATATTTGCAGCAGACCTGGTCGGAATTCTTGAAAAAACTGCAGATAATCCTAGGTTGCAAGAGACCATTGAGGACTTGCTAGTTTTGGCGAGGACCTGTGCCATGACTTCATCTGGGGAGTTTTGGCTTCAGTGTGAAGGTATTGTTCATGAGTTGGATGATAGGCGTCAAGAGCTTCCCCCAGGGATGCTAAAGCAGCTCCACACCCGGTTGCTTTTCATTCTCACAAGGTGTACCAGATTATTGCAATTTCACAAGGAAAGTGGTTTAGCTGAGGATGAGGTTGTTTTCAATCTCCGTCAATCCAGAGTCTTGCATTCTGCTGAAAAACGTATTCCTCCTGGTTTGGGAAGGGATACTAAAAGTTCAGGTGCTGCAAATGCCTTAAAAGCTTCAGCCAAAAAATCATATAGTCAAGAACAACATATCTTGAATTGGAAAAAAGATGTCATGCAGCCAGAAAATTTATTGCTTCTTCCTGATGATGATGCTTCAAAGGACTTGGAGTCTCCTTCAGGCATGGATCGAATGGCTTCTTGGAAGAAATTTCCATCACCCCCAGGAAAAAGCCCAAAAGAAGCTGCTCAGTTGAAGGACCAAAATTATGGGAAAGTTGATTCTTCAAAAATATCAAATAATAAGAGCTTAACTTCTGATGCAGATCTCTCTGCTATTAAATCATCTGAGCTTCTTCCTGTCAAAGATTCCCAGGATCATGCTTTTAAGCCCCAATATAAAGATTCCCGGGGCTACTGGGGAGATCAGCAGAATGTTGGTGAGGAGAATTCCATAATTTGTCGCATATGTGAGGAGGAAGTACCCACTTCACATGTTGAAGATCATTCAAGGATTTGTGCTATTGCTAATAGATGTGATCAGAAAGGTCTGAGTGTCAATGAGCGTCTTGTCAGAATTGCCGAAACACTAGAAAAGATGATGGAATTATGTACACAGAAGGATATCCAACATATAGTGGGAAGTCCTGATGTTGCAAAAGTGTCAAATTCAAGTATGACTGAAGATTCTGATGTTTTTTCCCCTAAACTAAGTGATTTGTCTCAGAGAGGCTCAGAGGATATGGCGGATTGTTTCCCTGAAGCTGATAATTCTGTTTTCATGGATGACCTTAAGGGATTACCACTGATATTTTGTAAAACTCGTTTTGGTCCTAAGTCTGACCAAGGTATGACAACATCATCTGCAGGCAGCATGACTCCTAGTTCTCCTTTAATGACACCAAGGACCAGTCAGATTGACTTGCTCTTGGCAGGGAAGGGTGCTTATTTCGAACATGATGATCTTCCACAGGCATGCCTTTTTTCATATCTTTTTGAAAATACATACACTCTATCATCTTGTTGTGTCATGCGTTTCGTATCAAATGGTCTTTCTCATATACTTTTGTGATGCTTGGTGATACATGTTTATGTAATCATAATTATCTCTTCTGTAATATGCATCTTATTGAACAAGCTTTTCCTTTTTTCAGACAGAAACATTTTATCTTTGGTCTTCTATGTGAACATCCCATTTTGTTTGACAGGATAATTACTGCAGTGCAAATTCTTTGTTGGTATTTCACTTTTGGTTCGATAATTTGACTATTGAAATTATTTATGACCATTTATATTTTTGAGGCAATACAGAAAGCTGGACCAGGAAGTTCTTTCATCATAAAATGTGAAGGATATAGGTGGAAATAGTAAGAGTTTGCAAAAAAAAAATGGTGTCTTTTGCTGTGGTTTTGAATTTTTGGCCTATTTCTCAAGTCTAGTGAAGCAAATACGAAAAGAATTCAATGAGTTAGATGTGTCAAGTGTCAAACATGATCTAGGGTAAAAGAGGGATGGAGTGTAATCAGAGGATGGTCAAATAAGGTTTTATACTCCATTTGGGTGACATACTCCTTCCCCTTTTTCTTACAAGTACAATTGATGTATGCTTTACAACTAGCTGTAACCTGTGCAACTCACGGAATGGAAACAACTATATTTGCATTCTCGACATAATTACTTAAATAATGTTGTCACCTGCGTAAAAATATTAGTATATAATAAGTATGTGTCTATTTCAATAAGAATAGGCAAAGCTTTACAAATCATTGACTTTATATGATTAATAAAACCTAGTGATATTATGTAATTGTAATACATTAAAGAAGGCAAATAAAGGTAATATAAATAATTAGTTCCGATGTAAATTAGATTTAAATAACTAATCTTTTACACATTTAATAATTTGTGCAATAAATATTACATGACTGTGTTTAAGTACAAGGATTTTCAGACTAATCCACCAACTTTTAGCTTTTGGTTTACTCAATACATATTTATAACCCTCACATTGTGCAATTTATGCTTTTCTGTTTGTGAAGTCAAACAATGCTAATAAATAGGTTATAAATATTTAAGAAACTAATATACTAATAAATTTTACATTGGAATTTTATCTTTTTCCTGTGCTTTTACACGTTATTTTTATTAAGTAATGTTCCAAGGCCAATAATAGGTCTGCAAATAACTGATGGCAAAAAAAAATTGATGAATAGTGGTCATGAGTTTTTCTAATCGTATAATAATAGATATATTGGTCTGATGGTCAAGTAAGGTGTTAAACTCCACTTTAGTGGTATACTTTGTCCCCCACCCCACCCTTTTTCCTACAGGTACAATTGATGTATGCTATACAAAAGGGGAGTTTTCAATGGAAGTTGAAAGGATAATGGTTGTCAAATGATGTCTGCGTTGATTATTAACTGAAATGTAAATTAGTGCATTAAAAATGTAAATTTATTTGAGAAAATTGTATTGTATATCTCAAAAGGAGAAAGAAGTCTTATGTTTAATTATTACATAGTTCATGTGCCAACATATTATCACTATATTGCAAATGTTGGAATGCACATTAAAGAACTATGGTTTCCTTATGCTTTCTCAGACTCAATTTTGAGTCTTTGCAGAAGTCTATTATTGATCATGTCAAGCTACTCTTTTTTATTTGGGGGAATGTATTGTAGATGAATGAACTTGCCGATATAGCGCGATGTATAGCAAACACACCTCTGGATGATGATCGCTCAATGTCATATTTATTATCTTGTCTTGATGACTTGCGGGTTGTTGTAGAACGGAGGAAATTCGATGCCCTTACTGTGGAGACCTTTGGATCACGAATTGAGAAGCTGATACGGTTAGTTCTTTGCTGCTATTTATATATGTTCTAACATACTTTTCTTTTTCAAGGAAAGTACTCTAAGTAGACAATGAATATCAATACATGTGTTTTTTTAAGTTAATCTTACGGTATGTTCATGATAATGACTCTTATGCTACAGAATTACCTTAAATTTATAGAATATGTATATCATACTAATATAACCGATGCTGTACCAGTATCTGTCTCTGACATTCCTAATCAGAAATTTTCAGTAAGTTTACCTTTATTTTTTTAAGCAATGTTTTATACTTGTGGCCTTCCAGCTTGTTTGTAATCTTTTGGTGATTATTCTTATTAAGTTGTCACTTGGTAGGGAGAAGTATTTGCAGCTCACTGAGATGGTGGATGTTGGAAAGATAGATATAACAAGCACTGTAATTGATGAGGATGTTCCCTTGGAGGATGATGTGGTTCGTAGCTTAAAAACAAGCCCTATCCATTCTACGACAGATCGTACTTCTATTGATGACTTTGAGATTATAAAGCCTATAAGCCGTGGGGCATTTGGACGGGTTTTCTTGGCTAAAAAGAGAACAACCGGTGATCTTTTTGCAATAAAGGTAATCATACTTTATGCTTCTGACTGGCTGTAACATTTTTTTTACAGTCATTCAGCATTTCATGTCATTGGAAAAAATGTTAGTTATCATCATTGGTTTCCCGTGTTCTGTTTGTGCACATTCATTTCTCTGTCATGTAGAAGAGTTAATATCTCATGTTATCTGAACTATTTGTTTGGAATCTAAAAGGTTTTCAGTTTTATATATCACTGTTATAGGCTCTTTATTAAATTTATACTTATCTTTATCTAATGGCTTATGATGTTGTTAACAGCATCATATGTTTTTACTTTTTAGTATTTGGTGCTGACAGGTACAAAACAGACTTACTATGGAATACTTTTTTTTTATTTACATTTTGCAATGCATCTTTTGGACAAGTTATAGTTTTAGATAGTGTTTCCCTTGCTGTTGCAGGAAGTGTTTGGTTATGAAATTTTACTTCTACATTGAATTCTCTTATACTCTGACTTTATACGTCAATTTTCTTCTCTAATATTTTTCTTTAACAAAAAATATATTCTGAATTCTTCTTCTAGATTACTTCTTGTCATTGTTAATCACTTTATTCTATTTACATCTTTCCACAGTTCTCTTTTTTCCAATGTAATTTACATCTTTGTTAGGACTTCTTTAATCTTACTGTATAATAATTTTGTTGTTTCTTGCTTTCTGGTTTTACATTTTAATTCTTACATATTGTACTATTTTGAAACAGGTTCTTAAGAAGTCAGATATGATCCGTAAGAATGCTGTAGAGAGTATATTAGCAGAACGAGATATCTTAATTTCAGTGCGCAACCCTTTTGTGGTGAGCAGGTCTAACTTGTTAATTATTCTATATTGCTCTGAGAAAGGATAATCTTGTTCTAACGTTATTCTAAACTTGATCAGGTTCGTTTCTTCTATTCTTTTACATGTCGTGAGAACTTGTATCTTGTCATGGAGTACCTTAATGGAGGTGACCTATATTCGTTGTTAAGGAATTTAGGTTGCATAGATGAGGAAGTTGCCCGTGTATATATTGCTGAAGTGGTAATTGTTGGTTCTTTCTCTTTCACTTCGGTAATCTTGAGGAAAGAGCTTTTATTACAATATATAAAATATAAATTTCTGTACACTGGTAGGTTCTTGCATTAGAATATTTGCATTCATTGCGTGTGGTTCATCGTGACTTGAAGCCTGACAATTTATTGATTGCACATGATGGTCACATTAAGGTAACTACATACTAGTCTCTTGTTCTTGCACTCTTATCACTGAGGTCATCATGGTTGGTTTTGCCTGTTTAGGTGCTCTGATGGTGATTTGAATTTTTTTTTTTAAACTGCATCTATAACTGGTGATTGAGTTATACTTTTGTAATATTATTATCTTATTTCAACAGTATTATAAATGTCGTTCCTATAATTATACTGTTTAGTATCTATGTTATGAAACTCTATTTATTTCTTTTCTTGAGAGGTTATTGGTCAAAAAACTGAAAAAGCTTTATGCAGGCATTGGTTTGGCTTTGTGGCTTCCTAGGGTGGGCATGATTTTGGACTCGAATGTTCTCACTTTTCATTTTGAAGTTTAAAAAGATTAAAAGTCTCTTCACCTTTTATGTTACACTTTACATGCTATTGGCATTCAATATCCATGTAACCCCAGGGGTTCTATTGTATAAACTTTATACAAATTGATATTCAGGCAGTAACTCGTTGAAGTTTATTTTTTGCTACTCATATAGTTAACAGATTTTGGGCTTTCAAAAGTTGGTCTCATCAATAGCACAGATGATTTGTCTGGTCCAGCTGTGATTGGGACATCCCTACTTGGGGAGGATGAACCTCAATTATCTACTTCAGAACATCAAATTGAACAAAGGAAGAAACGTTCTGCCGTGGGTACACCAGATTATTTGGCACCTGAGATACTTTTGGGAACAGGACATGGTTCGTATGGTCCTTTTTATGTTAAGGTGGTTTTGTTTCTTTTTTCTTATCTGTCTCCTAAATTACACACTAGAATAAATTAAAAAATAAAAATTATGGAGCGTCATTATCCTGGTTTTCAGAATCAAGTTCTCAATGATGCTGAAAACAATATGGGAGAATCTGTATGATGATTCTAGATTATATACTGGTGATTCTCGTCAGATTTTTTTGGTGTATATTGTTATTGCAAACATAAAATGAACAAGTATTTATACAAATTTTACAGGGTATACTGCAGATTGGTGGTCCGTTGGTATCATTTTGTTCGAATTGCTTGTTGGCATTCCACCCTTCAATGCAGAGCATCCTCAGGTTATGCCCCGTTTCTATGTGCGATGTATATATGTAAATGGTATTTAAGTTTCTGCTCTTATTTGTTATTCCTATGTTTGACTTCTACCCTCCAGGCAAGGCAGATTGTATTCCTTAATAAGTCATGTTTAAGCTCAAAGGAGCTTAGATCTGGTTACTTGTGTTGTCATGTGTCCTTCTAAGTTCATTTCTTTTTGAATTATTACTGTATCAAATTATTTGACACACATTTGTGCTGAACAGATATTACAAGTGGTATACTTTGATGTTGTCTGGTTCTTCATGTTTAAATATCTAACCATTTTTATGTAATTAATTTTAAAAGAACATGGTTGAGTCCTCATTGACAGATGATGTTTTTTCTTTGTAGACTATATTTGATAATATTCTTAATCGTAAGATACCTTGGCCTCGAGTGCATGAAGAAATGAGTCCTGAAGCACAAGATCTTATTGATCGGTAATAGAATTGTTATATTCTTATCATATCTCATTGTTCTTATTATAGGTATATGAAATTCTGTTTTTTAACAATAGAATTTAGATTTTTGATCACCAATACACTATATATGTTGTTTAAAGTACCTTTGAGTGAATTTCCCATGAAAAGACAACCTTTGTTTACATGTTGCTTTTAGCAATCTTGGTCCTATATTCTATAATGTTTAGGAAAGCCAATGACAATTAGGTCGTTTCCATTGCAAATGTGTGCCTTATTATAATGTGAATATGTAATCACTTGACAAAGGTATTTCTGAATAGAGCTCTAAATTCATTCAAAGTGTACAAGAAATTTACTTAATATAGATTGAATTGAAAGAAAAAAAAATTGTATATTAATTGTGTATTTTGTACGATTACTAATACCCCTTTTATAGGATAAAGATTATACCTAAAAAAGGAAAGAGAGAAATAGGAAGATAATAATAGTAGGAAAACAAATATTTTATGATATCTCCTAAAATATCTCTGGTATTTACAACAAAAATATCTTTGATATTTACAAAAGATTGTAATATTGATTGCTACTTTCCTATAATAAAGAGTACAAATCTATCATAATAATTACAAAGGTCCTAAAAGTAACTGTATGAGTAATAATTATAAAATAGTAATTCTCAACACCATTGCTGTCTAATGTTTATCATGGCAATATGCTTAAATTATATTCCAGTATGTGGAAAAGAAATGTTAATCTTGGACATTTTAGGACCTAAGCAAGATTAAGGGTCTTCACTTTTTCTATAAGTTGTGCCCATAGATGAGTAAAGATCTGTCTTAAGGCATTGTTAACCTGCTTTTCCCGTCTTGAAACTTGTCATTTTACAAGCATATACTACTGGTAAATTGTTTCTTTTAAGATTCATATATTTGATTTCATCTCCTATATATCCTGTATTATTTTAGTGCTTAAGGTACTTTACTGCATTTTAGATATTTTAGTGGTAATAGCAAAATATACTGCTTTATAACTTAATGGCATAATCTAATCCAGTATCTGCTCCAAGTGTAAGTCTCTTTACACGGTTTAAGGTGGTGTATGTAGAAGTTTTTGAAGAGATTCTTAAAAACATTTTTCTACCATGCAGAAAGGCTTTGTTGAGATTGATGCTTTATTGCAATAATGATGACATCATGACACTAAACATTTGATAATATTTTTTCTTATGCATTTTATCCCTCTCGGTTAAGCATTCACATAATTAAGCTTTCTTCATTTAGTGCCTGAGATGTTCAATTTTTAGATTATTGACTGAAGATCCTAATCAAAGACTTGGAGCCAGAGGGGCATCTGAGGTGATTTAATTCTTAAAAACATAAAGAGTCGCTTTTGTCATTTTTATGAAAACTTTTTTTGGTATCCCTGCAAATGTCCAAGTGATAGAAGCTTAATGATCCAGGTGAAGCACCATGTTTTCTTCAAGGATATCAACTGGGACACACTTGCCAGGCAGAAGGTATGACATAATATTCTAGAGTCATATAAATGTAAGTTGTACTGCTTGTCTCTTGATATCGATGGGCAAAATTGCATAATACATTTGTTGATTTTGCAGGCTGCATTTGTTCCTGCCTCTGAGAGTGCTCTAGATACTAGTTATTTCACTAGTCGTTACTCGTGGAATACTTCTGATGGCCTTGTCTATACAGCAAGTGATGTTGAAGATTCTAGTGATGGTGATAGCTTAAGTGGCAGCAGTAGTTGCTTGAGCAATCGCCAAGATGAAGTGGTACTACATTATCAGACATTGTAAATGCACTTTGTGTTAAATCAATTTTAAGTATAATGGGCTGACTTCCCCTTGGGAACATCTATTAACAGGGAGATGAAGGTGGGGGTCTTGCCGAGTTTGATACTGCCTCATCTGTTGATTACTCTTTTAGTAATTTCTCCTTCAAGGTAATTCATTCAAATTATGTTTTTCTTTTAATAATTTAACCAAATAAGTAAAAGGCTTAATTATTTTAATTTAAATTATGTGCAATTTTGGTTTCAAGTTTTTTTTTTTATCAAATCAAATCTCTATTTTTAAAATTAAACAAATATGGTCTTGTGAATTTTCTTCTACCTAAAACCCTTAAAAATTGAAACAATTAAAAAATTGAGGGATTAAATTCGCTAAAAAAAATTATTGAAGAACCAAAATCACACTAATTATGATAGTAGAACTAAAAGGCAATTAAATCTAAGTAAAATTAACTGTCTTGAGTAATGCGTAGTCTATTTTATTATAGCATTATTCGTCAGAATAGGATTTATAATGTGATGAATTTTCTGGTTATATTTAGCTAGCAGCCCATGGTTTTTCCCGTCTAACATGTTATGTTGTTGGTAGTTGATAATACATCTTTTCTTTATTTATTGTGTGCTCATGTTTTAATTTGTTTTTCAGAATCTCTCCCAGCTTGCATCAATCAACTATGATCTTCTCACCAAGGGATTGAAAGACGATCCATCTACAAATTCTAGTGTATAGTTGTCTCATCGTTTCTGTCCAAAGTCCAGAATTTGGTTTTTGACAAATGATTCAGGCAATATTTAGGGGCCTTAAGCACCCTAGTTGTTTGTATACCTTGTGCATGTACGAGTCTGCAGCACTTACTGTCATTTTTCATGTTATGTCTTATTTTATGTATACTGCTTAACTAATTTGTATCGCTGGATTCTGCAGAGATTTAGAGGCTCAAACTGTTTCAGGATGTTCTCTTTGCTTACTAGGTTATGTTGTGAATGAACTGAGGACTGTAAATCACTTTAAAAATGCTTACGTGTTGGTTCCACATATCGTTTTGTGGTGTGTTGCTCCTGCATTGCTTCATAGATTAGCAATACATCCATTTTGTTCAGGCCACGGTAGTAATTTTCAAATATAATGTATTTTCTGTGACTACACTCTAAGATTAGACTTCTTGACTTTAATGATCTCTAAACCATAAATAATATGAAGAGATTAACTTACTGATTTGGTTTCTATTGGTTTTATAAACATAGTTTGTCATGTTACCTTGAAGGAAAATAACTTTTGAATTCTCCACCTCTTGGAGGCTCTTAATGAGGAGGTAATGTCAAGTAGACTTAAAAGTATAGACAAAAACATTCGACTTTGTTAAGAGTTATATCATGTAATTGATTCTGAAAAGTACTGGCGTGTTGTTTCACAGATCTAGATATACACGTGAATTTTTGTGTTGTTTCATCGTATGACATTAAAAAGGATTGATAACTAGCATTTTAATCTCTCCTAAATGAATGGGATAAATATTTTTTTTATAATTATTTAATTATATAAATTAAAATTACTTTATTATATTTTTTGATAAATTGAATTAATATAAAAAATTAAAATAGTAATATAATTAAATAATAATATTTAGAAAATAATAGAATTTATTAATTTAAAATAAAATATTTAATTTGAATTCGTCTTGTATATGGAAACAAATTTTGATGTTATACAATTAATTTATTAAACTATAAATATTTAATAAAATTAATTGATGAAATAATTATAAATATAAAATGACAAAAAAATATGTTTATATAATATTTTTTTATATAAATATTAATTTTATTTATGGATAAAAATATATTTTTGGGTAATTATAATTTTACTTTTTTAATAAATTTTAAAGTCTTATAATTTTATTTAAAGATAAACTATTTTAATTATATTTTTAGTTTCAATTATTTATTCTTCATACTTTGCATTTTACTATTAATTTTATATAATATTTGTAACAAAATTTAAAATAAAATACAAATAACATATAACTGTAAACGTCTATATTGATTAGTAAAATAATATCATTAAGCATTAATGTTATGGTATTTTCTATCACCTTTAATATCATCACTGCTGCATGATTGTGTCGATGGGAGCATAGAACTACTAGTCGTAGAGAAAACAAACCCATTCATCTCACATCCCTTACAAGTTACAAAACTCAAATATTATTAATGCTTTAGTAATTACCCACACTTTAAAACCGCCAATTTTACTATTCTTCTTCTTTATTTTATTTAAATGTTTAAATTGACATTTTCATCCAATTATAGTAAACCTTATCAACACAGATTTTTCAATTTTTCATGCAATTAAAGGTTTTTGTTATGTTTCAAACTTTTTTTAAAGTAGATATTATGTTCTGATAGTTTCATGTTAGGTTTAATTTATTTTGAAGAAATAACTACTTATTTTATTATTTTTTGAAAAAATAAAATATAAACGATTATTTTTCCAAAAATCGACATTCCAAACATAAATGAAAGATATGGCATTAATCAGAGTGGAGGTAATTTTAGAAAGAAAAAAAAGCTCTATTATTTGAACATTAAATTATAAACACCATATATTTGAAACTTTATACATTTATTTCTATATCTCAACTTTTATCTTTTTCATATTTGTGTTGTCAAAAATACTTTACAAAAATCAAAAGAATAACAAATATTATTAAAAAATTGTAAAAAAAGTTTGGAAATAATTAATAATTTAAGAATTTTAAAAATATAAATAACTTGTGCTTGTTATTTTTGGATATAAGCAATTTTAAATAAAATTATTTTTATTTTAAAAATTTTATTTCGTCTTAAGATTTTTTTTTTAATTTTAAAATAGAGATTAATATTTAATACTGTTAAACGTCAGTTTTCTTCCCCCACAACAATCTCTGTCTCTTTTTCCTAAAATCATTTATCTCCAAATCCTCTGTAATTTGGTTTTTCTATAAAATCGTTTATCTCCAAGTCGATTTCCCAATTTTGTTTCACATTCGGCCCTGTACTTGTCAACAGAGAAGCCTCTATAATTTGATATCATAGAATAATGATCAAATCCTGGTTAAATTCAGAGCCCCATTTTCTCTACATTCTTGCACAAAACGATAAACTATCTATTTAGTATATAAGTACTACTTCCTTTTATTTATTTAGTTTCTAATTTAATAAAACTATATAAATAATTTTGAAATATTAAATATCTATTGATTTATTTCGTATAGTTTAATAACGTTTAGAGACTAATTTAATAATTTTTTATTTAAGATTTATTATCATTTCTAATCCTTAAAAAATTACTTATATATTTTTTTACTTTAAAGATTATCATTTGAATTAGAAATCAATAGAAATCATTTTGGATGGATTCATAAAAATGTTCATAATGAGGTCGCAAAATGCATCACCCACAGTATCCCATGAACTTTTGTAGAAAACTGTTTGTAGGTCATGGAATCCTTGAGCTTTATAATTGCTCATAGAAAATAGGCTTTACAAATCTCCTTTCAAGATTGAAAAATTGCAATTCCTCCTCTAATAGCCTCTGTAAGGCTCCTTTGAGGCAGAAAAAGGAAAAAATAGTGTGCTTAGAAAAAATATTAACCTCTCCAGTGCTTTCAATGCTTCTGGTATTGCATGGCTTGATAGCTTGATAGCTTGATTATGTAAAATAGTATTAAAACCACCAATGAACACCCAAGGTTTTGATAAACTCTTCACTAGCTCAACGTGTAAGCCTGATGAGAGATGACTTGTTCCTTGGTTTTTTCAATGAAGGATCTCATTAAGCATTTGTACCACATTTTCTCTTCATCTCACTGCTCCATGATATGCATCCCCCTCTCTTCTTTCTAATATTGTTTTCATCCATTCACAAAGACGATTATTGGTTAACTGCTTTACTGGCTGTTACATTGTCTTTTTGTCTTTCTGCTTTCATTCAATCTATTGCCAGTTGCTTTCTTTTTTTAATCGAATTATTCACTGGAGCAATACTTTTCATGGACTTACCACGTGAAGCCATAATCACATTTGATTTTTTTTTTCTCACATCCTTCAAAATATGTAATAAATTAGAGGGCCTCACCATCAAATCCTCATCATTTAAAGCATTAAATCCTGAGCTTGTTACCTCCTTATTTCGTGAATCAATAATATTCTCCTGTTACTATTTTCTGCTTCCTCTCCCTTTAGGATAGATACCCAATTTTTTTGTTTACTATTTTCTACCACATCCATGGTCTGAAAAGCCCTCCACCTTCATTGATCCAATAATTTATCCTCTCGTACATTAGTCCCAACACCCAGTTGATCCAATAATTTATCCTTTTACAACAAGTTGTTGGTAACATTGATATTTATCATCACATATATTTTTGTTATCATCTATAAATTTGGGATTTGTATCCTAATTTTAGGTATAAAAAAATTATGTTAGAATGAAAAATACACATCACCTAGTGTTCATTGTCCACAATAGATATTAGTCACGACTTTTGACTATTTATTCTTTGAACCTATCTCATGAATTAAAAAAAAAACTTTAAATTTGACTTTCTTAGTACTTTTGTCACCACTCCCTCCTCCAAAACCTTAGCACCACTCCCCTCACTCCATCTTGTTGAATTGTTGATTTTTAATTTTTTCTTATTTTCTTGGCAATAGAGTGTAGTTTTAACTAATGTTATTTGTATCAAGGTTGAAATGAGTGTTCAATTTTATTTTATTTATTACGAAAATATGCTTCATGCTAACCGCTAAATGCAATCAAGTGGTGTCAATTTTTACAGGAGACATACTACAACGGTCATCAACTTTGAAAGAAGATGCAGAATGGGACAGCAATAACCAAGAGACAAACGCATCCCATGTATCATGTATGTAGTAATAACATGGTGGGATGCCAATCTTTGTTTCTCTCACATCACTTTCTGATTATTTTTGTTTCCAACCTTTTGTATATGTAAAGTGTAGCCCCTCCATATATTAACAAAAAAGACCAGGTGGCCCTAGAGACAACAAAATATGGCCATAAGCCATAACTAGTATGTTTGTATATGTACACTGTTGTGGTCCACTGTTACAATTATAAGCACCTAAGCAAAAATACATCACACATACGTTTGAACTTTTATTACTTATACTACTCACCCGAGTCCTATTCTTTTAAGTCCTGGCCACTGTCACTGCCAACCATGGATTGATGTTTAAATTTCAAAATCTACATTAAGAAAGGATAAGAAAGCATTTAAACCACTCATGCTGAGTCACTCAATGACAAAATTTGATTTGTGGGGACCAATATAGCCGACCTTTGAGGTATAACTCTAATATCTTCAATTTAATTACTAGATTAAACCTTAGTTAGAATCATGCCAAATTAATTGTTTTGACTTATTTAACACAGACCTATGATAGAAACAGTAAACATCGTAACAATCACATTACCCTTTCGGACTTTTGATTCCATAAAACCACTTTTGACAATTTAACCATACTGCACCTAACAATTTTATTCTTTCTGTAAGGATATTCTATTTTATGTTTTCTTTTCCTTAGTGATGTGGGCATTCTATAAATAAATCTTAAGCCAACTGGCAAGAGGAGGATGAATTAATCAAAGTTGGTTTGGGGCATAAATCGCCCATCCTCACCAAGGTGGCGATCACGTTCACAACAAACTTTTTTGGCAACAATAAAAGAGGTGGTGATACACGCCACCGACGAGACATTGCAACAACCAGCGACAGGGACCATAGCATCTCAATTACAAGATTTCAATTTTCAACAGACATAAGGTTTCAACAAAAGTAAAAGGCATGTTAAAGCAAAAGTAATAATTACAATCAACCAGAATCCAACAACAATAACTAATGGAACAGATATCCACTCCCCCCCAATGTAATAATTGGGAAGAAAAAGGGAGATGGCACAATGGAGATTTGAGGAGAAAAGAAGGAAGAAATTCAAAAGTTTGGTGCCAAAGAAATTTGAGGCCCAAGCTACAGAATACAACCAACATACGCACAGGATTTTAGCAAGTAAAAATATGGGCTCCGACTCCGACAAAGCAAAGTCCAGAGGAAACTTGGGGAGAAGATACATCTTCTATAACTCTATATCATTGATGGGATCATGTTGGATTTGGTCTTGGTCCTCTTTCAAGCTAGACCTTCGCAACTCTTCTATGCTCCTTACCACTTCAGACATTGAAGGGCGCTTGTCAGGGTATTGTGCTGCACAATCAACTGCAAGTTGCAACAACTGAACCATTTCCTCTTCCACATTCTGATACCTAAGGAGCTCAAGATCAAAGACCTCAGAAGTCCACTCTTCTCTAACCACTGATTGAACCCATCTGGGGAGGTCTACTCCTTCCTCATTCAGGAGAGCATGGGTAGGTGCCTTCCCAGTCAGAAGTTCCAAGAGCAATACACCAAAGCTGTACACATCTGCCTTCTGAGATACCTTGCGAGGATCGGTTACCTCAGGCGCACGGTAGCCGGCTACACGGTTGGGGGTAGAGGAGGGGCCAACAAGGTGTGCAAGGCCAAAGTCAGACACTCTGGCATCGTATGATTTGGTTAAGAGGATGTTAGATGACTTTATATTTCCATGAGAAACATTAGGCCCTCGTGAATGTAGGTACTCAATGCCACGGGCAGCTCCAAGTGCAATGCCTGATCTCACTTCCCAATTCAGTGGCGTCCTACCCGCCCCTTTGTTTCCTGTAATCAAATAAAGATCAGAAACATCATCAATCCATCGTACCAATGTTGATGCCAATGAATGAGGTTTTGCCTCGGGCGTGCTTCACATAGTTCCAGTGAGGTCTATGAGATTTGGAAATTGATGAAATAAACAATGCCAAAATTCAAGTTGAAAAAAAAAAATTACACTATTCACTTAGTTCTTACAGTTGTCCCCATTTTAAGTTTTAATCCCTATGCGAGAAAATTGTAAGTTTTCGTCCTGGACAATTTCTTGTGACAGTTTATCACCTATACAGGTTTTTGTAGTGGCTTTACACCATCAAAAGTTTTCCCTAGTGTAAACAATTAGAACCAACACTTAGCTTTTATGGATATGTATACAGTTTTCTTATATAGAAAGTACAACTTAAAACAAGAACAATATAGGAAAAAGTAAATAGTTTAACCAAAAAAATATAAGAGAAGTCAATTATTGGCATATTCATACTAGTATTTGCTTAAGCCTAATAATAGCAGGTGATGGACAGACAATTGAGAGAAATAGCCAATTTTGTGATCCTAAAAGATATGATGCGAAAAGACAGAGCCCATAACATGAATGAAGAAGTGAAGTGCATGGATGATTGTAATTCCTAAAGCGTGATAGAGATGCAGAGTAATGAAGAATAGGCAAATAGGCATGATGCCGAAAAAAGAAAGTGAATTGAAGAAGAAGAAGAAGTAATGATAAGAGGAATGGAGTGAAAAAGAGAGAGAAGGAATGGAAAAGCTGACCATGCAAAAGTGCAGACAAGCTTCCCATGGGCATGTAATCATAGACAAGGAGCTTCTCATCCCTGCTGAAATAGTAAGCCCTGAGAGGCACCAAACTCTCATGATCCATCGCTCCCACACCCTCAATCTTCTCCTTAAACTCCTTCTCCGAAATAGTCACATCCTTCAACCTCTTCACAGCCACCACAGGCCCCGCCTCCAGAACCGCCTTATACGCCGTCCCAAATGTCCCCTTCCCCAATACCTCCGCCGAAGCTCTAAGCAAATCCTCCAAATCAAACGCCCTCGCCGTATTTCCGAAAAACACCAACTTCTTCGCTCCCACAGCACCGTTCCCCTCCGCCTTGCTAGCACCATTACCCGCCGCCACAGCCACCGCAGCCACAGCCACCGTAGCAGCATTCCCATTGCCGTGAGCACCGTTCTCGACATCGGAGACGGCCTTCCCAGCAAGAACCTCGGACTCGGCCTCAGGATGTTTGACAGTAGCAATGTCAACCGCGCTGGTCTTCTTCCCACTCTTGTTCCTGCAGAGGAAAATGAAGAGGAACACCACCAACAGAAGACACACCACCGATCCGACAACAATTCCCGCAATGGCGCCGCCAGACAACTTCTTTTTGTTGTTAGTGTTGGTGCCCTTGGCGTTGTTGTCGACGGAGATAGGATCGGCGACATCGCCGGGGCAGAGAGAGAGTGGTCGACCACAGAGGGAGTTACCAAGAAAGGAATCCTGAGTAAATGTCTGAAGCTTGAGAGGGACAGAACCATTGAGGAGGTTGTTGGAGACGTTGAACTGGTCGAGGGCAAGTTTGTTGAACTCGGGAATTGGGCCCGAGAGCTGGTTGTTTTCCAGAAACAAAGTTTTCAACCTGGTTAGGTTGTTGAAGGCGCTCGAAAATGGGCCAGAGAAGTTGTTGAAGCCCATGTTCAGGCGAACCAGGTCCGTTAACTGAAACAGAAACGCTGGGATTTCCCCACTTAGTAAGTTCCGCTGTAGGTACAGATTGCGCAGGTTCACGCAGGATCCCAGATCTGAAGGGAGGGGACCCCTCAGCGCGTTGAAACGGAGACTCAGGGTTCGTAGCTGCGTCAGGTTCCCAAATATCCCCAAAGGGATTTCGCCGGAGAGGGCCACGCCGGGGAGGTGCAACTCAACCACATGCTCGTGCTCGCATTGGACCCCCGCCCAGTTGCAGGGACTCTCCCTCGTTGCGTTCCAGAAGAGCGTTCTACCGCCCACGGCTGAGCGGAGAGCGAGCAATGCGGCTCGCTCCGATGCCAGATCTGCTTCCGCTGCCACAACCAGCAGCAGCGCCAGTGTGGCGGCCACAACCACCAGAGTGTGCTTGTGAGGCAGCATTGCTCACTGGACGCCAAAAAATGGTTACGGATTATTAGTTAGCAACAAAACAGAAGCGGGTTGAGACTCGGGCAACCTGCTTCAATTTCTAAAGAAAAAGAGAATTAAAAAAGAAAAGAAAAAAAGAAAGTCCGGTGAGTTGGAGGTCCAGGCTGTGTGCTCATGAAGACACATAACCCTAGCTGGCTGCCTGCCTGCCTGCCTGCCCTCTACGTATCACTATCTATACTCTCTAACTAGAGTCACCAGTCACCAGTCACCAGTCAACTGCTCTCCCCTCTCTCTCTCTCTTTTTTCTTGCTTTTCTTTTGTCTTTTCCTTTGCCACTAATTAATCTCCTTCATTTTAACAATTAACAAACATCAACCATAACATATTTTTCTATTCTCCCTCTATTATTATTATCTCTATACATACGCTACTTACTACTGTAAAAGGGGCTGCCCCTTTTAACTTTTAAATTTCCTTACAATAATGTAAAGCTAATTCAAATATCATTTACTAATTTTTAAATCCGTGTACTTTTATATCAGATAAATGCCACTATTTTCATTTATATATAAATGTTTGCCAATGCCCAAGTATACTTAAAAACCGTTTAATTACTCCTATTCTAATTATTTTACATTATTAAATAAAGAAAATGTCTGCCACGAGAGTGGTTGAATAAACAAATTCAGATTTTTTACAAGTATTTTTCTTTGCTAAAAGTCAACAAAATATTTTCATTATTTAAGCACATAGAAGAGATAAATTGTTGATCCAATTAGAAGAGATTTTAAATTTTCTTGACGATAATCAAATACTTGTAGAAAGTGTTTGAATGATTAATTAATAAGATATCATAAGTAGAGTCAAAATAAATTATGACTATTTGGAGTAAGAAAAATATTCAAACAAAATATCATTTATTGTTAGCTCTCTTATATTAATTGAGGGTCTAAAAGCTTTTCAAATTGTCCAATAATTACTTAGTCACAAAGAAAATGTGAAATTTCTCATGACCTTTAACTGTTAAAACATGTGGTAACCAAACGATGTAATTACTTATAAAACAAATATTACAACTACACTATAAATATAAATTTGTTTAAATTTAAATTAGACCAACATGAATTTGCTTTAAGAATTCGTCAACAATTCGATTTTTAAAGGGTATACAATCCTTCAACTTCAAATCCAATAATAAATAAGGTTAAGTGTAACAAAGTTGATAATCAATTGAAGGTTCAAGAGAAACAATATCGGGAAGAATAATTTTCATGTATCCTAAATTCTACATAGATTATGTCTATTAAAATGATAACAAAGATATAATTGTTTGAAAAATATTGTAATTATGGTATTTATTTATTAAAAGAGTAAAAGACTAAAAATTTTATATTTAGAAACACATTTTCTTTTATACAATTTTTTAGTTGTGTTTTAATGAGTTTTTTTTATAAGCAATTGTGCTTTTTTTATTCATATGTGTTCCTTCAAAAGCAATTTTGTTTCTAACACAGAAAACACTAAATATGAACATTTTCTTAACAGTAATTTGAATATTGATTATGATGGAATAGGGACTTCTTCAACCCAACCATAGTTGTGTTTTAATGTTTAACGTTACAATTTAATAAGCGATAATTAAAGTTGAAAAAAAGTGAAGAGGTACAATTTAACGACAATAGAGCTTCACCTTTTTAAGTAATTGACATACCTCACTATTCTTAAAGATTACTTTCATTTTTTTCTATCATTTAAAGAAAAAACGAGTAAAAGAGAAAATTTTGAAGTTTAATGTTCTTTTTACTTCTATTTTTTAAGAAATTCTTTCCATGCCGACGCTTAACTCTCCATTTCTGATCTATTTTGTGATTATTGTTTTTTTTTTTCATAAAAGGAGGACAAGCTGTCGATTTATTAAAAGGAATGATGTCATACCAGCAGGCAACAACCAAATTGCCATCTGTTAGATAGATATTATAGGATTCTGAGATTCTCAAGCTAGATGTATAAAAACATTAGAAAAATAATCATTAAAAAATATATTTATAGTAATAAAATCATAAATAACATAATGAAAAAACTAAATGATAACAATTCATATTAATTTTATTTATTTAAAAAATATATTTATAGTAATAAAATAAAAAATATATTGAAAAACTTATTCAAACTACTATTTTTATCGTTGATTTAATTGATTTTGGTCGATTTTTTTTTATCAATTCGACCAAAATTTTATTGGTTTTTTCTTACTTTTGACTTGTTCAAATTAATTATTTAATTGATTTTTAATTCAACGGATTGAATTGGCCTAATCGATTTACTGTTAACCATGGGTTTATTACTTAAAAAAAACTGTAGTTATTGTTAACTTCACAGCTAACTCACTAAGTATAATGTTCCTTGATGTGTTTAACCGTAGGGACTGCACGTGGTTCTGTTTGGTCTGAAAATCCAAACCAAACCAAACGTGGTTCCGTTTGTTAAATTGTTTTTTCTTAAAATGAAATTACAAGAAATAAAAGTAAAATGTCACAATCATTTCCTACGGTCTTACATCATAAAATGTCAAAATATTTAATTTGCTCTACTAATATTCAATATTACTTATTTTTATCATTTTGCTTTCAATTCCAAAACTTTGAAAATCACCATGGGTACTGGCTCAAATAATTGTTTAGAATAGTATCATGTTCGTACTGATAATGAAACTACCGCTGATGGTGGCTTGAGCTTCATGTCGGCTGTGTATGTGTCTTTGTAAAACCTACCAGAGCACAGTCAAATTTTTAGAGTTTAATCATAATGCGTCATTCGTATAAAAATATTTAATTATAAATTATAGTTAAAATTTATTATAAAAATTAATAAATTTATTATATATAATGAGTTGTGATGGAATAATTGTGTAAAAATTTTTATTTGTATGATTTTTTTAATATATTATTTTTAACATCTATTATATAATTAGTTAAATTTTATTAAAATATATAAAAAACAATTAAATAAAATGTGAAATTAATTAAATTTTAATTTTTTAATAAATTTAAATTAATAATAAAAAATATATTACTAATATTTTTAATAATATAATTTATGTGTTTGGCCATACCTATCTTAGACGCAAATTTTCATGTATCCATAAGAGTAATTAGTTATACCTTAAACGTTTTTGCGAACGTATGAAACAATATGAACCACAATGCTCATGCATCCATGTCTCTCCACAAGCTTGGTAACTTGATAAGACGTGTAACAAGAGTCTGTTGTAGAGATTGATAAGGAGCAATTAGTTCGCTTCCAAAACAGCAGTGTTATAATTTTTAGACTATCCTTCTTTGTTTAGTTCTCCAAAACCAAAATCACCATGAACTCTTGTAATTTGTCTTATCTCACTACCAACATGTCTATTAGATCCCCATCTAAACAAATCTTTTCATATTATGGAACTCCTTGAACCAACTCATCCATATCTTCTCAAAACTTTACAATCCTACTTGGGGTGCATATGCATTGTGCAACCATTAATTTTTAAACTAAAATTTTATCCTCAATTATTTTTACACCCACCACACTTTATCCTTGTCTACTATAATACTCGCACCAGTATTTTATCTAGTTTTCCTTGTATACCAAAGTTTAGATCATGTGGTATTTAGCTTCTTAACCTTTCTCCCACTTGTATGTCTCGTTTAGGCACATAATGTTAACCCTCCTCGAAATCATTGTGTCCACTTTTATAAATTTATTTATCAACAAGTATCATATTTCAAGTATTAAATGTAGTCAAACAATTTTGAATTAGCTTCTTTACTTACATTGCCTATGACCTTTGCTCACTTAACACTATATTTAATCCTCAATATAGTAACTCTAACTCCTTTTATCATTATACCCAAGTGCTACCATACATTATTTGTGAGTAATAACCTAATATTATCAACAACAAAATATTACGGGTGATTTATGTTCAATATATTGACAAATTTTGTATTCATTTGCTGAAGACCTAATTCCACTCTCCACCTTTTCCGAACCAACTATAAAACCATGAAGTTTCAAACTAACCAGCACCACTCTAGCTGAAATCACGCAATCCCTTTGCAAGATACAATTTTCGTCAAATTTGTGCAACATTTAATTTGTTCGATCGGTATGGAGCATTTTCCTAATTTGAATCGAGACCAAAATGTATAGCCCCGTTTTTCTGGTATGTAATCAATGGAAGCATTAAATTTGAGATGACGTAATGTTGGGAATATTTTATTAATTCCAACAGCTGTGTCCATTTTATTGTTTTTTAAAGGTTTTTCATCTCAACACAAGCATTATACAACTAACTCTCTTTGAAAATAAAAAAGTTTTGTTCAGCTTAATTACTCCTGAGGAAATAAAAAATACAGAAAAATGTTACCTCAAATGTAAAATAAAAAATAATAATTTAGGTTGTCCCACGCTTCATGTGAGTTCTTTTATTTCCTTTCCTGTTTAGCTAATGGTTGGATTTGTATAAATATTGCACGTCTACTACAATTAAAAATGTACTCTTAAATTTTAATTATAATCTAATATGTCATATGCAAAAATTACTCATTAAATTATGTGTATAGTTCGAAATTTTTAGAATATATTGTTAATAAATAATACTAAAAAAAAACGTTTGTGATTAGATTTGTGCACACCTTTTGTCTTTACACAAGCAAAAATGTATATTTATATAATTTCTTTCTACAAAAATTTGTAAAATAAATAAAAAATGAAGAAAAAAAAATAAGTATAAGATAAGATAATTAATATAATAAAAAATATAAAAAATATGTTGTAAAAAATATTATATAAATTTATTATATGAATAACATAATTCTTGTACAAAATGATTAGTCCAAGTAGTATTGTGCTCATGTCATTTAAATATATGGTTAGATATTCAAATATTGACTTACTGTATATGAAAAAAAAATCTTGTTAAAAGAGACAATTTATTTATAAGTGTCAATAAATATCTCAAAAGAGATTAAAAATCTTAGTAATAAACTAAAATACTTATTTATAATCATATGTGTTGAAAAAATGTTCACTACTTATTATCATGTTCGAGTAAAAATAATGATTTATCATTTTTGTAAGAATTAAAGCAAGTAATAATTTATTAATACTTTCATCTCTTAATTTACTAAGATATCTTTTGAAAACTATAAAAATCAAAACAAACAATATGCGAAGATGTTAACGATATGTTCGTACATGAAGTTAAAACACTAACACTAAAAAAAATAAAATGAGTCTTTTTTCCTAAATTTGGAGCGGAGAATTTGTACTTGTGTAACGAGTAGGGCCGGGAATTTGATATTTTTGTGAGAAATGATAGGTTTTATATCTATGGTGTAAGGATGAGAGATGAGAGACGAGAAATATGAAATAGATAGTTTGCACATGGAAGAATGTGCGTGCAAATTAACCTGCGTCTCTCGTAAGGTTCTTTAGAGTTGTTTTCTTATATGGTGTACTTTTAATTGCTGTGGCGTGTCACCATCTTCCTTTGGGTACTCTTCTGCCGTAGCATATTGTTGCTATGACAAATTCTTCTTGTTTTTCACCACTTTTGTCTTCTAGGAGTCGCCATGTATCTCTTCTAATACCATCCTTAATATTTTGTTTTGATTTCTTTTCTTCAGTTGGTGTCCTAGATTTGACTGTTTTTCGTCATATTATGATTTCTCTTGTCAGATTGGTTTGTTTTATGGCAAATCTAATGCTAATCTTGCGACATTCACGCTTTTCATTTGTTTTGTTTTGTACGCTATGATATTACTTCTTTTTTATCCTAAAATAATGTGGACTTTCTTTTCCACTATAAATACAAGCCAGGTATGGAATTTTAATAATTCATGAAAGATTTTCTGTTGCCGTAAAATTATCTATAACTAGGCTACAAAGACTGGAATAATATTTCTTTTTTCTCTTGTTAGCAATTTAGGGAGTGTCAAATCCATCTTATCAATACAACTCCTATAGACTAAGGTGTGTGGTGCTTATTATTTGATAGTACCACGTATATGTCAAGATGTCAAAATTTGATAGCTATATATTATTATGTTTTTTTATATATTATTTTTATTGGTTATTTGATGTTTTTGTTTTTCTTTCCAAAAATAAGTTAATTTAATGAGGTTAAAATTGAAAAATCACACTACACCAAAAGTCCTTTTTCCGATGATTATTATGATTTTTAGTAGCAATATTAGATTATGGTTAGAGGTTAATGCTGAGAAATTTGGATAGCACGCGTCTTGAGTTGTAATTTATGGTGGTTATTATATTTTTTTATTTATAAAAAAATATGATTAAAAGATTGGTAAATATTACTGACAATTGTAAATAATTATTTTATTGTCAATAAAAAGTAATAACCGATTTGATTAACTTTTACCTGTTATAAATTAACTTTTTACTCGCACGCAAAAAATGTAACTTTATACAAGCTAATTAATGTTCATTTTCCAAAAAAAGTTGTAGTCCAAAATGAGTTCTTTCTGTCGGTTAATTTATTCTCACTATATGATTGCTCCTGAAAGTAAATTTTATTGTTATGACATAAAACTAGACTTTTTTAGGTCCGTAGAATTGACACACAAAAACCCTAGATTCAAGGGTTTAATATATTTTAAAAAGTAAGTACATATTTATATTAACTTATTTTAAAAATAATTATTTATCAAAATTAAATAGTAAACAAGCATCAGTTTGCCAACAATTGAGAATCAAGGCAATTTTCACCCTTGTATAGCTCATATTTTTTTTTTTATACGGTAGACAACCTAACATTAAGAGTCGATTAACTATGATATTATATTAAAATTGGATTAAGCGTAACTTAATTTCAAAATTAACTTAAGAGAAAAAGATTATTTTTTTTTTGTACATACAAGAAAATAATTGTTTAAATCTTATAAAAAAAAAATACTATCCTAACAAATGTCAAACATTTTAACATGTCCAGGCAAAGTGGCAAACAAAGTGGACAAACCTATAAGATAAAGAATAAATTAAAAATATTTTGGGTCACCAATTTGGATCATTACACAGTTGATGGAAATTTTAAACTTCAGAGATCTATTATATACAGTTGGTGGGGATTTTTAAACGCATAACAAATGATTGTCATTATAGAAAGAGGTAGGACCATCAAAAATGAGTGATAAAGTCAAGTTCAGAAGGTAAATGCGCAGTGATCCAATACTACAAAAACGAAACTTATCTAACCGATACTACAATAATCCATAATTCCATTTACAAGTACAGTTTAATTTTGATATATTATTACTACATTTTTTTTTGTAGTGATTAAAAAACAAATTTAATATATAATAACAACAATAAAATTAAAATTTGAAACTTAGAATCTCATTTATATTATCTAAATTTTATATTAGGTCAATTCTAATGTGTTATGATTTAATAATATGTTTGGTTATTTTTTAACTTCCTAAAACCCTCCAGGTGTCTATTTATAAGAAGAGAAGGAGTTAGATTGAGGAGACAAACACAAAGAGATATACACAAAAACAAAAAAATTGAGAGAATGTGAATTTTCACAAGGTAAAAGAGAGAAAAGAGAAAAAAAATGTTCTGTTTTCATTTAAACACATAATAGTCACGACAAAATCGTGATATCTATTTTGTTAATCGTTGGATTGGACTGAAAATTTGATAGCAATTTCAATACATGTAGTTCTACATATTGACCGTTCGGATCTTGAGACCTGTGGTGTGAGAAATCGTGCTCTCATAATAACTCAATTTTGTGGGTTCTTTATTTTCTTGTTCTTTCATCTTATTTTTCATCTGCAAGCTTTGTTTACTTGCTTGTATTGGTTGGTTATGTGAACAAATATTGTTTTTGACCTTAACACTCTTATATCCTTATTTGATTATAGTAATTGATCTCTTTATTCTAGATAACCTGTGATTTTTACCTCCATATAAAATAAATTTTCTAATTTTATTTATAGTTATTTCGTATAAATTCTTGCAAATTAAGATAATTTATATTCGTTACATTGTCATCACATTACAAATTAAGATAATTTATATTTGCTGCATTTTCATCATACTAATAACGTCTTATTGATTTTCAGTATATTATTACTTTTTCTATCATAATATATTATTATTACACAACAAATTTATTAAATAAGTAACGTGATAATGTGAGTTAATATTAGTTGTTTTTTTTTACATCTAAAATACATTCAAATCATATTTATAAAATTTATTATCGTGTAAATTATAAAATTATTTTAATATAATTATTTATATTAAATATTTAAAATAAAAATTTATTACTTATAATATTTATCATTTTTTTATATTTATAGGATCAGATTTCTCCATTCACTTTCTTGTGGGATATGATAGTTTGATTGTAGCAAGTGTCCACAAGCAGAACACGCATGCAGCAGCAGCAAAAGTTAGCTGTTCCTAAGGCTATCTGGTTGGAAAGCGTGTCTTCGGTCTTTAATCTTTATGTCTGCTTTTCTACTCCCACACTTTTTACACAGTCACGTACAGAGAAAAGAGAGAGTAATTCACCTACCAGAATTTCAATGCCACGTACGCCACCACTTTTTTAATTTCTTGTGCCACTTTCATTTACAAATACAAGTGTCTTCTATAGTCTTTTATTACCAAAAAAAACATAATTAACCATGGTCTTGATTTTTAATTTGCAAGCATTGCCTTCATAATCACTCCATATATAATATATTTGCTGGAGTTTTAGTTAATGATTTGTTAATATTTGTAAGATATGTGAACTGACACTTTCATTGCTCACTGGTATACGAATAAGGGAATAATGTAATTTGGTAAAAAAAATAAAAAAATAGGGTGGTTAACATGTGCACATTGCGGAAGCATAAACTGAAGTTATTATCTGTCTGCTGTGGCATACTTGAGTTGGAGATAAAAGGGATAATTAGGGCCCATTGGTCAGAAACTGCACCTGTAAGTATTGTTTGGCTTGTCATGTCCTTTTTCCAAAATTTGACTTCTCCTCCATTAGTAACCAAACGTTATTGCAAAGCAAGTTTAAACAAATACATCACTCCCACCAAATCACCATATAACTGGACTTGATTAGACATCTAGATAAATTATTAAGCAAGCACAATCTATTATAGACATTCAAATCAACAAATTGTGGTATACAAGGTTTTAGTAAATAAGTTCAAAAAAATTACACACTTAAAAAAAAACACCTTTACATATTTTATGTTATTAATTTACGTGCTTATAATAAATAATATCTATGTATTTAGAAGTCTAGTTACATTTGCTGTGATTAAAATTAAAAGTAAATGTGATAAATTTGATTTCAGTGAATTAGTTCGAACTTTTGAATAAAAAGACTTAAAAAAAATTAAGTTAATTTAACTCAATTTAATAGGTTAAACAAGTTAGATTAATTAAAAATAAGTCTAAAAACTAGCACACATATTTAATTTAGTATTTTAATTTGTTAATTTTATTTTTATAAAATAACATAAAAAAACAACCTAACTTAATTTAGTTTATTCAATAATTAAGTCAATAAAAATCGACTTGAAATTGAATCAACTCACTTTTTTGAATGATAAATTGTAATAAATAAATAAATAAAATTTATAACTATTTTTAGAATAATTTAATTTTATATATATATATTTTTCCATTAAAAAGGTCTTCAAAATTTCATAAAACTTTAAAATCAGCTCATACTTATTTTATTATTTTATTTTTTAATGTATATGTTATTTAAAATATAAATGAATAGATATTGCTTGATTATAGAAAAAAGTATTAAATTATCTAAAATTTAGTAACCGTAATTATTAAAATAATATAATATAATTCAATAATTGAATTAATAAAATTTAAAAAATTATTAAATATGTTATTTTATCAAATTTGACATATCAAACTTTGGTTCTCTCATGTACTACATCGATAATATAAAATGTTAAAATTTTTCTATCTTTTACATACTGTTTTGTATTTAATTTTGAGGCCGTGAAGAATCATCGCCTATTACTATACTTTTCATAACTTTACATACTGTTTTGTATTTAATTTTGAGACCGTGAAGAATCATCACCTATTACTATACTTTTCATAACTTTTGATTCATGCTTCGTATTCTTTGAAATGTGATTAAATAAAATTGTCTTCATTAATTTAGTGTTTTATAATTGAGTTCTTTAGTTGTGAATCACTTATATTTTTCATTCATTAAAATTATTATGCCCTTTTCAAGTCTATATGACTTGTACCTTCTTTATTTATTATTTAAAAGCATCAACCGATCGAGTTATAGGCGACTGAGAGGTGTGGTCTTTTTCAGTATATCATTTCTTTGGTAGACCTTTATCGTTTCAATTCTCCTTTTTGCTATATTTTGTTTTTTGAACTTTCTATATTTTTATTTGGGAACGTATTAAAACATTTAATACAGAATGTCCTTTATTATGAATTGTTAATATATTCTAACAGGTATTTATTAGTTTTGGGTTATTGAAATTACACTGAAGGCTTAATTTGCGGAAACTTCAGTATATTTTGAAGTACGTGTTTTTAGACAAAATGATTTTGCTCAAAATGTCTTATACAAGCTTATTTAACCTGTGTGTTGGTCACTTTGGGCTGTGACAGTTAGGTGTTAAAAATGAAAATTCCTTTCAATTCATTTAATTTTTATACTCATATATCTTGGGACCGAGTTCAAAACAAAGATATTTAAAGGATTTGAATCCTTCCACTCAAATTAACAAGGTAGTATCTTGAAGGTGTTATAAAAGTAAACTTCAAGAATCTATTTATTTATAGAATCAAATCATTTATAAAAGAATATTGAAAACATTAACAAATATTAATATTTCTTAGTAGAAATTTTGTCATAAAGTAATTCACCATCACTTAATTTATTAGTTATTAATTAACAAGTCATTTGTCATCTATCCACAAGTCTTTGATTAATTCTGCCATAATCATATATAATATAAATTATGGATAGAGACATGATGAATGATTGGATCAACTATCCTTTTAATTAAATATAATTCTTTCATAGTTATTTTGTTTTACCTCTGAATTTACACAATGAATCACTTGTATAAAACTAATAGTAATAATTAAAAATATAATAAAAGCCGCAGCTGATTGATCGATTATTCATGAAACCTTAACATCACCGTAACATGATAACCACAGGCTTATATTAATAAAAAAAAAAAAAAAAAAAAAAAAAAAACGGTAACATCTTTTTATGGGGTAAATGTAATTTTGCTCGCAAAATGTACATCGGATTCTTGCATTGCAGCTCTCTTTTGTCTTCTCAATTCAGTACCGTTGATTAATTGAAAATCAATAAAAAAAAAGATGCTGAATATAATTTGGTGATGGATCTAATGATGAGAACTGCACCTTTTATAAAAACAAAATAAAATAATGAGAACTGCACCGACTAGAAATTGAGCTGTGGGCCACATCTTATTCTACTCCAAATCTTCATTACAATTTTAAACTCCCATGCCAACCTCTACATATTTAGGAATTTTCTTATTATAAGAGACAAAGTAATAAAATACAAAAAATCCCTAAAGAACCTCAATTTGTGATAAAAAAAAATGACAATCGGTGATGGCTCCTAATGATTGCAGCACATGACAAAGTCGTATCATTTTTAGCCATGCCTTCTAATTTTGCTATCAAACTTGGTTTGGATTCAATTTTCTTAATCCTTAACGTTAGAGCCCGTGATTCCATTTCATATGTCCTTGCAAAAAAGTTGACCAATTGACTAGCATTCTACAAGGATGTGGATGTCTGATAAATGCTAACTGCTACAAGAAATTGAAATGATTAAAATTAAATCATAGCTGCACAAAAAAAGGGAAGAAAAAACAGATGCAGCTAACCATAAGAAATTGGCATCCTATTATTTAGGCATGAAGGAGTTGTGTACCACACACCTTAAAGACAAAAGACCAATAGATGTTTGCCCACGAATATCGGCCAGAGATCCTAATTATCACACCTAAATAATACACGCCATTTTTTTTTTTAAGATTATAGAGTCTTAAATTTGGTCATGTAACATCTTAATCGATCAAATGTTTTAGATCAACAAAGACACAACTTACTTAGTCCCACGGGTAATTTCTAGTCCTGCCGTAAAGCAACAAGAAAGATGGTTTCCATTTCCATTTTCACGTGAAAATGACAGTTTTGTTATTTTAAGCCATCATATTACATTTGTCGGCTGTTCAACAAGTCTTTAACAATCAATATACGACAGATACATAGTCATTATTAACTAAAATAAAAATAACATTTTCAGGAGCATTCCAACCATCTCACATAGATGAACCGACACACAGATATTTTAATTTAATTAGTAAATTTGAATTTGAAATTTCTTAAAATTTCAGTTACAAAATTTTCTTCCCTTATTATTAGATCATCTTACTTATTGCATGAAATTTATAAGATTAAACATTTATAAATAACTTAAAAATTTTAATAAGAATGGTTAGAATAGATTTTGATATAATTATAAAATATAAATTTATGTTTAATTCAAAGTCTTACAAAAATGATTTATAAGTAAGAATTATATACTTTATTCAAATTATATTATTAAATAATATAAAATTTTTAATATGTAATTATATTAAATATTTAAAAAAATAAATTTTGTTATCTATAACATGATATCTCACTCAAACAAGTGAGATAATTGTGTTATCTCACCCAAGCAATTAATAATGATTGGGGTGTTTCCACTAGGAGGATTTGATTATTGGTGTTGCCTTTCTAGCTGGATAACACAATCAAATCTTTGGGTTGCCTTCAAATGTTTATGTGGACACATGCGTCGTAACGGGTGATATTAGTCTAGGACTTAAGTATCCAGCTAAAACTTTGCAAATTGAATACAGGATTGAAATATATTAGTAAATGATGCAGTATTGAAGCTAAGTTGTAAAGATGTACTAAAACTCCAAACCGCTCCAGGTTGTCTAAAGATTCTCCAACCTTAACTTGGGATGCTAGCATGAGCAGGACATTTATTTTTGGGTACGTAAAGAAGACATGTTTGGTCACAATAAAGTTGGGGAAATCAAAGCGTACAAAAAACAGCTTTTGATGACACAGATGAACAAATGCTTATAGGACAGCGAATTACAGGAAAAAAAAAAAAAGACTCAAATATGAAAGGGTTTTTTATATAAAGCTACTTGTTCGATTAAAGAGTAATAATTAAAGTAACTTTTTTCTGCTAAAGAAGAATGAATTTATTGAAAGAACCCAAGTGTAATGCAAGACTGTCAGGATATCGTGCTAGAGCTTCGATGAGAATAGACCAAATAGAGATACAAGGGGATTAATTACTTCGCATTACAAACTTAACTGGAGACATTTACTGTGCATGAGATCAGATTTAATACAAACAATGCAGCTGCAGCAGCAACCATGTCTGTGACAAAATATATTCAGTGTCTCATGTATACTTAACCAGTAATCCCATGTATCAGAAGAGTAGAACCCGGGCTTTCTAAAAAAGAAAGTGAGATAACCAAGACATGAAAACAGGTTCGAAAGAATAATTTCCACCAAATCAATACCTCAACGAATTAAACAACTGTAAATTATTGAGAAGCCATAGACTCCTGGAACACTTTGCTTATTTGGATATCTAAAACAGGTGCAATCAAGATATGCATCTGTTTTGCTTTTATTTGGTACCCAAGTTTTGAAAAGCCCATTATTTGAACAGCACGCCAAATAATCATTTCTCTTTTAGCATAATTCATTGTATTATACAAGTCTTATAATTTTAGATGATAACAAAAAAAATGGAAGTTTTAGTTGCTATTCAGGCAGAAACACCCAAGTGATACTAAAAAGCATAGTAGGAATACACTACCAAGGAATATAAGTGATAATCAAGCGAAGGCTCAAAAGTCAGAACACAAACCACTGGCGGCAAGGACATTATCAAAACATAGGACTTCCACATGTAATGTCAAATAAATTCTATCACCTTGTTTAATCATTTCACAAGACCTCCATTGACCACAACAAAAAGAATTTTCTCCGCCTTATTATTATTATTATTTTTTCTATAGGTGCATGAATAATGAATAATTGACTCAAAAGTGACAGCACCAGCAGGGTAGCCATTGTGGAAATTTATGAAAACAAGGTACCTCTACTTCACCAAACAAGGCTACGTATCAATCATGACTTTATTTGCTCGGACATCTCGACAACATCTTTTAATAAAAAGATGTTGAAAATATCTTGTTCATATTTAGTCTTCACCTTCTGCATAGTCCACCAATAAGTATAGTGCATAAGCACACATCTAGTTTGGTTTTCAATCTGCTAAATAATGCAACTGCCACATCAGTATCCTGGCTTTTGAAAGGTCTATCTAACAAGGACATAGTAAGAGACTACATGGGAAAGAGGACAATCCAATTAATAAAAATTTTGGAAGAATCATACCACAAAAATTAACTATTATAATCGAAGAATCGAATTTCTTGTAAACTTCACATTAGAATTCCATACTTCTCATGCAGAACTTAAGTCTCATACCATTTTAGATCCTAACATCCTGTTACAAACCTAAACATCAAGAAGATCTTGCACATCCAAGAGTCTCCTAAATTTGCAAATTCCATCACCAGGAGAATTGTAAATTAAACAAAATTTTGGTGACACAATTCTTGAAAGAGATTGATGGATTCATCTACAATTATATTCTTATACTATCCATCAATCATGATGCTATAACTCCAAATATTAGGTAACAAATCCCTTTTAACCATAGTATTGAATACATCTTTTGCCTTATTCACTTTATTAACCGATTAATACCCATTCATAAAGCGCTGTACGTGATAAGATCAAGTTTCTAACCTCTTATCATCAAAGTCTGCATAGCTTGAGCTTTCAAGACCATTCCTTCTATACATGATGCATCAACTAATATATTAGAAAACTGAGATATCTTAGGTTGATGTCAATTTGGGTCATTTCATTTAACCCGTGAGTTGCTTCTTGGCCGTCATGGCTAACAGAACTGAGTGACAACATTAGAAAAGTTTCCATGATAATCAAAATCAGAATATAAATCATGTGCCATATTTATAAATCCCTCCCCAAAACCATCAATCATGATGCTATACATTAGGTCGTTAGGCTTAACCCCGTGTCTCTTTGTTTGTCCTATTTTACGTAGCCCATTGATCAAGGTTCCACAACCAACTTAATTACTTAAGTGAAATCCCTATGCTGTCAACTTGTGAAGAAAATAAAGTGCTTTCCTAGCCTCACCATTAATACAGAGTTCTTTCAACAATGTTGTGAAGTTCCATTCCAAGTGGCAGTAACTATTCATCAAGATACTCAAATCAAAGTTACTAAAGAAGGAGCAATTTCTTTGTGCTACAATTGTTTATAAAATGAAACAGCAAAGGCGTAAGAGTAGCAGCCAGGTTTTAAAAAAGCATCAGTGACTGATTTCGGCCATTGTAACATCATTGGTTGCATTTGTACATAACTTGTTGCCATGTCAAATGTGACTATGACAGCGATAGTAATTTAAAACTTGGTAGTGGCCTTTGATGCCACCTTCTATCCAAATTTCTAAAATGTTGGAATAAATATTTGAAAGAAAGAAAATAAAAAGAGAATTGAAAACCTTGTGGTTTTGCTCTGGTATTGGTATTGGTAATGGTATTGGTATTGGTAGGACAGTGTTGGGTGTACACAGCTATAGAGGACCTGAAAGCAACGTGGCGAGTCTAATCCTCCCTATAAGCTGGCCATCTTCGCCTACATTCCCTTATCTATGTGCTCTTTTTATTGTTAGACCAGTTTCGATAGTGAATTGGATATCCAATCCACCTACTTACTTCTTTTTAATTAACAGCTCAGTCTGCCAACATTTTTTATTGCCTTTGCCTCAATGCTGAATCGTTGATTCAAGAATCATGTAGGGAAGCCTTATTTTACCACCCATATTTTTAGGATTTTACTTTTTTAAGTGAACAAACTGTATTTTACCTGATAAAATGCAATATTAATCATTATTAAGAAATCGAAGGTTGAGATGGTAATTATTTCTAAATTATATATATATATATATATATATATATATATATATATATATATATATATATATATATATATATATATATATATATATATATATCACAATTTTAATCATTAATTCTCAAATCAATGATTGTAAGTATATTTTATTATCTGAAGTACATTTTCTTATCTTAAAAAAGGTTAATCCTATTTCTTAAATTTGGACGTATGATTAAGATAAATTATTTTTTTAGTTTAAATGTTGTTTTTTGTTTTTTAAATTTAAAATGTAATTTTCTCATTTCTATTTTAAGAAATAGACTAGTTTTATTTTAATTCTATAGATTAATTCTATTAGGTTAAATGCAATATGATTAATTGACACGTTATTACCTTATTATGTGTCATTTTTTTCCACATGACATTGTTGTATTGCATCATATGTTTGAGAATGACAAAAACTAAATCTTTATACAATTAGAGAGATTAAAATTGAATTTTTATATTTTTAGAGACAAAAAATATATTTTTATATATTTTGAAAACTTATATTTTTTATATTAAATGCTTCAACAGTTAATTTAGCTACTAGGTGGTGCATGGATATACCTTTGAAACTAATTGTCATCCATTGAAAGGTTTCCTGCTAACTTAGTTGAAATGTGATATATTTCTCATAAAGAAGTTGTCATAATCAATCATTGAAGAAATAGAAGACAAATAATTTAAGTTCCTCTTTATTTTACCACAAAACACATCTTACTGTAAAGGCAATACTCATTATGAATTGATTTCTTTTACTACATTCAAAATTATGGAAGTAATTTATACTTTATATAAGCTTGACCTTATATATATTAAGAAAAGTAAAAAAGCTTGTGGGTGCCCTTAAAAAATTACATGTGGATCCATCCTTGATTGTGTAAGTGATCCTAAATAGACAATCTTCTTTGAACAAATAACCAAAGAATAAACAAATATGAAAGAATAATCTGATGGGGAAAAAGTCACTCTGATGATGGGAAAATAATAAGATGCTGGAAACACCAATAAGGCACCACCAATGTAGTAACACAATGCAACGGATAAAAATTTTCCTAATTTGTAAGAATCTCTAAGGAGTGACCATAAATAAAAATGATAGTAATGAGAAGAATCACACAAGAGATACCAATATTTTTAATGTAAAAAAACCCCCTCAACATGAGATGTAAAAACCATGGGTCCAGACCAAAAAAATCAATCCACTATAATGAAATAAGGATACAAGAGTGTTTATATCAAGAACAATATTTGTTCATACAACCAACAAACACAAACAAGCAAGCAAAACTTGCAGATGAAGAACAAGATGAAAGAACCCACAAAATTGAGCTACTATACAAGCAAGATTTCTCACACCTCTACTCCTTTCACTTTCCTTTTTTCTCTTTTACCTTGTGAAAATTCACTATCTCTCAATCTCTTTTTCTATATGTCTATGGTGTGTATGTCCTCAATCTGACCCCTTCTCTTCTTATAAAGAGAGACCTAGTGGGCTTGAGAATATTGAGCTTTTGTCCACATAGTTGGGAGCCCAAAAATAACCTAACATAAACTTATGTCACACTAGGTGATATAGTTCATAGGAAGACAAAAGGAGCATGACACTAATGGTTTCCTCGCATTCAAAGGTGGTTTGATCGAGTACCAATTTTGAGAATTTTTCGTCATAAACATCTACTTCATATCTTAGTTAATGCATCTTTTTTCTTAGCAAAAAGAATCTCATGACTTTTTTTTTTAATCTTAAAACAAACATTTCTTTACTTTTGTTGTATATAATCTAGATCTCAGAGGTAAGTGTTAGGTGTCATATGTCACCCTCATTGAGAAAAATAAGAAAGACATATTGTAATACTTTAGTGAAAAGAATATACAATAAATATACTTAGAAAGAATGTGAGTGATTAATTGAGATTAGAGTTAATGTGATTTTGAAGTTTTCATATGCATTGGATGTCCATTCTCTTAATCTATACTTGTATTGTTAGAGACATGAAGGACCTTTAATTTGAGACTATTTATTCAAGATAGACAAATAGATGTTAGATACATTTATTGTGCATTTAATAATTTTGAACTTTGTCATTACATCTTCAAATTATAAATGTTATTTTTATTCCTTTAAAGTTGATTGAAGATTAGAGAGGTAGATTTTTTTATTCTTGTAATAGACATACTAACTTTATCTAAAAGACTACATTGTCAAATCTACTTTTTATGTCAAATACAATATTTGAAACTACTATGTTTTTCAAAGCTTAACCTTAATATTTTGTCTTATTTTGTTTGACAATGACTATAAAAAAATGTCCAATAATTCTAAGAAAAAATCGTCTTTAAATGTGTTAAATTGTCAAATAATCATAAGACAATAGATTATTCATAATGTTATTTGGTATAATGCTCCTAGGATAATTCTCACAAAATTGTATATCTTTCCATCAAATAAATCGTCATTTTTTTATTCTTTATATGATTAAAGCAAATCCATTAGTATATAATATTTTATTCATTTAATTATTTTGCTTATTATTTATTAAAACTATAAGATTCGATTGTTTCCTCATACTTATCAACCACGATTCTACACTATGGTAAAAATGGGTTTTATGAATTTAGAATTTGATAGACATATTTAGTGAGGTTAACTACTCATATAAGTTATAAATATCAATAATTCAGTAATTGTAAAAATAAAATGGAACCAATCCTTATTAAATCAACCAAATGCAAGCTGGCTTCTCAAAAGAAGATGATTTGATAAGTAATAAATAAATTATTTTTATCGTAAATTTTTAATAATACGTTAAATTTTTACATTCTTAAATATAAAATGAAAAAAATATTAAATATTAGTGACATAAATAATTTAATATTTATATTCCTTAACTAAGATTTCATCCGACTTAACTAAGATTTGATCCCACTTACACATGACTCGCAATTGAAAATACTACTTTCTCATCCAATATCACATATATTAGATAGATAAAAAGTAAACTCTAAGATACCTCCTGAATTACAAAGAAAAAAAAAGCTAAATGGTACACATACACAACCCAAAAGATTGCAGACGTTGGTATACCATTCACCCGTCAAATAGCACAGGAGATTTTTCTAATTTTTGTATGCATTGAGAAGCACATCACCCACCAATCAAATTAAAAAAAAAAACATAACGTACCACACAATTCAAGTGTCGCATGATTAAACTATAAAAGAATTGAGATGAATTAGCAAGCCCATTACAGAAAAATTTGAAATATCTTGGCCATCGATTTTAATTCATGGTATAGACCATGAAATTGTTTACATTTTACAGAAAATCACTCAAGCCTGCCTGAGGTAGTGTGGATACTAAACATAATTAAATTAAAAGTAAAATTACAGAAGTATCAAATAAATGAATGAAGGAATAGAACTTCATACATCTACTGCTGACTGACTTGTGTTGCTAGATCTCTCCCTCACTTTCACACACAAGTACATTCTAGAAATTTGTGTCTCCTAGCATCTATCTCTTGTTAGTCCTTTCGTTCTATCACTTTGCAAAGTCCAAAGGTTCTACTGACCAATACATCTAAAGCCTCTTTCATCCAAAGATGCGGACACGCTTGTTTTGCATCAGCAATTGTCATCTTCATACATTATGCAAACAAATATAACTTTAGGACACAAATAAAGATCACCCAATTGGGAAGGGTATAAAGGGTACACTAACATACCCATCTTCGTTCTCGAATGTTCTTCTCTGGCCAATTCTCTAATTGCTTTTTCACAAGCAAAGGGAACATGTATCCCTCATGTAGCGTGTCTTGGTGTTTGCTCTTATAAAACCATTTACCCAATTTACTCTGCAAGAAAATAGAGGAAATTAAAAGGTTATTGCAATGTTTGGAAAGTAACCAAAGCTAAAACGCAACTTCAGATTCTAACTTCGATGTTGCCGACCACCCCAGCTTCCTCTATGCTCTCCCTTAAAGCAGCCTGCTCCTTAGATTCGTCAGTCTCCCAACCTCCCTGAAGTTAGGTTGAAAATCAACCAATTCAATTTCATGTCACAATAAATTGTTATACATTGTCACAACCTATAATCTCAATCAATTTTTATCTAAGACATAGTCAGTCTCTTTTGTAATTTAAAAAATATATTCAGCAAGTAACACATAATTTCATAACAAATTACACCATGTAATAATTATTAAAATAAAATTCTAATTTTAATTCAAAAATTGGGCATGCATCTAGTTTTTGTGTGCTTTTCTCCAAAATAAGTGGGAAAAGAATAAATAAATACCTTTGGGAACTGCATTCCATTGCCGTTCTGAGCACTAATGACCAGAACTTCTAATTCCATTTTTTGGGTCCCCTTTGTCTTTGTCCTTCTCTTTCTCTTGTATCTGTATGGAATGCATCTGTTGATTTTCAAAATTACAAGTGAGATGAAGAAGAAAGAAATGAAATGGTATTGAGAAGAGAGAATAGAAAGAGAGAGACAAACCCGACAACTTGACGACAACCATGGTGGTAGCGCTGCAAATGCCTGCGATGTCAAGCTGTTGGGGAAACAAATCCACAGAATCTCTCCTTGAGAAAAGAAAGAGCAGGGAAAATTTACAAGGCACATTCCTAGAAAACAAGAGACCCATCACCGGAATCACATGGGAAACATTGCCATTAACTCCACCTCTAATTTCCCTTTCTATTTTTTTATTTTATTTTATATATCAAATACTACATCATGCTGCTTCCTAATTATTAAACATCAACAACCATACCCCCTATTCATGAAAAACTGCCTAAATATATCATTGTCCAATTCAAAGTTGAGAATAATGTGTGCAAAATCATTCTCATTATATATATAGAAGCATCAATCAACAGCAACTTAAAAAAATATTTTTTTTATCTCTATATTTTTTTAATTTAATGATTTTTATAATTATATAACTTTAATCGTTAGATAAATAATTTTTTTTAGAAAACATCCGCTAGAAATAAAGTTTTACTTTCTCAACATTCTTAAAGTTGAAAATGTTAGTTTTTCGAAAATGATTTTATTTATAATTCTTACAAAAATATTTTCACGAAGGAAATGACAATAAATTTCCAAGTTGGAAGGAAAAGTTAAAGATTAAGATATCTTAATTAGCTCCTTTAAATAATTAGAAATTTTGGAATAGATATTTAATTAGTTGATATTATAAAATGTTTTAAAATAACAATAGATAAAAATTAAACTTGATATATTTTACTTGAACAACAACATTTCCTATATATTTATTGTTGAAGTTAAGATGAATATTGCCCAGAGAGTAACGTGCATTCATTCTTCATTAATCTATTTTTATATTATAAATAAAAATATATAATTTAGATAAGAATATTTTTATTCTTTTATGACTTTCAATTAAATACTTTTAATATAAATTAAACATTCACTCTTTATTTAAATGTAAAATGTATATATTACTTCCGCAATTATAAAAACATTTCTCTCTTAATTATCTCAAATTATTATTTTTTAATATTTATTTATATAATGCTTAGTTTCTAATCTCATTCTTTTATATATGTACACATTCAACTACCAGGTGGGCAAAAGTGGCATGGCGATAATAAATGTAAAAAACATGTTTGCTGTTACACGTGGCTTTTTTATTAAAAAATTATTGTATATAACATTTTTATATTTGTTGCATTTTTCATCACATTTTTATTATTTATTACATTTATTTATTTATTTTTATATAATAAATTAAAACACAAAGTTTGGAGGTGGAGACTCTTACTTTCTCCGTTCTGTCTCCTTATCTCAATGTCCTTTCTATTTATTTTTTAAGAATATTTCACACATAACTTTAAAATTAATTTTATTTTTTAATTAAATTTTAATTTTTGTAAAAAATATTTACTAATAATTAAAATAATTTTATATAATAATTTAAATTATTTATAATAAATCTAAAAATTTAATTCTCATGTATTAGCGGTGTAAATATTTAATTCACGGGTATTTAATTAAAAATTATTTTTGTGATGATTTTTAAGATAATTATTATAAAAATTAATAAATTTATTATATATAGTAATATGTAGTTAATAAAAATAAAAAATTATTTATGTACATTTAAATTAAATTAAAGTCTAAAAATATTATTTTTTATAAATTTAATTTATTTATTAAATAAAAATAAATATTAATTTGATATAATATTCATGTTAAAATATTATATTAATTATATAAAATTTATGACGAAATTTTGATGTATAAATAATATTTTGGTAAAGGTGGATGATAAGGAGCATGGAGGCATGGTGCACGCTAATAAGATGATGACGTTGATCATGACGTTTCGTTTCGTGTTCCTCATTATCACAATATCATACCTTTTTTTTTTTACTTTTCCTTCTAAGTTCCAATTCGAAGTGTGCGGTCCACGTGCTGTTTTGCCCTTAATTTATTAAATTACTGCATCATGGGACCATTTGGTGTTATGCTCTTCACTCCTCCCAAAACATTAATAAAAGTACCCTTATTATTTTTATTGTTAAAGCTTCAACTTCTAGATGGTCATCTCCACTTAAAATATTTCAGGGACCTATCATATATTTTCTTTTATGAAAATTGAAAGAGGGATCAATTTAGAAAGGAAAGTTAAATACTTTTGGAATCGCTGGTTAGTTAAATTATCAATTACCTATTAAAAGTCAAAGTCAAAAGTCAAAGTCAAAAGTCAAAGGATGCTCATGGTTGAACCTCCGTGGCTCATACTCTTTGACCTTAGCCGCTTTTACTTATTGGTTGAAGCAGTGTGTGGATATTTTCAAATGATCTCATGTTTCACACGCAAAATTCTTTTAGTTAATTCATGCCATTAACATCCCACGTTCACTCAGCATAATTAGAATTTTAGAATAATCTCCAATGGGTATTTCCCAATTCGGCAAGTTCGTAACAAAGAGGATATAAATCGAATGTAGTCATCATTATTAATTTGATTTATCAGTAGAATTAATACAATCCGGCTCAGAGAACGTAAAGTTGTATATGTCTAATTTAAATCAAGAGTGAATGTACACTTTCTCAATTCTCATCTTAGATGAGTCCAATATCAATAAAACAGTCTAAAATTATCTTAAAACATCTTACTAATGAATTTGGATCCTTTTATGAAATGGGAGATGTCGTTTGGAAGAGAGAAAGACAAAAGACAATGATCACCATAATTAGTTGTATTTTTCTTTTCTCTCTAAGAAATTGTGAAGAATTAAATAAGATCCAAAATTCTTATATATTATTTAATTAATATAGAGAGATATGATAATGTATAGGCGTGTGTTAGCAAATGGCAAGGCAATGCAAGTATGATGTATGCGTGAAGGAGAGGGACAGGATCCATTACATGAGCCGAAAGCAAAAGCTAGAGCTTTACCACCACCAAACTTGTTTGTACCCTTGTCCCTTACGTTTCAATTTTGAATTACCTCTTCAAATAATTATTTATTTGCAGGACTCGTGTGGTGTATGAAAATCAAAGGTTGTATTGTGGAGATGGAGATGGAGATGGAGATGGAGTGGGGCGAAGGCAGAGAGAAGGTGAAAGAACAAAGGGCAGTGGCAGTTCATAGCCAAGTTAGGAAGATCAAGCAAGAATCTGAGAAAATCATGGCAGGTAGGCCTGAGATTAGACCCCTTTTCCGAGAATTTAACCGCCAACTTTCCCGCTCTCCTTTGGGCTCCGTCGGGGACATGTAGGGTTTCCAATTCTTTGCTTCCCCTCTTTTTCTACCACATAATAATAATAATAATATTCATTCTCTCCCCCAGTTTTGTAAATATCTTCTATTTTATGAGGAAATTATGATTCTAAAATATCAGATACACTTGTTTCATCATATTAGGCTTAAAAAATGATTTGGTGTTTATGTTAATATGATATGATGAACGGTGTGGAAACACAAGGGAGCCTCTACCTACAAACACCATGGGATCTCTCCCTTCTTCTTCTTTAGCATGTTCTTTAAATATAATGCTAGTAATTCCATATTCATTACGCTGCAAATCTCATATTGCGCACTAGACCATTGTACCATCAATCTACTACTAATTATGAGAAAATACAACTTTATCAACTACACTTTAGTCTTTGCAAAATTGTCACTGCTACCCTTGATCCTATGTTGAATTTCATATCTATTCTATTGATGCCTCCAATGTTATTGTCACCCCGCAACAAGGTGTAGTAGTTAACTCCATCATATCATCATCATGTCATGCATTATGAATTTCACGTAATCATACATTAGATACATGGATCCTCTGTTTCATTTTTCTTGGAACAATTTTGGTATCAAAACTAGTATTTTTCATATTTTTATTTCCAAAATTTCATGTAGACTCAATATCGACTCCTGAACTACGTAATTTTTTATTGACCCAAATGACTCCATGTGATTCACTTTTAATTTGGTTAACAATGACTTATTAGTGGCTACAATACTATACTTTGTTTAAAACAAAATTGAAAAGAGTTTGGCTCTTATGAAACATGTACGAGACTTCCCTTCCCCCCCTTTTTAGTGATTCGGATAAAAACAAACTATTTTTTAATCAATGTTATAAAAATTCATAAACTAATAAAATATACTAATTAATTTAATTTTTAGAAAATAATTAAAAATGTTTTTTTTATATTTTTAATATTCTAATTTAGTTATTTTATGATAACATTTTTCCGGTAATTTTACTTGTTTCTATACTTATTTTTACTATATTACCTTAATTACGGAGTTCCTGCTACTATAATTTGTAGAAGACTCAACTTTTGCAAGTTTATTATTAATTTTTAATTAACTATTTTGTATGATATTTTAAATATTAGAAAATAGCTTATTAATCTTGTAAAACAATTTTATACAACAATGTAATAACAAATTATCAAATATAATCAATATGTTAACTTTTATTATAACTACTTTAAAATCATATTAATGGTTATTATGATTAAATAATTTTATATTGTAAAATATATGATTATTAAACTCTTTAAATATTATTATTTTAGTTATTAAAAAAATTACGTCCTAAAAAATTGTGTACCATGAAATAATACGAATATTTATCTTTTATATTTTCTTCTGATTCCTTATTTGCATCATTTGTCCAAGGATATCTGTTTCCATCGAAGTTGTTTTATTCTCATGTATTCAATCTTTGCAGGCATTATTTCATAGGTTAGATTTTCAGTCATGAAACAAATCATTAGTATATTTTCTCAATTAAAAAACATAAAAAAACATTACGGATATTAAAAAGAAATGGAAGCAAAGCTTATGATAACTTACTAGACCTATTCGATTAAGAATTTGACAAGGTCTAAAGAATTTATGGTTTAAATAACTCATACTTCTGACAGAAGATAAAAAAAAAAAAACAATTTTACACATTAACTGCTCAGAATCATTTATCAAGGTTAATGTTGATAAAAAAAAAGTGATAAGAAGTTACCTATTTATAACATAGGTTTTTTTTTTTTTTTAATCTTTCGTCTTAAAAGGTTAGGAGGGTGAGATATCTCCTTGCTTTGACATTATGAGTGGGGTATTTTGTAAGTTTCTATGCAAAAATAATGTAACATCTATATTTTGATTTAGAAGATGCAAGAGGGATTTATTCTTTGGTGTACGCTACTTGCAAAGATTCAAGAGGATGATATAAACATCTCTAGGATAATTTAAGGATTAGAGGTAGCTCTTTATAGTTGATAATAAACCCACGTAATTCTTTGGTGTATAATCTTCTGATCCTGTCTTTTTTATTTATTTTTAATTTTTTATCATTAATTTTTTAAAAAAAACTTAATAATTATGGAAACATTATAAAATAAAATTATATTATTAATTAATTAAAAATTAATATTAATATAATTTTAAAAATTATTATTATAAAAATTAACAAATTTACCGTACAAGATTGGTTATATTTCACTAACGGTATAAAATTAATTGTGTAATTTATTTTCTCTTATTGAAAAGACTTTGCATATTAAGGTTAATTCATTAATATAAGATGTTCAATCATTTTGTTTTTCCATCACAAACACCTAGCTCAATTAATAATATATAACATCACATCATTTTTATTAAACTAATTGCCTATAGGTTTTGTGTCCTTCGCACAAAATTTAACAAAAATAATCCCCTCTCTACATTCACGCCTTAAAAACACCAAAAAAATATTTTTAAATAATTTCATAAACAAAGATAATATGTGTTATTTTATTTATTTTAATTGTACTTAAAAATATCATCCAACAAATCACAATTATTACGTATGAAGAGTCAAATCAACATGTGAAATAAAACACCACAATTATAAATATTATCGTATAAGAATATGTAGAAGCTTACAATGGTATTTAAATATAACTAAACTATTAAAGTAATTAATAATTTCTTACATGTTATGTTTGTTTCCAGCAAAAGTCTAACATGACTAACTTAAGTAATTCATAATTGATAACCGTAAATTATAAAATTGGAATTTAGATATATATATTTAAGAAAAGTTGAGCACATGCAAGAAAGAAGAGTGAGGAGCACGCACGAAGAGTGAGAGAGGGACCAGCGCGTTTTGCTTGAGGTCCAAGGAATTGGGCAGCAGGAAGAAGCCTATATAAGCGCTTCTCCTTTGACCTCTTTTTCTCACTCGTCTCCGCTCCGTATTTTATTCTCCAAATAACACACAACTTGAACAACTTTCGTTTTCTTACCCCCAATCAGGTATAACCCTTTTTTCTCTTCTCTTATCTTATTACTTTTTACTCTTCTTTCTTTCTTTCTTTCTTTCTTTCTGTTTTTTCAACGGATTTCACTTTTGCTTCCTAAATTCGATCATTGTCTATTTATCTGGTGTTCGGTGGCGGGAAATTTTCATTTCGAGAATATATGTTAATTGATTAATAATAATATATGCCTTTTTGACTTTTAGGGATGGGGTACCAAATTACCAATATAATACGATTACTAATTTGTTATTTTCAATTTCAATCTAAGATTTTATTTCGATTCTGATGAAGTCAATGAAATTTCATGTGTCAGTTGGAGAGCGAACGATTGGAGCTACGCAGGATGAGCTCGCAAGAGCGAAACCAGCGGTCCAGGGTTCCTCGTCAGGAATGGATTCGTAGAGGATCCACCGATCAGAATCAGAATCAGAATCAGAATCAGAATCAGAATCAGAATGCTGCTGCTGGTTGCTCCAATCCAACAAGTCGGCATAGGAGGAGTGCTCCTAATCCTAATCCTAATCCTAAGAATCACGTGCACAAGGGATTGAATTTGAGGGATGCTAATTTGCCTCAGCTGCTGCAAGAGATTCAGGATAAGCTCGTGAAAGGTGCTGTCGAATGCATGATTTGCTATGACATGGTGCGGAGGTCTGCGCCAATCTGGTCTTGCTCCAGTTGCTTCTCCATCTTTCATCTAAATTGCATAAAGAAGTGGGCGCGTGCACCCACTTCCGTTGATTTGTCTGTGGAGAAGAATCAAGGGTTCAATTGGCGGTGTCCTGGTTGCCAGTCTGTGCAACTCACATCATCCAAGGAGATTAGGTATGTATGCTTCTGTGGAAAGAGGCCTGACCCGCCCTCCGATTTGTATCTCATGCCACATTCCTGTGGAGAACCGTGTGGCAAGCCTCTTGAGAGGGAGCTTGGAGGAGATAAGGATGTTCTTTGCCCTCATGTTTGCGTCTTGCAATGCCACCCCGGCCCGTGCCCTCCTTGCAAAGCATTTGCGCCTCCACGTTTGTGTCCTTGTGGGAAGAAAAATATCACCACTCGTTGCTCTGACCGCCAGTCTGTTCTTACCTGTGGCCAGCGCTGCGAGAAGCTTCTTGAATGTGGGCGTCATCGGTGTGAGCGAATCTGTCATCTGGGTCCTTGTGATCCTTGCCAGGTTCCAATAGATGCCTCTTGCTTTTGCAGTAAAAAGATGGAGGTAATTCTTTGTGGGGACATGGCTGTGAAGGGTGAAATCATAGCAGAAGGTGGAGTCTTTTCTTGTGGTGCCACTTGTGGAAATAAACTTAATTGCGGTAATCATATCTGTATTGAGACTTGTCATCCAGGCAGCTGTGGGGAGTGTGAATTATTACCATCCTGCATTAAGACATGTTGTTGTGGGAAAACTAGATTGGAGGAGGAACGGCAGAGTTGTTTAGATCCAATACCTACCTGTTCACAAGTATGTGGTAAGCCCCTTCCTTGTGGGATTCACCATTGTGAAGAGGCATGCCATGCTGGGGATTGTTCTCCTTGTTTGGTTCCAGTCTCCCAGAAGTGTCGATGTGGCTCAACTTCCCGAACAGTGGAGTGCTGTAAGACAAAAATGGAGAATGAGAAATTTACTTGTGAAAAGCCTTGTGGGCAGAAAAAGAATTGTGGAAGGCATCGATGTAGTGAACGGTGTTGTCCACTTTCTAATCCAAATAATATTCTAAATGCAGATTGGGATCCACACTTTTGTTCATTGCCATGTGGAAAGAAGTTAAGGTGTGGGCAGCATGCGTGTGAATCTCTGTGCCATAGTGGTCATTGTCCCCCTTGTCTTGAAACTATATTTTCTGATTTGATATGTGCTTGTGGCAAGACTTCAATCCCTCCTCCATTGCCTTGTGGCACACCGCCTCCCTCATGTCAGCTTCCATGTTCAGTTCCTCAGCCTTGTTCCCATCCAGCCTCTCACAGCTGCCATTTTGGAGATTGCCCTCCTTGTTCAGTGCCTGTGGCAAAAGAATGTATTGGTGGGCATGTAGTTCTTAGGAACATACCTTGTGGTTCAAAGGATATTAGATGCAATAAACTCTGTGGGAAGACCAGACAGTGTGGATTACATGCATGTGGCAGAACATGTCACCTCCCACCTTGTGATAATCCATCTGCCGTGCCAGGTGTCCGATCCTCTTGTGGGCAAACTTGTGGTGCTCCAAGGAGAGACTGCCGGCATACATGTATAGCTCCTTGTCACCCTTCAACTCCATGTCCGGATACAAGATGCGAATTCCCTGTCACAATTACTTGTTCTTGTGGCCGACTAACAGCAAATGTTCCTTGTGATGCTGGTGGAAGCTGTGCTAATTATAATACTGATGCTGTACATGAAGCTTCCATTATTCAAAAGTTGCCTGTGCTGCTTCAACCTGTGGCTGCAAATGGCAAGAAAGTCCCCCTTGGCCAAAGAAAACTGATGTGTAATGATGACTGTGCTAAGTTAGAGCGTAAACGGGTTCTTGCAGATGCCTTTGAGATTACTACTCCAAATCTGGATTCTCTCCATTTTGGTGAGAATTCTGTTGCTTCTGAATTGCTTGCTGACATGTTGAGACGTGATCCTAAATGGGTTTTATCTGTTGAGGAGAGATGCAAGTTTCTAGTACTTGGCAAGAGCAGAGGAAATACACATGGTCCAAAAGTCCATGTTTTCTGCCCTATGTTAAAGGACAAAGGAGATGCAGTGAGGGTGATTGCTGAGAGATGGAAGCTTGCAGTGAATGCAGCTGGTCGGGAGCCAAAGCGTTTTGTAGTTGTTCATGTTACCCCAAAATCTAGAGCTCCTACTCGCGTGCTAGGAGTTAAGGGTACTACAACTGTGCATGCACCCCTTCCTCCTGCATTTGATCCTTTGGTAGATATGGATCCTCGACTTGTTGTCTCTTTTCTAGACTTACCAAGGGATGCAGATATTAGTGCATTGGTGTTGAGATTTGGTGGTGAGTGTGAACTTGTTTGGTTAAATGACAAAAATGCGTTGGCTGTTTTTAATGACCCTGCCCGAGCTGCAACTGCAATGAGGAGGTTGGATCATGGTACTGCTTATCAGGGAGCTGTGGTGGTGGTTGTTTCGAATGTTGGGGCATCAGTAGCATCTTCAGCTACCAATGCCTGGGGAGGATCTGGGACAATGAATGGAGGAGGAGGCTTGGCAGCATTAAAGGGTAATCCGTGGAAAAAGGATGTTATTCAAGAGCTAGGTTGGAGAGAAGATTCTTGGGGTGATGAGGAGTGGGCTACTGGTTCTGCTAATGTCCAGTTGCCTATTCAGAAGAAAGAAACCCTAATATCTTCTACACTAAATCCTTGGAGTGTCTTAGATCAAGAAGCATCTTCAAGTTCCTTTGTTGCAAAGTTAGAGCCTCATGATGTTGGTTCAAACCTAGGAGGGCAACATGCAGGAAACTTTGATGCATTAGAAGTTTCTGATGTAGTAGATGATTGGGAGATGGCTTGTGAATAGCGAATAGTAGACAAGGAATAACACTTCTATTTTGTTGAGAAGGAGATAGGTATTGTATGGTCTCCAAACCTTTTTTTCCTTTTTTTGGGCATGAGGTGGACATCCTCCTCCCTTTTGGGTTAATACTTAAATTTTCATAGTGGAAAAAATGGAGTGATGATGTATGGGGCTATTGAAGGAAAAAATCAACTTTGCTTTGATGCCTTGAATTGTGGTTAAGGGCTGTAGTACCTTTGCTGATCCGAAATGGCTTGTTCAATAGTAACACATTCTCATCTTATGTTTTTTCAATAGTAAATATCCTTCAATACTGATGAAGGAATTGTTATCTTAGCAATTTTGTTGGCTATTAAGGAATATTAGTTAATCTGTGGAAATTATGCATATCTGACAATTAATAAAAAATGCTAAATTGTAGTTGAGAGAAAGCAAACCACACCCACTTCCTTCCTCCATTATTTTCTTCCCACCAGCACAATTATTAGTTTTCAAATATTTCATTTCCCTCATTTTCCTTCATTTCTCCATCTCAAATCCTGCCAAAGGGTCTCCAATTCGATTTTTCTGGAATTTTCTCATTCTACCTCAATTACAGATTTAAAGATATGCTGTGTCCTTCGAGCAGCATATCACCCACCCCTGCCGTTGGAGCTTGCCCTGCTGACATGCAGTCCCGAGGTACACAGGAAGAAAATGAATAATGCTGCAGATGATTTATGTTCTCATGCCTCTGCTAACTTGCCGGATGGTGTGTGGATGCGGTTGTTTTCTTTTTATTTTTTCCTTTTCCATTCAATCAATGAAAGGGAAACAAGCTTCATTTTTTTCATGGTAATCTTTTTGATCTACTGATTTCTTTTATGTATTGTTTTTTGCTTTTGCATTCATTTTCAAATTACATCTTGATCTTTCTGTTCTTCAGTTCTTCAATGTTGTTTATCCACATTAATTTTAACTTTTATTCATCCACATTGCACTTGGTCTTTCTTTTTAACATCGGCAATATTTTCATGGTCAATATAACTACATGGTACATTATCTATATATACTGACATGCAGTCTCAATTTCTTCTGCAATGTCTCCTTTTGCCTGAGGTTGTTTAATGTTTACTATTTTTTGCTACAATTTCATTTTTCATTGGTCTCTAACCAGCATTATCAAATTTGACAATGAGGTAATTAATGTTAAAACTCTTATAACTTGAGTAGAGATTTTTATAGATGAATCACACACTTGAATTTACCATACCTTTGCGTTGTATTTGAAGCTGAGTATTTGATAGTGGGAGCGGGATTTAAAGAGTCGGGATGGGTTTGACTTGGAGACATCTAGGACTTGGATAATATGAACATTGAAATAATGTGGAACACTCTTTGCAAGGCATACCTTGAAGGCTTTTTTTTTTTAATGTGAGAAAAAAAACCTTGAAGGCTTTTAATTTTACAGATTTTGATAGGTGAAAGAAAGGTCTAAGGCTCTTTTACCCACTAGATATATATATGCTCTCTTTTCATGTTTTCTTCCCTGATTTTAATCAATTTTGATGTTATTCCCAAACAGAACTAGGTGGTGCCACTGTTGAGATAATCTGACATTCTAGCCTCGCTTTTGAGGCTGGTAGAATGGCTGTGAAGTGTGAATATTACCATAAATAGGTATGTTGAAACTCAGAAGGCTCCGTATAACCTTTATTGTTTATCACTTTATCTGAATACTGCATAACTGGCATGCATGGCTTTCACTTTGTGCAGCATTGTTACTGAGCTTACCAGAGATTACCATAGAAAATTGTACTTAAATTTTGGTTTGCTGTAAGCTCTTAACCCTTAGCTAACTATTTATATTTGTTTTTTCTTTTTTTCAAATAAAAATGTTTATGTATTACTTTGAAATTCTTCTTTTGGTAATCACTGAGTTATTTTAAACAGCTACTCATATGGTCATGAGGGCCCTGCTAAATTTTTTGTTTATTTATAGATTAATAGTCTAGTCAATGTAATATACTGCCAGTGGCAATGTTTATTTTTACGAAAGATGTGAGTTAGGAATGAATGTGAGTGGCAAACAATTGGAAAATGGAATAGTTAGGAACGTTTATACCTATGTGCATAAACACTGAAATCATTTTAGTCCTCTTATTTAAATATATAAAAGTAATAGGTTTTGTGATGTTATTTCACTTGGCAGTCTTACTATTTATATAATAGAATTTTGAAGGAAAAATAAAGTAATTGTATATTCGGAGATATTACTGTAGCACCAACTGATAAAAAGATAAAATAATTGGTTAAGGTGATTTGGAAATGTACAAAAAAGGCCAATGAAAATACCAATGTAAATGGCATGGTTTTTAGTTTTATGAAAAGAGGAAAGGGTGACTAAGAAAGACATTAGAGAAAATTGTTAAGAGGAATCTTATAGTAACTAACATCTTTGAAAGTTCTGTCTCCCAACTGAATGCGTTGGGTGATTCATGTAGCCAATCAAACCTAGTGAAATAAGGCTTTTGTGGTTGTTGTTGTAATAACTCGAGGCAAATTCATTGTAATGTGTATTTGTTCTGTTATGGTTCAATATTTGTATCCTTTATATTTAGTTTTTATTGAGGTATGTTGGCATTAAGTGCTTTGGCTATAACCCATAATAAATTTCTCTCACTATGGCACACATTCCAATGTAAAATTTATGGTTACGGTTAATTTGGGCACACATCTCAAATTCTAAATTCCAATGTAAATTACATTAAATAGTTTAAAGTTAATTTTATCACAATCAATCCTACCCAACTTTAAAACGGGCACTAAAGGTTTAAAAGTATTAAATATTACTGTACTGGGAAGTAAAATGTTGGGTTGAAATTGTGTTAGTTTATCAAAACCAGGAGGGGATGGGATGATGCATGAAAATAGATTACTTGATTGTTGTAAAAAAAGAAAATAGATTACTTGACATCTACAATGGAACATACGAGACAGATCAATAGTTTGTCTCACTGCAAAATGATGTCAATTTTGAATCTTTGGAAGCAAACAAACCTTAAACGTTTACTTTCGAATGAAAGATGCAGCAATTAAAGTACGAAGGTAAGATATTTGTCCATCAATCGGATCTGACTATGATCAATTTGCATAGGTGGTATGCTAGGCTCCACATCAGCTTCTGCAGAAGCATCGATTCTACTGAAACGTCTTTGCCAACAATTAATGCCTAAAAATTTAATCAACAGTCATCCAATATTTTAGATAACCAAACTTATTAGTGTATTTCCTACGATAGCATAATGACTCTTCTGTATCCTTAATTCTTGTGAAAGTTAAGATATGTGTTTGCGACCATATCAATATCAACTATAAATGAATGAAAAATAAATATTCCTGAAAATGAAAATGCAAAGTTCAAGCCTTAAATATCAGGACAACTTCAGTCAATAACTATTGAGAAGTCATATATGTACAATTATCACTATGAAGAATATGAATAACTAATGAGATCAATATATGGAAATAGAACCTGGGCAACATGCCTTTTAGTTCTAAAATTCTTTAAATAGTCTCAATGCAATCCAATTATTCACATGAAGACCGAAGTGCATCTAGGAAAGCATTTATCTCAGTTAATGCGGCTTCACAAGTTTTGCAAGCATCATATGTTCTGATACACAGTTAGTGTAACATAATTTTTGACTCTTTAGTAGTAAGTTGAATTCACAAAATTAATATTTTAAGACTTTAAAATTAATGATTATCATTTATTATAATCTTTAACATCATGGATATGTGAATTCAATATCTCACTTTGACAACTTGACTTTGGCACACATAAATTAATTTAGCTTTTGACTTTATTATATACCATTTGATCTTTAACACGAGATCAAACATATTTAAATAAACTCCGTAAGTATTTATGAAAGAATATGAAAAAAAATAAGTTTTTTTATAAGTTGAAATTAATTTATGCATAAATTAAAAATAAGCTTTTAAATATCATGATATAAGAGAATTTTTATAAATTATTTTATACATAAGTTAATTTCAGTTTATAAAAAAAATTATTTTATTTTTTTCTTATTTTCTTCTTTTACAAATGTTTATGGAGAAATTTATCCAAATTTTAATTAACTAACAATTATTTAATTTAGGAATTAAATTGACAATAATTGTGAAATCACATAATATTAAGGATTAAATCGATAGATTTTGTTAATTAAATAAATTAAATTGATTAATAATTATAAAAGTGAAAGACTAATTGATTAGTATTTATAACTTTAGAGACTAATTTAATATGTTAGTCCTTTAATAATTACTTCCTGTTTTCTTTCTATGCACCTGGGATTTTTTAATATTTATCTTTCTCTCGGAAATTTATATTTTTACAATGTCTAAGCAGTGGTGCAATAAAATTGTGTGTGTGTTTTTTTTTGAGATTACATGTCTTTTATTATAGGCAATTTTTGCTTGAATTGGATACAACTGTGAGTGGTAAAATTCTTTTTAATTAAGTTGAAATAATTTCATGTAAAATTACAAATTGTGTTGGTGCTTTCTTTATTGTATATACAATAGATTTATTGAATTAAATTTAAATAAATAATAATTTAGGTATTTTTATGTAAATTGAATTCATACATTTAATGAATTACATATAACAACTAAATTTAGAGTGCAACTAAAAATTTAAACATATATTAAATGAATATTAATATTTATAAAATAGTATATTGTATTTAATTTATTATTTATTATACCTATACTATAATTATTTATTTAAAAAATTAATTAAATCTATAAATAATTAAAACACAAACTTATACGATAAGTCTCTTATAATTTTTTAGCATTTAACTTTTGAAAATAAATAAAAATAATTACAGGTAAAATTAATTTACATGGATTTAAATTACCATAATCTAACTACGGTTCAGTTATTCTATTTCCTTCTTTACCAAATAAAAATTACCATAATCAGTTATTGTTGTGACATAATTAGAATAAAAACTTATTAATTAATTGAACCGTCATAGTTACAATAAGCAAAATAAAAAATAAAATTAGGGGTTTGACAAAGATTCCAGATCCTGTCTAACCAGCCCTCTTGTAAAATCACAACCATACATTACATTTAACAAGCCATAGTGATTGGTTAATTGGTGATAAGATTGGTCAATGGTTTTAGTGAAACTCAAGTAATATGGACCAATTTTGACTAATAAATCAAAACACTCACATTTCTTGGTAGCAGTTGACCAAACACAAAACAAATTGACCAATTATTATGAAGCAAGTGGGTGGTTGTGATTTTGCTGAAGAGAGAACCGGAAATAATGTCCAAATGGTTGTTCAGTCGTCCAAGCAGCACTTCAAATGCTCAGTGCTCAGTATCGCTCCTCATCATTTTTTATTTATTTAATTTTTTCCTAAATCCAATTTAGTAAACAGTAAACACCAATTAATGCAAACTTTTACTTGTGAATCACTAGTCATTTTTGTTCGACTCAACTCTTCTTATTAGTTACCTTATACTTTAACATCATACATAAGAATCACTAATACATTTATCTTATTTCTTTTAGCAAATAAATTCTGGACTTAAATAATTATTTTTAATCCTAATTCTTAAAAAATTAAAATTATGATTGTCTTAATAACTAACTTTTCTTTTTTGTATTTATTCTTATTGGAGAATATTTATGCTTATATAATAATAATTTCTATATTTATATTTCATGAAATTAAAATTTAAAAAATATTATATTTATTATAATAATTTATAATATGTGTACCATTTAATAATTCTTTACATTGCACGGATAATTGATCTAAACTAATACTACAATAGTTTTACACAGAGTAATGCTATATAATACGAAAATATTAAGCACGAATTTGTACAAATTCAAAGCAGTGGTTTTTTTATTTGTTAATTGATAAATTAAAACTTTAAAATTAAAAAAATGAAATAGAGATCAGGAACATAGTTTAGTGTGATAGTTTTCGTTGAAGATATCATACAATCTAGAATTTTCGTTTTACATTATTCAATATTTTTCGGGGGCACAGCCAGCCCATGTTCATTAATTGTTTGTATTTTCTGTCGTATCCACATGGTTTCAACCATAGAACAGTTGGAAATAGAAATTAGGGAAAAAAAAAAAAAAAAGACACGGAATAAGCTCTGTATCTTTTGTATATGGAAAACCATGTGATATGACCATATGATTAATTTGTCAATCATTTAATTAGTTATTAATAAAAAAATGGCGCTAGTATTAAGGTGCTCTGATGGTTGCAAATACGTATACATGTGCAGTTGTTCATACTTCGTCCCCCCTATCCTGCGGAAATATCCAAGTGATTTTAAATCATGTTAAAAGTTTTCCATTTTCCATTTTTGGCCCGTTTTATTATTTTTCTAAATAATCTTTTTTAAGTAATGATATGTCTAAAAAATTTTAAATAAACAAAAAGAAAATTCAAATCCATTAAAAATAAGTATTTTTCATAATATAAAAAAGTGATAAAAAAATGCCAATTGAACTCTTAGTGTACTGGTTAAGAGTCTAAAACGAAAATGTTTTTTTTTTAATTATTGGAATGTAATTTTAATTAAAAATTTATATTTATTAATTAAGAGTTAGTTAGCAAGAGCAAAAGTTGAGTATGTGACAGTTTATTTTAATTGGTCATGATGTGTGTAATATTTGACTCTTAATTAATGTGGTGTTGTGTGTTGTATTTGACTCCTATTATTTATTAAATGCATGGACCAAAACTTGAACTTAAGTGCTGTGTGTGAATGAGAAATCCGGGTGTCCACGTCACCCCGGCATTCCCTCCCTACTACCTGTAATAAAATAATAAAATAATGCAAAAAATAAATAAATAAAAAAAGAGTGTTTGATGTGTATTGGTTTGAAGCAAATCACGAGATGAATAATAAGGCGTCTAAAGAATTGATACGTGAAGATCACTATGTGACATCATTTTCTTTTTTCTGTTTGACACTGTAATGTAGGGTCTATAAAGCCCATCATCTTAGTTTCCTCCGTCTGTGTCCTCTGAATCATATCGCTGCTCATTCATATATTGCTGTCATTTTCTTTCTTCTTATAATTAACTTCCTTTTCCACTCATTTTCCCACTTCATCTTTTGCTTCTCCCTTGTAATGGATTCTCATCTTGATGCAATCTTTCATCAGGATAAGGTAAAATTCATTGCCTTAGCTTGCATGTCATCACTGTAAATTACTTTTCATACTTCAGTTTCGCTCTTATACACAACATAGTGTCTTATTCATTAATTGAACATAGTCTGCATTAGGAACTTTATTTGTTGCTAGCTGTTTTATAATTTGAATCTTGTCTTGCTGCAAGTTAGTTTCAGTTGAATCTTGATAAGGATATATGTAGAAAGGATCTTATTTTTTTCTTCTGTCCATATTATTCAGAAGAAAACATGGAGGCAAACAACTCTGCTATCATTTCAAATTGTGGGAATTGTTTATGGTCAACTGAGCACTGCACCTTTATATGTGTTTGGAACAATGCGAGCGGAAGATCTTGTATCAGAGGAAGTCGTTTATGAACTCTTTTCCTTCATTTTTTGGACACTCACAATAATTTCTTTGGTCAAGTATGCCTCTATAGTGTTGAAAGCTGATGATGAAGGAGAGGGTATATATATAATTATCTTATCTTGAGTAACTATATATATATACACATGAGTTGAGTTGAGGCTTTAAGATTAATGATAGAAGTTTATTGTAGGTGGCACTGTTGCTTTATACTCACTGTTGTGTAGAAATGCAAAAGTTGGCTTGCTCCCATGTGACACAAGTGCCAACGAGGTTATGCTGTACGAGGAGAGAAGTTGTTCTAAGATAAAAAGCGATTCAAGAGCACGAAGGGCCATTGAGAAACACAAGATCTGTCACTATTTAATATTGTTCTTAGCCCTCTTTGGTTCCTGTATGACCATTGGGGACGCAGTGCTCACTCCAGCACTTTCAGGTATACAATTTGATCTCACTTCATTTTCACGTGTAAGATTTAATCATTGTGCGATTAAACTTATTCAGCTTTAATAATTACTTTTCATATTCAGCACTTTTCTTTGTATTTATTATGGTTGTTTACCAGTGTACTCAGCTTCTACTGGCGTTCAGAGATCCTTGACAGACATATTGAAAGACATATGTAAGACCTCGTTCTGACACTAGAATTGAATTAAAGCCCGTGATTTTTTCTAAGGTCTTACCTTATTGTTAATCGCTACAACGTGCTTTTTGTCTATAACCAGTTGCCTCGTCACCGCATACTCAGGAATCCGTGTCAAAGGCTCTAAAGAGATGTAAGCACTATATACAAGGTCCCTTTATATATATAATTAAAGTGATTAATTTGTATGCTATTGTTATTTATTTAATAAAGTAGATGAAAAATTGATGCATATCTATGTTGTGGTTGGTTTATTACAGATGTACCTGTTCCCTCTGCGTGTGTTATATTGGTTGGCCTGTTCATGCTGCAACAATACGGTACACGTAAAATTGGGATCATGTTTGCTCCAATCATTGCTGCTTGGCTGTTGTTTGCTGCTGGGGTGGGAACGTATAACATTTTCCACTGGGATGTACAAATTATGTATAAAATATCTCCACTCTACATATACAAATTCATTACGAATATTGACATCCCCAGATGGAGGTTGTTAGGGAGTGTCATTTTATGTGTAGCAGGTTCGCCTTTTTTAATTTCACCAACTCATTCATATGTATAATTATCTTATTCTCATGTTAGTCTTTTCTTGTTAGAATTTAGAATTATTGCTCTGGTTAAATTCTACTGTTTTGCAGGATCGGAGGCAATGTTTGCAGACCTAGGCCATTTCTCCAAGAAATCAATTAAGGTACAACACAATATACATAAGATTTTCTACAATTCTAATATATTAATTATACATTGAGAATTATGACTAACTTGTGCATCATGTGTCCGTTGTAGATTACATTTATATGCTTGATCTATCCGCTTCTTCTTTTATGCTATGCTGGTCAGGCTGCATATATTTCCAAAAATTTAACTGCTCAAGATTTTAATCATCTTAGTCAATCGATGCCAAGTAAGTTGGTTAAGTGCCTCTATTTGGATGAGAGATTTTTCTTCCTGCAAGCAATTTTCACTTTACTAAAGTTATGGTTGGTGATTCCAGGTCGTTGCAAACACGTGTACATAGTATTGTCCCTACTTTCTTCAGCCGTGGGAAGCCAAGCAACCATAACAGCGTGTTTCTCCATCATTAACCAGTGCCTCGCATTAAATTGCTTTCCCAGAGTAAAAGTGATTCACACGTCAAAAACTATAAATGGTCAGATTTACATCCCCGATGTCAACTGGTTATTGATGATTTTCAGTCTCACTGTCACGGTTGGTTTCAGAGACATTGTCAAAATTGGCAATGCAACAGGTATGCCATTCTTGTCTGTTCATTACATCTCATTTCATGCTTATTAACAATGTTTCTAAACAGGGGAGACACACAAAAAAAATTATGCTTAGTACATGTGTGTGTGGAGAAATTATTAGATAATTTTGTATCATCATAGTCTCTATTAATCTTTAGTTGATAATTAATCAAGTGTTATTAATTCTTTTTCATAAATTGAAATTTTCAAATAAATGTAAAATTGGTTGAAATTATGGAGAGGTGATTGTTCTGGACTATCTAATAATTCGTATGTGGTTAAAAGATATATATATATATATATATAAGTGCATGGAAGTTGTTTACTACTCAGTTAGCATGTTGATGATATAAGCTCACAATTGCGTGTGACAGGTTTGGCTATAATCTGTGGAATGCTTGTGACAACTAGTCTGATGTCACTGATAATTGCTTTGTATTGGGAGAAGAATTTGAGTGTATCAGCGTGCTTTCTTGTATGTTTTGGGTTCCTTGAGGCTGCATATCTTTCAGCATGTCTGCTACAATTCCACAAGGGGGCTTGGTATCTGGTTGTCCTATTAGCAATGTCGATGACAATCATGCTTTCATGGCATTACGGAACTATGAAGAAGTATGAGTTTGATTTGCAAAACAAGGTATCAACCGAGTGGCTAATAGATATTAGTCCAGGCCTTGGAATTTCGAGGGTACCCGGAATTGGCTTCATTTACACTGACATAGTAGCAGGAATCCCAGCTTTCTTTTCACATTTCATTACTAATCTTCCAGCATTTCATCAAGTGTTGATCTTAGTGTCCTTCAAGTCTATACCGGTGCCTTATGTTCCAGAAAGTGAAAGGTACCTCATAGGAAGGATAAAGCCAAAGGATTACAAAATATATCGTTGCATTGTGAGAAGTGGATATTGTGATCACATAAGGGACACAGGTGATTTTGAGGAGAAGATTATTCGTTCCATAGGGGAATTCATTTCCATTGAACAGAATGACGTTGAGTCCATGGTTTCCCCGGATGAAAGAATGATCGTGATAGGAAATTCAGCACTTGATGGAAATGCTTTAGTTCCTAGAAATGAAGTTGAGTCGTGCATGGGGCAAAACCAGGTGAACAATGAGTCTCAGATAAGTCCAGTAGATGACACGTTGGAGAGTAAAAAGAGAAAAAAGGTTCGGTTCATGTTGCCTGATAATAGTCCTAAAATGCAGGTATGTGTGAGGAAGGAACTTTTGGAGCTAATTGATGCCAGAGAGAGTGGCAGTGCCTATTTCTTGGGGCAGTCACACTTAGTGGTGCGTGATGGCACAAACTTTCTCAAGAGATTCTTAATCATGGTCTATCGTTTCAGTGAAAAAAATTGTCGGGAACCTCCTGTGGCTCTTAAAATCCCTCATGCCGCTCTTGTAGAAGTTGGGATGGTGTGTACTGTATAAGTCCAACAAAAATTATACCACTTCTGATGTTTAGTAATCCAAGGGGACCCCAGTTAAATAGAACCAACAGAGAAGTGAGAGCTACAAGAAAAACATCTTACCTGTAAAATATCTCTTACTTGTGCTTTAGTTGTAGATCCCAGACTATGCCACATGTAATTCAAATAGACATTATTGGAGTCTTGTACCAAAAAAATTTACAGTCTCATTTAGATGATATAGACATTATGACCATGTAAATTTTGATGTGTATGTGGGAGAATTGTTGAGTGAAAGAGTATGAAAAGTTGTGTATGATTCACAACCCAAATATACATGACCTGCTGCTGTAAGCTGCAAAACTTCAAATTGGTTTAGTCCTTCTAACAATTTACGTAAACTCAAATGTAAAATTTTAAAAAGTCCTAAGTGTTGTCTTTGAGAAGGGTCAACTCATTAACCACTAAACAAATTTGTGACTACTCTTGAACTAATATTTATAGGAATTAAGTAAAACTGCATTAACAAAAATAGTAGATCATAACTGCAGAAAATATATATATTCTATCTTGTAGTAAGGGGTAGGCGGGAGTTAAGAACACGATTTTTTGTGGAACTAGACCATTTTAATTATTAGAAAGCTATCTTTTAATGTCATCTTTAAATTGTCTTTTCAAATAACACAAGGTAATTTCTAATTTTTTTATTGTGAAAAGTTTAAATAAGTTGGGTTTCAAGAGTTTACCAATGACAAGGTAGGCCTCCAGACTTGATGAATGCTTATGCAGGTATTTACTGATTACTTACTAATAAGATTTTTACATCGACAGACGACGAAACTTGAAGTCATATCCTTTTGAAATATAATTCATTACTGATTATGCAAAATCGTTCTTTTATTCTTAAATAAAAGACATCAAGAAGAAAGTGAAAAAATTTTAATTTGAATAAAAAAAATGAAAAAATTGATTTGATGTTAAAGTTTTTTTTTCAACTAAACAAATAATATAATATTATCTGTATTTTTTTTTCTTGAGTTTAACATGCATGCACGTGTAAAAGTTTTAACATTATTAATTAATAAAAAAATTATTTTTGTTGTAACTTTTAAAATAATTATTATAAAAATTAATAACTAGAAATATTTTATTCTATTGTGATGCATCCTTCTAGGGTGATCATGCTAGCACCTCTCAAAGGTAACAATAAAAGTCAAGTTTTTACTGGGCGGCCTACCTATTGTGTTGAAGGATGCTAGAGATGTTGTGACAATATGTGACTCTTGGCAAAGGATTCGTAACATTTTGATATATGAAATTGGGTCGCTTAGTTCGGTGGGTCATGGTGTAGAAATAAGGTTAAGCTAGTTTGGGTTGAATTTTCTCTAGATTATAGATTTGATAGCCCAGTTTTGCTTAATAGTCTAGTAGTGAGAAAAATTAAATTGACTAATTTTTTATTTTTTTAAATTTATATAAATTTTAAAAATATATATATATTATCAAGTCAAAATAGATTTAATAGTTTTTAAGCCTACAATTTATCTAGCTAGACCAAATTAATTTTTTTTCCTTAAATTTGAGAATTCAATCTATCTATTGGGTTATGGGTCAAAATTTAACATCTCTACATGAAATGAAATGTCTCTTAGAGATTAAAATATTTGATATTTGTTAGAAATATGATAAATGTATCTATCATGGCTATAATAAAGAGTAAATATTAGTATTACGAGAATTGTAGTTTTATAATTAATGACAATCAATTACCCTTTTTGAATGAGAGAATAATAATTAACAGGCATCAATTGATTAAATTTTGGGTTTATATTCTAATTAAAATTAAATGAAAGCAAACGTAATTATAGGCTAAGCAAAGAAATCAATAGGAAAAATTTACGCATTGAGTACCTAAATTTACTTGTTGCACTGGGTGCCTAAATTGAATGCACTAGGCACCTAAGATATAATGCTTGGCCGAGAGGTTCTCAAAGTCTCGTTGCCCATTTTACCTGCAATAAAAACCCCAGAAAAATAATGTATTCATGTTATTTTCGTCGAGTTAATATATTAATATTTTTATATAAATTTAGTTATCAATGTGGGGGAACTGGGGAGTGGATTATATGGGGTCATTCCCTTGTTCTAATGTTAAAATGGGTGGAAGTCGTGGTTTGATGATTTCCATACTATAATCAAGCTTTTTCAAGAATACAGACCACATAGGTTTGGAGTCCCTAGAGATTAGACTAGAGTACTTATAAGTGATGCTGATTCTCACTTCATTGAGAGGTTATTCCTAAGCTTAAGCTTATTAAAGAAGTATGGGTGACTCATAAGATTGCTACACCTTAATTACCAACCTCATAACATAGAACTGGATCAAGAGCATCTTACAAAAGACTAGGATAGATTGGTCCCTAAAGTTAGAGATTCTCTCTGAGAATATCGCACTGCGTTTAACACGCCTACGGAAAACCATGTCACCTACATGTAGAACTGGAGAATTAGGCATTCTAGGCAATCAAATTTCTAACTTAAGGCAAATAGGGAAAAAAAGAAAACTCCAACTAAGTGAACTTCATGTCTATGAAACTGTCAGGCTAGACAAGGAGAGAACCAAAAGATGAAATGACAAATATATATATACTTGTATATATATATTTAAGGAAAAGGATCCTATCTAAATCCATACTTGGGCATCTAATAATTTTAGTATAATGAGAGCTTATTTATCTATGTACAAATACTCTTGTTTAAGTTAAATATCATTTTTTTTTCGGTATTTTTTAACAAATTAGTAAAACAATAATATTATTTTAATAACGAATAAACTTAAAAATATGAATTAAAATATAATATCTAACTTTATTAAAAAAATTTAAAAAACTTTCAAATCTTAATTCTATATATGTATATATATTTCATTTTAGCAATATAATAATTTGATACAAAATAATTTCGCAATAAATGAGTAGACTTAAATATGATTTTTAATTAAAAAGAAGTTGGGCATGTGAATTGTGATCCATAGAAGTGGTGCATTGATGGTGTGATTCACAATTTTTCCTGGTGATGATAGATACCAAACTATAATTTTATGTTTGATTTTATTATCATAGAAATTGGAAGTTGGGGCGCAAGTTCATGCATGTATCTATATGTAGAAAATGTGGAAATAAAAGACAATAATGATTGTCAAGTAGTGAATTTGTAAGGAAGCAAAAGGGTGTCCACGTTCAAGCAATGGATTTGGACATTTCTGAGGCTGCTCCCACGCTCCATCTATCCTATTCCTAAACACGTCACACTCTTCATTGCCTTTTCATTTCTCTCCATCTCATTTCTTTTTCTAATTTTTATATTGCAATATAAGTCATGGGATTAAATTCAAGTTCTACTGTACCAGACGTCAACCACTCAAATTTCACTACTTCCTAATTTAACTATCTTAAAGATAAATGGAACAAACGAAGACAGGTAAATTATATCACAAATATATATATCCTTTTAAAAATATTTCTATATTTTATAAAATAATAATTAAAAGATTAAATATATTTAATATCATTAAAACATAATAAAATATTCAATAATTATCATATAAAACAACTTAAAGATTGACAAGAAGATGTTATATAAGAGGATTTAAAATCATTTAAATTGTATAAATCTAACATTGGGTGATAAATATCAGAAAAAAAAATAATATGTATATATATATATATATATATATATATATATATATATATATATATATATATATATATATATATATATATATATATATATATATATATATTAGCTGATAAATTAATTAACCATAAGGTTGATTAAATGAATTAAATATAATCTCGTAATAAATAATTAGTCATTTTTTAAGTGAAATAAATATAAATATTTACAAGTCTTATTTCTATATGCTTAAAATTCTTTTTTTCATAAAAAAAAAATTAAAAATCACATTTAAAAATGTTTTGAGAAACTAAAATTCTTTTTATGATAAAAAAAAACATTGAAAACACATGTAAATAGCAATGTTTGGTTAGTTTGATGAAATTAAATGTAATTGTTTAAAAATACAAAAAGTTGTAAGACATGATAAGGGGGGAATGGCTTAGTTATGGAATTGGAAGAAGGTGATATTATTGGAGCCTCTGAGGCGGCTGCTTGTGTGGTTATCTATCACGTGACTAGACTGGATAGTCTGCGTTGAGTGTTACAACTTGCTGCTCAGTATAGTAATCATCCACTTGGGAAACCAATGCTTTATCAAATTTCTCTCTTTCTTCTTCATATACTTCCCTGCCTTAGCTTCTTTGTCTACCTAACCTTCTTCATGCAGACATGCTTCCACATGTTTTATTTACTTCTGCTTTTCATTTTTCTCACTTCAAAAACATAAATAATTCTTTTCTTTAAAGGAAATCCTATCAAGTGCCTACCAACATATTTGTTAAAAGTAAAAAATGTCTACACTCTCTCACTATGTAACATTCAAAATAACAAATTGTGATATGCGATATATATAATTTTTTATTGGTTAATTATGTAAAATTACATGCTTAATAATTAAACTCATTTATTAATACTTTATCTAAATTTATCTTAAAATACAAAAAAAAAAGTAACTATTTCTTTAAATCATTTTGCTAACGTTGACCTTTAAAGTTAATTTAAAAGATCTAAGATTAATAAAGTTTTATAAAAAATTATTTATTACATTTCAAATTTTAATCAATACTTATTTTTCTAAAACTTTATCACTTTTTAATTGTTTAAAATCTATGTTAGGAGTGGATTTTAACATTCTCCTTCTTTAAAATAGCTACTCAGATTAATAACTTAACATTTATCGGTAAGTGGGTTTTTAAAGTCAAGAACCGTGCCACATATAAAAACCAGTTATTAACCATTAAAATAAATGAAAGAAAAATTGAGACCCATTTAAAAAATTATTTGAAATAACTGGCGAGGCCTATTTCGAGACCCATTTAAAATTATTAGAGACCATAGGAATGGAAAGTTGCTATAATTTTTAAAATTGATGTGAAATGGTAGAAGCCGTAAAAAATAGTTAATCCGATATTATTGCGATGTGTTTAAAAGTCATAAATGCAATAATCCAAGTTTTGATGGAGATTTAAGCAGTAGATTGAGAAAAGTGAGGGAATAGATGAAATAAAGAGCTAAGGAAGTAGATAGAGATAGAAAGAATATACAAAAGGTGAATGATTGTGTACACAAAAATGGAATGGAGTGGAAGGAAAAGGAAAAGGAAAAGGAAAAGGCAATAATAATAGCAAAGAGCCTAAGAGTAAGTACGAAGATAGGGGTGTGTTAAGAGCTGCGAAGCCGACCACCGCTCGCTGGACTCCTTAATCAAACAACAACCTATGAAGCTCCGAAACTCATCAGAAGCACCCTCCGGCAACGTGGGTGGGTCACCGAAGCAAATTGCGCACATGAGCGTGGCCCAGTCGGGCCTCTGGCCCATAGGAAGGAAGGGGAAGTGGCCCATGTAGAGCTCCAAGAGGGAGAGGCCTAAGCTCCATACATCACCTGCATACCCGTTGTAATTGCCGCCATACGAATCAGGGTCGAACCGCTCCGGGCTCATGTAAGCGCAGGTTCCCACGTACGAATTGCACGCATCCAGCGTGCGACACATCACCTTGCTCACACCGAAATCCCCGATTTTAACTTCCATGTTCCGGTTAACCAGAAGGTTCGAGGGCTTGATGTCGCGATGAATGATCTTGTGCGCGTGGAGGTAGCTCAGCCCGCTCAACACCTGACGCGCCACCGTAGCCAGCTGCCGCTCCGAGAAGGTGCCGTTTTTCTTGAGGAGTGTGTCCAACGTGCCCAGTTCCATGTGCTCCATCAGGATGGCCACGTCGCCGGAGGGTTTTTCGAAGAACCCGTGGTACTTGACCACGTGCGGGGAGTCCGTTTGGCGGAGGATGTCCATCTCGCGGCGGACCTGCCGTCGGGTGGCCGCGTCGGAGTCGCCGTGGACGACCTTGAGGGCGTAGAGCGCGGAGGTGCGCCTGTGGCGAACTTTGTAGACGGTGCCGCCGTTGCCGTGGCCGAGGACGTGGAGCTTTTCGATGTCGGCGGGGGCAATAGCGTCGGGCTTAGCGGCGGAGGACGGGGGAAGGGGAAGCGGGAAACGGGGGCGGCGCTCGGAGGGCTCCGGGAGGGGGAGACGGAGGTTGAGTTGGCGGCGGTCGCGCACAACAGCCATGATGGAATAAGAAAGAGAAATTGAAAGTGGAAAGGTAAGTGAGTGTGGGGTTTGGTTTATATTACTGCCAAATGGAAGAGACGGCTACGAAACCAATCCAAGGATTAGGATTTTGGAAGGAGGCACGATGTGGGATTCACTAACTGACAAACCCCATTTCAGTGTGCTGTCCAATTTTTTCTTTTTTTATTATTTTCTTATTTTGCATGTGACTAAATACCACTACATCTTTTACTTTTACTCTTTTTCTTTTCTTTTTCTCTTTTTTGAAAAAATAAGTCATGATTATCACAAACACACAGTTCAAGACTTCAAGTACTATAAACGGACACAATTAACTCCGTATTGACTACTCTCAATGTATATAAATATATATAAAAAAAACTTTTTTATTAATTAAGAACATTAGTTAATTTTATTTAATTTTTCAATTCCACTTAAAAACTGAATTTTATTTCCTAAACTACTCTTCAAATAAAAACTTTTAATTTCATGATAATTTGGTTCAAATGACAATGAATGTTTTTTCTTCATTTTGAAAGTAATGTGGTTCATATCATGAGAACTAAAAAACTATTAGAAATATAATATGAATTAAATAAATAATATTTTAAGAATTATTAATAAATAAAATAAAATTGGTTAAGAAATGTAGATGATATCATACATGTAACAAATCTTAACTAATAAAAGTGTGTTAAAAAAATGTATTGTTAATATTTTCATATTATTTTTCTAACAACTTTCAATTTATTTATTTTTAATAATTATACCTAATATTATCACTTACTAACATTTATAAGAGAAAATTTAAAAAGTAAACGACCTTTGATGGTGAAGATCTCATGTTTTACATATATCTAAAAAAAACTCTAATGCTTAAATTAAGATGCATTAGAAATTTAGATTCAATAAATAAATAGGAGAAGAATAGTGCGAGCCTTTCTTTAAGCCTAAGCATAATGTTTTTATAACTTTTATTTTTATTTTCACTAACAAGGATAACTATTATATCCTTCTTGGATGGTAGAAATAAAATATTTCAAAGCATTCTAAATGAACAATATTTTTTATAGTGAATTTTCCGTGTTTTATATATATCTAAAAAAAACTTTAATGCTTAAATTAAAATGCATTAAAAATTTAGAATCAAGAAATGGGAGAAGAATAATGCGGGCCTTTCTTTAAGCTTAAGCTTAATGTTTTTATAACTTTTATTTATTTATTTTCACTAATAAGGATAACTATTATATCCTTCTTGGATGGTAGAAATAGAATATTTCAAAACATTCTAGTAGTTCAGTACTTTCAACCATAAATAATATTTTGAAAACAAATAAATAAATATTCGTAATTCAATACTTTCAACAATAAAATTACTTAAACCACTTGTTGAGTCCACTTTAAGTTGTGAAAACAACAAAATCATCCCATTATCTAAATAGTTCATCTATTATCTATTATTGTCAGAATGAAATTTTCTCGCCTCATTCATTTTAAATCCATGAAATCTTCGTAAAAAAATTGTTGGCTTAAATACTTTTTAAGTTCATGAAAACATGGCTATATTAGGTTTTAGAAATTTTTTATATTTTAAGAATTGTTAATTTTTTTAGTATTTTTTATTTTTATCACTAATTCTAATTAATTTAGTGTTGATATGATTAATAAAATAAATAATATTAATTAAAATAATTAAAGTAATAAAAAAAGTAATTAAAATAATTAAATTATTCTTAAGTATTCAATTTAATTAGTCAATATATTTATTATTTTATATAAATAAAATAATTATATATAATTTATTTTTTATATATTATGTAAAATATTATTCGTATTTTTTAATTCACTAATTTAATTTTAATATTTTACTTTTTAGTAAAAATATAATTTAAATTTAATTTATTACTCTTCATGTTATTTCTATATTTTAATTTATTAATTATGACTTATTGTAATATAATATATTTTTTAAAATATATCTCAAGGATTTTATCTCTAAAGACAAAAATAAGTTAAAATATAATATATTAAAAATAAATATTTACAATCAATTAAAATTAATAAATTAAAATATAAAAATAAAATTACAAATTTATAAACAAATTATAATTTAACAAATAAAATATTAAAAATAAAATAATAAATTAAAAATAAGAATAATATTAAAAATAATAAAATTATTATCATAATATATAAAAATATATTATAAAATTAAATTATATATAATTATTTTATTTATATAAAATAATGAATACATTAATCTTACTAAAAAAATAAATATATTAATTAATTAATTTATACATATAAAAATAATCTAATTATTTTTATTTAAAATATTTTTAGTTACCATAATTATCTTAATTAATATAATTTATTTTGATAATTATATCAATAATAAACTAACTAAAGTCAGTAATTAGATTTAAAAATAAAAAAAATATTAAATTAAAAAATGACAAAAAAAAATTAGTATGAATAAAAAAAATCATATCTATAACAATATTTAAACCATAAATGTTTTTTCAAAATTATTTCGGAGTATTTTCATTTCAGTGCTGCATGTCTATTTCGCTCGTGGTAATCATGTCTAGCACCGAGATTCCAACTGTTACCAAAAGCGTATATATACGTATATACGGCTAGTGTAGGGCAGTACCAAATGTCCAATTTTGACATGCCAATTGGATTGAGTTACCAACTCGTGATGCCCATGCCTCTACTACCTCTTTAATAACTCTCCTCTTATTTACTTGGATCTCGCTAACAAATTAACAACTCACAAGTACATTTTGGATATTCATTACAAAATTAATAATTAAATGTTTTAATTCAATTTTTTATATGTCATAGACATATTAAAATTCACGTTAAGAATATATTATTAACATTAAAAAAATATTCTTACATTAACTTTATTTTTTAACTGGTATCTTTAGTAGTCATGAAAAAAATGGCATCTTTAACACATTAGTTAGGATTTGTTTTAATTTATTTTAAACTTAAATAATTAGTTGAAAACTGTATTTGCATTCTACATCATTATGGAGACGTATGAAATCTGAAATATATATTTTTTCTATAACTAAAAGTCTTTAATAGAAGAGCAATTATATTTACTCTTAATTAGTTTTTTTTTATTACAAGTCATTTTAACTAATTCATACAAATTAAAAAAGTTTGTTGATATTAATTAATAGTCGTAAATAATTATAATTTATCATTTTTTAATTTTTCTCTACCTTCATTATCCTTTTAATATGTCGTTAGTTATAACATACTAAGTAGCTATTGATATAACCAATTATTATTAGCATATAGAACAAAAACTTATAAGAAAGTTAGAGAACAATTAAACATGATGTATTTGGAGATTTAAAATACATTTGATAAAAACATTTAATGCTTCTTAAAAATTATAGTGCTTTTTATAAAGCAACAGCAAATTTTAAATTGTGACTTATAAAAAGGAGGAAATTTTAGGGTTTAGGGTACATTTTGTTATTGTATATTTCATATATAAATATATCATCGTATTACTAAGATTAAAAAAAAATGTGCACAGAAAAATGTAGAAATTAATATTAAGTATTATTCTAAAATATACGTCTTACTAAAAATTGTAAACAATAAAATGGCGTGAGATTTTGGGGAAGGTGGTGGGTTGGGTAATAAAGACATTGGTCTGTTTGTCCTTTTATTAATGGGCAGCCGTCTACAAGTTGCATCCAATGAGTTACTCAAACATATTGAAAATTGAGACACATACTTACTTTTTTATTTTTATAGGCATTGCAGCCAAGTCTATCCATGGATTACCAATGTTTTACGTAATTGTTTAACGGTTACAGATACACTTACAAATAATTCTTCATAAAGATAGATATAAATATCACATTCGCTTCATTTATATAAGAGGTCTATTCATGCAAAATAATTTTTATTTTAAGAATGTAAGTTAAAAAAATTATATATTTTTAATTTTAATTATTTAAATATAAAATTGTAATAATTTTTAATTGTAATTTTGTTTTTTTATAATAAAAGTGTCATAATTTTATATGTTCTCTTTATATATATAATAAATAGTTATAATAATTCTAATGAATAATACATTTTTATTTATTAGATAGCAACAAAATAAAAAATGATAATAAAAAATAATTTTATTAAAATTATTTTTTCAATAACTTGATATATATATATATATAAAAGAGAAAGAAAGAAAAACGTAAAACGTAAAACTAAGTTGAATCATGTTTGCTATCTTTAAAAATACTTTGATAAATTAAAATATATTGTACAATTTTAAAAAAATTATATAGTGAAATATTAGTTGATTGGCAATTAATCCTAAACACTCAATTAAGATTCTCAAAAGACAATGAAAAAAGTATAAAGATATTCATAATCCTCATTTTTAAAAGTATTATTTCACAATTCTCAAAGCCAAATATTCTTTCACAAATCTCTTCAAGTTCCATAACTCATTCTTTTACAAATCTCTAAGTCTTATAATAAGTATTATTTTTAACAAATTTTTTCAATATCTAATTCTTATATTATTTCACAATTTCTCCATGATAAGAAAAAGTAAGTGTTCTTTTCACAAGTTTTTCAAGACTAAAACCCAAGTATTCTTTTAAATAAGTATTTTTAGATTTCATACATTAGTGTTTTCAATATCAACAAACAATAAAACTATTGTCTTATAATATATAGTATGATAAATAGATATATGTTTTACGTCTCTCATTGATTATATGCAATAAAATTCCTTTGAAAGAATCTCTTTGGAACTAACTACCATTCAATGCTTTTTTACTTTATTTACATGAGTTATTTTTAGAAATGTTAGGAATGTTTGTCTCAGAATGCTTCTACAAGATTTGATTATTATTATTTTATTTTACATTTACTTATATGAATGTTGTCATATTTTTAGACTATGAAACTCAATTTTGTTTTTCTAAAGTTGTTAGGTGATCAAAGTAAGTATAACTTTTCATTCTTATACACAAGAAATTGATTTTATTGAAAGAATATATTATTAAGACTTATATGCTATCAAAGTTTGACCTTATGTTTTTTGTCCTTTATTGTATAAATATAACATACATAAGATGAATTATTCCTCAAACTTGCTACTAGATGGTTAGATGATCATATGATGATGAAGTCTTTAGACTATTATTGCACAGTCAATCATAAAATTATCTTTGTAGGATTGTATGTCTTTTTTAGTCTATCATAAAAGTATTTTTATGGGTTGTATGTATTTAGTCAAACAAATTATTATTTCTTAATCTACATACTTAAATTATATTTTATCATTATATTGTTTTGTTTATTGTTAACTAAAATATATGGTAATGTCATATTTTTCTCAGTTTGTTTTTTATGACAAATAACCAATAATTTGATGAATAAGATCTTCTTTTAAGATTAATACTCATTATAATTTGATGAACCATTATGATCGACTAAGTGACGAGAGAGTTTAGGTAATATACATAAAATCTTAAGTTTGAATTTTATTGTCATTGTATTTTCTTAGTCTACTAAAACAAAATCTAATTATTCTTATGAAATAAAATTGTTTAGATTTCCCTTTATCTTTTTAGAACATATATTAGCTATTAACTATGTATCAGTATATATCTTTCCCTTACGAAGATATACTAAAGTTATTAGTTTATCAAACTTTGAAACGAAATATATAATTAGTATACATAAGTATAATAACTATGGAATTGAAAATTTATGCACTAGATTCAACAGGATGAGTAAGGATATTGTTTTCTTCTTCATCTTGATTCTCAGTCGAATTTCATGATCTTCATTGAATAGTACAGGAAGACCGGAATGTTTTCATAATTTTTTTTTTATCATTTTAATAAAAAGATCATCAAATGTATAACATTAGTAATATTCAATAAATATATAATAACATTAATATTTTACGATAAGAAGTAAAAAAGAAAATTAGCAGACAAGAAAAATCTAACATATAATATGTGGTAATCTTTTGGGGACATCATTTGCTACTGCTTTGTACCTATTTATAGTTTCCCATCAATTGATAACGATGCAGGGGCACAGGGGCTAAGTACTGACGAAACTCAAGGGTCCACTTAATTCATTAGATAGGGTCTTTCTCACACAAACTTATTAAGCACTGATGGTAACATCTTCTCGTTTTCTAGTTTTTCTAATACTTAAAATGTAAAATTATTTTAATAATTAGTATTACCATTAGTGTTTGTAACTATTCTTGAAATTATATTTTTATAAAATAAAAATTTGAAAGAACTATAAACTTAAATAAATTGAAATTTGTGCGTAAAAATTAAAATTTTTAGTAAAATTGAATATTTGTGTCACATTCCGTGATTTCTATTTTCTCTATTTATAAAAATAAATATATTAGTATTATAATTGTCTACTGTTATTTCAATTAATGTTTTTATATTTTTAATTGAAGTTAGTTGTGGAATTACATTTCAAATAAGCTAAAATAATTAAAAGAAGTTATAATTAATTAGCTTTCATTTTTTTTTTTATCATGGATCGAATTAAGATGCAAATATGTGTGAATTAAAATAAAAAAATTAGTATGGTCAAATATTAAAATTTTGTAAAAAAGAAAATTAAGAATTTTTTGATGTGTGAAAATAACTAATTGAAGTTAAATTAAAAAGTTAGAGGAGTGTTAATTTAAGTGGGAGGATTAGCGTTAGATGAGATTTTGGGTGAGGTGTTATAATATTTCTCTTTTCTTTAACCCAAAAACCACAAGGGCCCAAATAATGTAGTGTTTTTTTTCTCACGGGCCTTGTGTTATCTGAGCCCATAGTTGCATTCTTTGTTTTGCATGTTTCCAAGCGAGAATCTCCATTTTCTCTCAATCGGTCCATAAATTTTGCAGAGGAAGCACCGAGGGAGGAGAAAATTTTCGTTTTCCGGCCACGTGTGGTAACACTAACTTGAATTCTTGTTTTAAAATAGTGATTTGCTCCCCTTTTATTTATTTGTCTGTGCCTGAAACGGAATTCCTGTTTCATGATAAACTTCTTTGGGGTAATGGTGATGCTTGGTTGTTTAAATTTGTGATAATTATGTTGGGGCAAGGATGCATGGAAACTGCACCTTGAACGATTTTTTTTCTTCTTCTTTTTTTGTTCCCCTATTTATGAACATACCTAACAGCAAGAATTGATTACATGAATGTTCTGTTGGGTGAATAAAAACAAAATGTGTAAGGTTTTAAGTGATGCCGTGGCTTCTCGTGAGTCCACGGTGACGGTGGTGCAAGACGGTGATGTTCCATGTGAGTTTTGGGGGATACGCATGGAGCTTGCGGTAATAGGGAAATTCAGGATTTTTTTTGGAAATTGAGAGATTGGGTTGCAGTGTGATTTGGGCTATTGCATAAAACTTAAGAAAACAAACCCAAGATACAATATTGGGCTAAAATGCTAAATGGTGAGTTACCACGGGCCTGTAACTTAATAGTAGGATCTCTTTTAATCCTTTCTGCACAAAGTCATAAGAGATTAATATGCACATTCAAGCCTAAATTAATAAGTAGTCAAAATTAACCGTAGAAAAAAAATATATGGATATATAAATTAGAAAATAATAATAATAATTGAAATCCATTTACGTTTGGTTATGCTAAAGTAATAAATATATATTAATACTGATTATAATAATAATATAATATTAATTATAATAATCTTTCTAATGAATGATAATGATAATAAAATAGAATGACAATAATAATAATATTAATTATAATAATGATAAAAGTTTTGATAATTAATTTAATAAAATAAAGTAAAGAGAATAGAGTGTAATGCAAGTTCTTTATAATTATTTTAAAAAAAAATATTTGAACTGTTTAGTTAGGATGAAATGTTATCATAAAATTTAATAAGTTGAGAATAAAACTGTGAATCCTTAAGGAATGAGTGAAAGTATAGAAGGGTGAGAGAGGATACTCAAATGTAATTGGATTTAATTCCTTATTGTTGTTGTGATTGATTTCATCCTGTTATATGCATGACAACTAGTCTTGTATATTATAGTTGATATAAGTAAAGACAATTGAATATGTACCTTTGGTTATGAGGGTTTGTTGAGAAGCCTATTATTGACAAATCAGAAATTTCGATTAAGGGAAATATGGAAATTCATTAATAAAATTCTTGATGGATAGCAATTCTAATAAAACTAACTATAAATATAATTGTTGTTGTGGTGAGGTGCAAATCTTATGCATGTATACTCTAATAAACCACTAGCCTTTTTGGGTGGTCTTTTGGTTTGTCATGCACATCATTCTCATATATATGTATGTATAAAAACCATTTTCCAATTCCTAGAAATATCCATTTTTATCCTTTATCTGCTATTGAGCATATCCTACAGGTGTGGATAAATGAAGCACGCCATCCTATCTTCTTAGATTGCGGGAGTAGATTTAAGCGGAACTGTTATCTGAGGTTTTAAACTTTGTGAAATAGTTCGCGAGATGGAGGAGACTATTCCCCCAAATAATTATACTTCTTGAATCAGTTGCAGAGAGATGAATCAGCTTCATTGGAAGTTCTGAGGTAGATGAGTTAATTCTTGCCCTTGATGACATAAACTTGATATATCATTTGTTTTATAAACTTGGCAGTGTATTTACTTATTCTCAATATGATTTATCTGTGATTAAGCGTATTGATATTGGGGCATATTAGTCGTGTTGTTTCTCTTTCCATGAACTATATACATATATTTCTTTTTCAATGCAGAACAGATTGAAAAAGTGCTACTATTCTTTATGAGTAGTCAGGTAAAGTATTCAATCTTTCTTAAGATTATAGAGTTTACACCTAACTAAGTAGTATACATGTTCAACTAGCAATGTTGAATTCAATGGGCTTATACCTGTCTATCTACTTTTGTGAAAATTTCAACTCTACTTATAAACAGTTTTGCTATATATGTTTCCAAAAATCTGGCTCCTTGCCCTTTTTCAGTATTGACCTATCCGGTTTCTCCTCTCATGAGGTGTTGCTCCTTGATGAAGCACTACTTCCATTAATATCAGTCCTGTGGTCCTTACGTCTACTTGAGGCAAAAGCTTCACTTTATTAATTATAACTTCAATTTGGAACAAAAGATAAAATATAAGGAATTAAAATTTTCCTCTAATTTCCTTCAAATTAACGAACATAAAATAATCGATTTTGTTGTAGGATGTGGCAAAAGAACAAAAGAATTAATGTTGAAGGAGTTGTCTCTCTTGAAATGGCAAGAGAAAGCTACAAAGTTGGCCCTTGATGATACAGGTGGAAAATGAATGAGTTAACGAAATGTTGCTATTTTATAAGAAAATCTCAAGGCAGAAGGTAACTTTGGAGGTAACTTTGGATTTCTATGGGTAATTTATTTGTTTATTTATTTCTTGAATTTGTATTCTTGATTCGTGAAGAACTAGGTGACCTCTTATTCCAGCAATAAATTCCAATAAACAAATTCTCAGAGATCTTGAAACTAAGAACAACAACTATATGAAAAGACTAGAACTTTATTAGGATGATCTACATCTTGAAGTTTAATCAGTTTGCATGGTCATATTGTTGAGCATTTTATTCATAATGATAAGCTTTTGGAATAGTGATATGTCATCAATTTTTTCATTAATTTTTATAAACTAGGCGTTTGATAATTATATGAGGAAGTGCAAGGAAGATTTCAAGGAGTTTGAGAGGTAGGATCTTCAGTATTTGGAGGATTTTATGCACTTGACTCGCTAGATCAAAAACCTGGAGGATGAAGTAGAAAAGGTAGAGTAAGTCAGTTTATTGCAACTGACGGTACGTGTGAATGAGACACCTTACTAATTTTTTTATTCTTAAGCATGTCTGTTTGCAAGTTGCAATTTTCATTTTTTATTTATTTTGCCAAAAAAAATGCTTAGTTAACTTAGGTCCCTTATTTTAATACTTAGTAGATAGTTATGGCTCTCATTTACTCCATATTTAAGAAACACCATTACTATATTCGATATATATATATTTAAATAGAATTGAACTATAGAATCATTTACATCAGATGAATTATTTGCTTTTGATGTAATATGTCATTTTTGCTAATTAAAATTATTAAGCTTTTGACCAAGAAGTAGTGATAAAAAAGGGAAGTTAGCATAGGGCCTGCATATAAATCAAATTAGGTGGTTTGTTAGTAATATGATATCTTAATTTGTTTTTTTTTTTCCTTAAAAAAAGGGTTGCGTTCTGAGATGAATAGTGAAAAATAATTATATGTTGTATTGAACTTGAATCAATTTCATTGTAAATTTATATATGCAATATGAGATTGCAACCAAGCTATGCTCTTTTTTGTGTAGGTATTTGGATCCTAAATATGCTCTAAGTGGAGTTTGTTATAGGGAGAAAAGTTGTGGATCACACTCAGCCTAAGGGACAAACAACCCGATAGAATTTATCTAGAAAAAATAAAAAATAGGTTATGCACCAATAATATAAAGTAATTTTATAATAATTAATTTAAAAATTATTAGCAATTTCTAATTAAACTCTCAATTACGATTAAACTGATAAATATATTCATTCCGAAGGCATTGAACCAACCAAAAATACGATGTTACTTTTAAAAATCAGCTTTATCCTTGGACTTTGTTTCTTTTTTTTTTTCGATGGAGAATATTCCTTAAGATTTGAACCGTGAAACATCGATCTGAGCATCAATTCGAAACTCAGATCCAATTGGCATCGTATGCCACTTCAAGGAAAAGATAGCGAATCTGTGCTCGCACGAGTTTATGAACATGACAATATATCATTCATTAGTTTAAACTATTATTTTAAATTTTTATCGTACTATACAAAAAAAAACTATTATTTTAAATAAGATGTAAAGCTTGTGTCCAATTAATATTATACGCCATCTAATCGGAGACTTTCATACTATAAATTAGACTATTTATATTATAAATTTATGAACACTTTTTCAAGAAAAAAATAAATAATTTTTTGTATAACCTAATTTGAATGTTTGTTAGGTCACTCTAATAGTTTATAAAATTATTTTGACTAACTTATAAATTAATTTGACTAATTTAAATTTGTTTAGTACATGAATTTATTTGAGTAGTTTTTAAATTATGTCTATAAACTATTTCAACTATCTTATGAAATAAACAAGTTTCCATGCTATTATTTTTTAATTTTTACTTGCATTGAAAGAATTATCCATTTAATGAGTATAGAGTTAGTTACGTATAATTATTCAAAATATTTAATAGGTATGAATATCTTAATACACAATCTTATCTATATCCACATATATTATTATTGTGATTTTTATTATTATTAGTAATATAAAACCTAAAAGAGAGATCACATCTTCTTTATTTCCTTATTTTTCTACTTTGATTTATTTATTGTCTCATCATTATCTTTGAAAACACAATTTCTTAACTTCATAGTTCATTTATTTCAAAAAGAACTTTTGCAATTGCTCTTGATTTTCTTTAGCATCAGAGTCGGTTATTGATTCCTCATCTTTTTCGTATTCAAGAGGTTAGGTTATTGATTCCTCATCTTTTTCGTCTTCGAGTGGATACTTTGGAGACACTAATATATGCACAAAACTCGTTGGAACCTAAAATAGAAGGTAATAACGTTTAATCTAACTATTAATTTTTTTATATTTTAATTTATGTTGGTATTATTGGATCTAAACAATATTTACATGTGAAAGATTTTTTCAAGATTCTTATTCTATATGAGGTAAAATAGACATTTACAATATTTTTAATTTAAGTTATTTATTTTAATTTTATAATTATATCTAACTAGTGTAATATATATTATTTTTTAACAAAATTTGGAGAGGGTAGCTAATGACTTGAAAGTTGATAAATTTATTATTTGAAAGTTTATTATAACATTTGTAATGTTTTACGACTTGTTATGTTTTGTGAAAGATATTTGAATATTATTTTAATTTTGTGATATTTTATGATTATGATTGTTATGTTTTATAAAAGATTTTTTTAATAGAATTTTAATTTAATTATTATTGTATTTTTTAATCAACATTAAAAGAGTTCGAATACTAAAATTACTATTCATGTGAGTATAAACCTGGATACGAAGATTTTTTTTTAAAGTGTGGGTAAAAAAACTATAGTATTCTTCCTAGATCATATTCTTAGACATTTTCAATTTCATAGACTAGTTTATAAGTTTTTTGCATTTTAGCTTATAATTTATCACTTATAAATTTCAATCAGTTAAGACACAACAGGCACACTATAAAAGTTGTTTCATAACTTTTTCAAAAATTAATTTCTAAAAATTATCTCATTTTTCAAAAGTAAAAAGAGAAATCTCAAATTTAAATTGAGCCATAGAGACAAAATATATTATATACAAATATAAAAATAAATAATAATAAAATTTTATGGGTAATTAAAAATCTTAGATAATATGAAAAGATATATTACTTGAATAAAACGAGTTGTGTCGTGAAGAATTGTTATTTGATTAAGAACCATAGTGAACAATGGAAACAATCATTTTAGAGAACTTAATAAATTAATCACAATATACAAAAGTTCAAAATTGATTGCTTAGCACCAGCAATATCACCTTCCATAATTCAGTTAGCGAATCAAGAATTGAAAAGCCACCATCAGCGGTACAAAATATAGACACTGACCTTGACAAAAGGCGTCCATTGCTCCTGTGATTGGGTAACAGCTTTAGCTTTGGCCTATACAAAATTGAATCTTTCTACAATTTTTTTTTTTTTGAGTAGATAATTCATAGCAACAGAGTTATCATGCACATATAGGAAAGTTTTTTGCTCTTGAAATGGTGTCAACATCCAATAAAATAACAGGTTAAATAAAGAGATTATCTGCTGTAATTGATCATGAGTAAAGTAGCATATATCTCACACTGAAATGTGATGCCAACTCACTTAAGTTGATAGTTGTCACCAACCTAAGATTAATTACTTATATATATTTGAATTGGAATTTTATTTTTATATTTTATTTTTTTTATAATTATTAAAATATAAATCAATAATTTTAATAGTTAAATAATAATAATAATAATAATAATAATAATAATAATAAAATTATAACATATTTTTTAAAATTATTTTCTTTAATAAATTTTATATATTATTTAAATTAAAATATAATCAATAATTTAATATATAATAACTTTGATTTAAGTTTTTATGAAATATCAATATAAAATTAGAAAAGTGTTGCCGTAAGTATGATTAAAATGAGATGGAAGTTGATGTTAATGACAATCTAAAATAGTAAATTGTTTTAACGAATCTGTTTGTCAGCATTAATATTCTAAAAAGACATGGTAGCATGCGTGCACAATACAAAAGGGAATTGAAGTTGTAAAATAAAAGAAAGAAAGAAATAAAAAAAAAAGAGCTAGGTGGGCCTCACCTCTTGGGTGGCTATTTAAGTGACAAGTTAGATATGGAAAGGGTTATTGTGGTTAACTCATAAATATAAATATAGTTAGAGAATGCATGATGTGGTTGTCATTGTCAAGCTTAAGGCGTAGTTATGGCAGTGCCACACCAACTGGAGATGCATGCCGCCAATATGTTATTCATCCTCATAACCGGTATGCCTATCTATCTATCTACTTTCTTTTTTCAATTACCTCTTATCAATATTTTCTATTCTTCTTTTTCATTACATATACTCTTCTCTTTCTATTTTTCTCCTTTATACAAATCAATTCTCTATTTTTTCTCTCTCTCCCCGATCTATCCCTTTGTTTGGATATTAACATATAGAAGAAAATATTAGGGAGAAGACATTCACAATAAAAGTATCGTTTTTTATTATTATTTGTTTAAAAGAAAAAAAACAAAAAGTAACGAGAAGGGTTTTTTTCTTTAAGACTCAACTTTTCTCTCTCTCTTAGTAAGAGTGTGTTTATGTTTGGGACAATAAAAAAAAATAAGGGAGACAAAGAAACAAATAGAGTAATAAAAATATTTGTTTTAGAATAAATAATAAAATTATATTTTAATAAATTAATTCAAAATTTCAATCGATTAAATCGTCATTAAATATCTAAAATCATTAATAAATTCATTTTTTTTTACTATTTAGACGTCTGGCAAAAAAAAATTGTGACCTACCATGTTTCTCACATTTATTTATGCATATTTTTGCAAGAAAATAAAAAAGGTTCAGACTTCAACTTAAATCCACACAATCAAATAATATTATTCTTTTATTTCTCATCTATTCTTTATTATACTATCATCTTTTCACTGCAAAACAAAACATAAGGAAAAAAAAAGTAAGAGAGGGAAGTCACTTTTTAAACTTTTTTTAAAATGAAAATTTTTAAAAATAAAAATAAAAATATTGATATTTATGAATTGAACTTATTTTTCTAATTAGTTTAATTTTTATATAATTTATTTATTTACTCGTTCAAATAACTGAAAAAGAATTCCTACTTTTAAATTTATTTATCTAAATAATATATTATTTTTATCGTTTTTATTCTTTTCTTCTTTCTTTCATTTTTTTGTTTTTGGTTTTATTTGAATCTTGGTCCAAATAAAGTATCACGTTACACGTACAATGCCAGAAAGTGAATCTCACCAGCTGTACTCGCTGCTCATCATTCATCAGACACAGTGACCACTTTCAACATTAATCTGCTCTCTTCGTTTCTCCAAGGGTCACGTTACTCTCTCCCTTCCAAGATGTTATTGATTTTATTTTTAATTAAAATTAAATTTTAATTTGATAATGTGTGTATATTATTAAAATAAAATTTTAATTTTAATTAAAAATAGTACATATGAAATTTCATCTAAATTTTGTCTTTTTTAATTTAAAGATTTACTATTTTTTATGTGAGATTTAGAGATTCTGATATACTCTTACACACTCGTGTTTAATTAGAATACATTAATAACTTATGCTAACACATTTGGGATATACAAATCATTATTTTTTTTAATTTATTTTTAATTTAAAGATATTATAATAATTTAATATTTAATTTTAGAAAATAAAAAATCTCTTTTCTAGTTGTGCTTGATCTTCTCCCAGTCCACCAATCCACCATGATGGACATGCAATCTGCTACCCAGTGATTTATATCTAAAAGAATAAAGAAACTTTTTTTTTTTTTTGTCAAAGAGATGAACGATGATGATGATTGATGAGTTATTTATTTTTTAATAAAATAATTATAATTTTAATAGTAACGAAATCAATTGATTCGGTGGAGATTTGTGGGATAAGAAATTTGATGATTGAAATTTTCAATCTAAAAGAAAAATCAGTTGTAAAAATGAAGTTAAAGTGTCCAGCATGGCAGGGTCTATTAGTTCTTGGTATGGGGTCCTCCAACATGTAGGGAGATGTCACATGAAACATGTCGGAGAAGGCCTACAAGAAGGTGCCAGTGTTGAAAATGTCGGTGGCATTCAGCGACGGGTGTAGCAGGTGCACGTTCATGGGAGAAGAAGAAAATGCATTCACACTAGAGAGGAGAGGGTAGAGAAATCAATATTTTTTACTTTTTTAAAATTAAATAGAATCAAATCTATTTCTAGTAGTTATAAATAGACGAATTTTCATTTTTGTTTTTATAACTTTCCTTATAAGATTTAAAATCATTACGTTTATTCTGTTGCTTGACATCCATTATTGTTATACCGTGTCAACACGCATCACTTTTTTTTATATTTATAAAATAAATATTATTTATATATTTTAAAACAAATAATGTTTATATATCTTTAAGTTTATTGGTATTTAGAATATGTTTTATATATTAGTTATTTTTTATAAAAATATTATTAATTATATGTCATATTTTAAAATTAATAAATAAAAAGTAAGATATATACGTGAATATTTTAAGTTTTTGAAACTCAAACTTGATCGGAAATGGAAAATATTTTAATAATCTTAATTTTGACTTTTATATAACCTATATTAAAGATGAAAGATTAAAATTATTTAAAAAAAAAAAAAAGTTGATAATTTTAGAAAAATATATAAATTTGAATAGATTAAAAATAAAGAGTTAATGAAAATAGAAGAAGTGATTAGAAGTTATGCAGGTGGTACCTGGCGTGGAAGCACTTCATACTGATATGGGCAGTGTACTCGACCTTCTTTACACCAATGGAGTTTGGTTTCTTCAGAGGCTTACCTCAAAACATATTCCTGTTGGACATAGCAGGGCAATTAGCTTTCCTGGTGGATTGCGTGGTTCAGTTCTTCGTGGGATATCACGACGTCCATTCTAACAGTCTATCCCTTGTACTTGACCAGTCCCTTATAGCCCTTAGGTACCTCAAGTCTCGCTTCCTCCTTGACCTCCTCTCTTGTCTACCCTGGGACTACATTTACAAACTCTCTCACAACAATGAACTCTTTCGCTATCTCCTTTGGATCAGACTCACCCGTGCTCTTCGTGTCACCGACTTCTTCCACTCCCTCGAGAAGAACACTCGCGTCAATTACTTGTTTGCCAGAATCCTCAAACTCTTTGTTGTTGAACTTTACTGCACCCACACCGCTGCCTGCATTTTCTACTATCTCGCTACCACCCTTCCCCCTTCCCAGGAGTCTTACACTTGGATCGGTAGCTTGAAGTTGGGTGACTATGCCTATTCCGATTTCAGACACGTTGATCTCTTCAAGCGTTACGTCACTTCCCTCTACTTCGCTATTGTTACCATGGCCACTCTCGGTTACGGTGACATCCACGCCGTCAATGTCAGGGAAATGATTTTTGTCATGATTTATGTCTCCTTTGACATGATTCTTGGCGCTTACCTTCTTGGTAACATCACTGCCTTGATTGTCAAAGGCTCTAAGACTGAAAGATTCAGAGATAAAATGTCTGATATTATTAAGTACGTCAATAAGAACAACTTGGACACCCAGATATGTCACCACGTTAAAGATCATTTGCGCTTAAAGTATGATCGCACCTACACCTGCTCTTCCGTTCTTCAGGACATTCCATCCACCATCCGCACTAAGGTCTTTCTACTTACTTATATAATCTATCACTTCTCATTCCAGCTTACTGTCTTTTCAGATTCTATTATCTCATCAGCTTTTTTATTTTGCTCAATATTCTGCATGCCATGCACTCTAAATATTAAACAGTTTGTTTTGTTACAGATGCTTTCATTTCGTTCCTTGCATCTGCAGTATTACACACACCAAAGTTATTAACTAATTATGCCATCCTTTTTTTCCTCACTTCCAGACATTTATGTGATTTCTGATTCCTCTTTGCAGATTTTAATCAGTTTATATGAGCAGTTCATTCAGAAAGTTTCTCTTTTCAAGGGATGCTCTTCAGGGTTTATAAAGCAGATTGTAAGACATTCTAATTCTTTAAATGTTCCCACTAATCAACTAGGATATCAGAGTCGTATGGTTGGAATTTGAGGTTTACATTTTTGTATTTATATTTGAACTTTTCTTGATATTTGTTAGTCTTGTCAACCTCTAACCCTAACTTCTCACTTATTTGTTCATTATTGGATCTGCTTAAGTATAATTTTAGTGCATATTTCCTTCGTGAAATACTTAATCCCACCGAACCACTTTAAGTATACTTAATCCCCCCAGAACATAATTAAGTCTAAAAATGGTTGAAAGATACGAACTCAAGTGGCAGATACTGTCCCCATTACTGCCTGTGAACTCTGACAAAAGTTGATATGTCATTCTTGTAATCCATCTCATTCTCTCTCCTCTTAATTAAAACAACCAGTATTTGGTATATTACATTTATTTACACATAACAGGAACAGCAATAAAACTCGGCCTGTTATGAAAAGATACAAGGCAAAGATGGACAATAGAATGAGAAAGAATTCTGATAATTACTTACGTACGTGGACCTTTACAACTTATATACAAGTGGGGGTAAGCGTTTGCTGTCTTACTGACTATTCTGACATAAATAATGGGAAGTTATAACTGAGTGAACTAATAGGAAAATTGATACAATCAAAGAAACCACTGTATTAACTGTAGAATGGCTGTTGATGAATTTGATCATGTGACTGCATCTGTATTATGAAATAACACCTGTTTTTATCAGAAGTGCTTAATCCAAAATCTGTTTTAATAGGCAACCAAAGTCCATGAAGAGTTTTTCCTCCCCGGAGAATTGGTTATGGAGCAAGGAGATGTTGCAGACCAACTCTACTTTGTATATCATGGTGAGCTGGTAAGAATTCCAGTAACCCATCAATTTGTACATTTTTCTTATTTTTTCAGTAATTCAGAGGAACATCTTCAACAGCTGGTAAGAATTCTCCACTCATTTGTAATATATTCCAAATTTGCAGTCCTTGATTGTTGTGATGCTATGACAATACTTCTGCTTGAGATGAATGCTCAGTAGGAAAGATAGTTGGCATTGGTTAAGGCAATAAGATAGCGTCTAAACTCAAATTGACTTGTTTGCTGCTTATATTATTGGAAACAACTGCCTCCACTAGTGTCAACTGCCTGGACAAGGAATCAACAATATTTAGGTAGTTAGAAACATGAGTGCTGCCCTTTATATTCTGACCTAATTGAATGTGCCTCAAAACAAATTGCATAGAAGATAGTCCACATTAAAATATTTTAAGATAAAATGGATATAAGAAAACTTGAAATATATAATCAGAACCAGAAAATGATTTTAATATTATGCATCGCAGATATGCATAGAAAGGCATTGTCAATGATGAATTATTTTATATCTCATTTATAAATCTGGCTTGACAGCTGTTCTTCTTGTCAACAGCATGAGATAAGGAGGGAAGATGGTGACACAGAAGAGACAATCACATTGCATACCTATAGTCCCTTCGGTCAGGTTTCTTTTTTTTGCAACATGCCTCAAACTTCCACGGTTGAAGCTCGTGAATTTTGCAAGGTTCTGCGACTTGATAAGAAATCCTTCACTGAAATACTAAAGATATACTTTTTAGATGGCCGTATTGTCTTGAACAATCTCCTTGAGGTATGTTGTGATTTTTATAAATAAAAAGTCCCCTTCTTTTTCTTGCTTCCTTTTGATTATTACATCTATAACCAAAATCATTACTGAGGATGTGGAAGGACTCTGGCGCTAGATTTTTCTTTTGGGTTGGTAGTTTAGTGAATCTCGGAAAAAATTGCCTAACTGCATGGCTTCTAAAGATGGCTTATGATAGAGGAAGGGAAACTGTTTGGTTTCTTTTCTTCAGCAATTTTGAGATGATTTAGGCAACCAAGTCATTTAGAAATAATAACTATCACTTTCATGCTTATGATAGGTGTTATGGTAATTACATTTGACACATGGGATGTTTTAGGGTAGAGGAAAACATATGGTAGTCTGTTCTGTGGTCTTTTCACTGAAGGAATTCTTAGGCCTTCGGATAGAAATTCTATAATTCATGCTTGTACTTGGCTGACAGGTTAGAGACTCGAGTCTCCAGCGTAAGCTTTTGGTATCAGACTTCAACCTGACTATTGGAAACCTGGAAACAGAGCTGGCTACGAGGATGAACTGTGCTGCCCATGATGGTCACCTTGACCTTGTGAAACGTTTGATTAGCTTTGGAGCAGATCCTAATAAGACTGATTATGATGGCAGAACACCCTTGGTATGTATGAACAACCAATTTTCATGAATTCTATAATAGCAAATTCCCATTTCTTCATTATGCATAATTACGTATAGATAATTTATCTCTATATTCTCGCATTGCTTGTAAATTAATTATTCTGTAGTCTCTACAATACGAGTTAGTGAAGCTTGTCCTTGGAATGAAAATCTTAGTATTCTGTGGATGAACTAATAATACTCAACACAGTAGCATCAAACAAATACTACTATATAATTCATAGGTTAATGTCAGGACTTCAGGTTTGGATTTGGTTTTTCCTCCTGTTTCCATCTTAAAAAAATCAGAAGAAGAAAGAGCATAGAATAGTCAAATGATCAAATACAGTGGTGAGAGAGTGCATTTTATTAACTTGATTTTATGTTTGTTATAACAGCATATCTCAGCATCAAAAGGATATGTAGATATTTCTTCCTTTCTTGTTGAACAACGAGTAAATATCAATTCGACAGGTTAGCTTTTGAACTTTAAAACCCAAATCAAGGATAGTATTTTATTGAATATGCTTCTTTGAAGCAAAAGATAGTGTTACATTTTAGACACCCATTTGTTTTAGATAAATTTGGCACCACTCCCTTGCTTGAAGCTATCAAGAATGGACATGAAGAAGTAGCATCTATACTTATTAATGCGGGAGCTATCCTTACTATTGATGATGTTGGCAATTTTCTCTGCATGACTGTTGCAAAGAAGGAACTGAACCTTTTAAAAAGGGTTCTGGCTTGTGGAATTAATCCAAATGCCAAAAATTATGATCAACGTACGCCTCTTCACATAGCTGCCTCTGAAGGTTTGTGTACAATGGCTGAATTACTTCTAGAAGCAGGAGCAAGTGTTTTATCTAAGGACAGGTATGGTCCAAATATTGAGTTAGCATATCTTATCAGATAATACTTTATATTCCATTAGCAGTTTAGCACCTCCATGATTCTAATGCAAACTTGGATTGGAGGGATCTTAGAATAGCATTTTTGTGTTGTTTTTTGAATTGCAAAATAACATCTTTCAATATTTCCTTCTGGCAGATGGGGAAATACACCTATTCATGAAGCTCATACCGGTGGAAATAGACATATGATAAAAATGCTTGAAGTTGCAAAAGTTTCTCAGTTGGCTGAGTTGTCCAATAGTATTCACGAAACTCAAGGTATGATTAAGTTTCCGCGCACATAATACCATCTTAGATGATCTTTAGGTGTTTGGCACATTGACATTTGAACTTGGGTTGTAAATACTCTTCATCTTGGATGTTAGGGATGTCAAGATTCTTATGTTTGGTAAGCAATTAAAATTCATAAAAAGCATTCATGTTATGTCCTAGAATGGAGGTATCTTGCATTTATAAGTTTAACTATTAGGATACCAAATACATACATAAATTGATTAATTCTTTCTTCTTCTTTTTTTTCTTTCATGTAAGCATTCTAACAAATCATATATTACCATCAATTTTGCAGCAACATCAATGTTGCAGTCAACAGATGGAATTCCCAGAAAGAGATGTATAGTATTTCCTTTCCACCCATGGGATCACAAAGAGGATAGAGAAGAGGGAGTGGTCCTATGGGTTCCACAAAGCATTGAAGAACTTATAAAGGAGGCAATGAAATATTTGGAAATTCCAAAGGGTTCCTGTATTTTATCAGAACAAGGTGGCAAAATTGTTTATGTAGACATGATTAACAATGATGAGAAGCTATTTCTGGTGAGTGAAGCACAGAATGAAGTGAAATGTTCTGGTCATCCTACCCCAAGTGTCCAGGCACAGCAGTAGGAACAATGTAAACGCAGTTACCACTAGCTGGTTAATATACTTTTCCTGACCCGACAAAATTTTCTATTCCAGATCAGAACGTGTGGAAAATAGATCCAGAAACAAGCAGCTGACAAAAAAGAAAGGAAAGATGAGAGGGGGAGTTCTATTAAACTATCAATGTTCAATCAATTTGCATTGCATGTCTGCAGTTGTTGTTAGTAATAAACATTCTCCTATCCCTCCCTCTTTCAACCCTGGTCACTCTTAAATTATTATTATTATTATTATTATTATTTTCTAGAGAAATGTTATAATGAAAAGGAAAATAACAGGATCTTAGACGTGCACGTGGTTAAGTACAAACGAATTGCTGCAGCTACAAAATATTGGCGCGTCTAATCAGATTGCCATGTTCATTCACGATTACATGTTTGCGCTAATCAAGCATTTTATGCTACTTAAATCATGCTCGTGCTTGATGAATTCGTGAATTGGAATTGAGAGAGAATTCAGAACTGGAATGATTTTAAACACAAAATAACCAACCATATTACATCAGCAATTACATGTCAGCTACCAAGATTATATCAGCACCACCATCGCATCCTATCTGTGTGTGGATTGATGGACGATCAAAGAGAAACAAAATTTTAGGGATTTTAACTAATTAATTTTTATTATTACTGTTGGGGTAATTATTGTGAAATTGATAGGTAATGTGGCATATAGAATGAGGCATATTAATACAATAATAACCTTATACCCAAGCAAGATGTAACTCAATGGTTGGAAAATCTTAACGACAAAGAGAATCCCCAACTGCCACATGGTGAGTTGTAGAGTGAAGAAAACAAAGTATATAGCTTGTGTCTTTCACACTCTCAATATGATCAATTAAAGGTGGGAGGGTGTCTGGCTCGAGATGGCCACTCCTGAGTTTCTCGGACCAGGCTTCATTCCCCTCACTCCCTCCCTTCTTGTATTTCCAACTCTTATTTTGTTGGAAGGTCATAACTTGAGTTATACGTATTTAAATGAAGTGATCTAGCTATTGTTGGAAAGCTAATAGAACAATTTACAATTTTCAAATAGAAGTGGAGATAAACTTTGACGTCTAAATTAATGAAAATCGCATCAAACGCAGAGGATGATGTGCTTCGTTTAATGTTAATTTGGGCACTGCTTTGTTTGATAAGCATATATTGAGTTAGTTACTTCTGTCTAAAGTGAATAAAACCAAAGCCAAATTAAAGTTATGATATATAGTCTAGTTTGAACATTAATGATGTCAAAATCACAGCAGTTGATGCACACGTTTGATGCAGAAGCAAAGGGAATGATGACTTGGTGAGCCTATGACCACCTCCATTTTTTTTAAATGTATATAAATTATCATAAAAACAATTTATTACCCTCCACACACACATATTTTATATATATATATTTTATCTATTTAATTAGTTGAAATTTTATACACTACGTTTGCATTTTAAAACTAATTAGACTTATTATGACTATAGTTTTTAAAACAATTATTATAAAAATTAATAGTTTTATTATATACGATAGTTTATAATTATATTTTCAATATATTTAAATAAAATATCTCATTTTTTTTATATATTATTTTTATATTTAATTATATTATGTATTTTTTATTCATTCAAATGTTAGTTTTATATTAATTTTTTACATATATTATATACATACAAATTTAATTTCTTTTTCTAAGTAATGTTTTTTTTACTGGTCCGTTAGCTAAAGGTCTGGCTCCCCCACTGGCTCGGTGGTCGTCATTGCTGTTTTGTTTTACCATCTAGTTTTCTAATCCAAATTTAAAGTAATTTAGATTATTAGATTGGTTTTCAATTTTTTTATATTGCTAGAAGACTATTAATAAATTTTTATTTTCACTTTGTTACATCATCTTTATTGAAGCTTATTATTTTTAACACAAATTTTTTTTTGTGTGTGCCTAGGACCGCTAGTATTCAAATACTATATATTAGATATTTGATTAGTCTCGGACAAATCGAGCAAGAATACAATAATTATTATATAATTAAGGAAAACATGAAACGCGAGAACAAAATTTGAATTAGTTAAAAAAGAATAAATATATTAAAATAATAAGATGAATTTAGTGAAAAGACTAAGAAAACAAAGTAGCATGGTAATTACAGAGAAAGAAATATGAGTGATACAGTAGAAGATGACACGTGTAGCACAAAATTGTAGCATGGGTGGGCAATTTTGCACCACTTAGTTGCAAGATTCAAGTTTGGACAGGTATCACCTCGATCTTCTCTCACTTGTCAGCCTCAGAAATTCAAAAACACATTTCATGATTCGCCACGCCAACTCTCTCTAATATATCCAAACCTGTCCCTCTTTCACCCCAAAAAATATCTTCTCTCCCCCGTAGTATTGATGCCTTTTTTACTCATCGATTTTACTAAATAATCTATTTTAAATCTTAATAGTGAATGCATACAGGGAGAAGAGTGTATGTTCCAATTTTAATCATATTTTATAAATTAAGTTAAACGTCATAAGACATATTGAATTTATAATAATATCAATTAGGTCTCTTTTGTAACAATATATATCAATTTATTGCCCATCCAAAATTTAAATATATAAATTTGGCAAGAGGAAGTTAACTATTTAAGAATAAAATAATCATATATAATATTTTTAACAACGTACAAAAATTAGTTCAAGAAAACGATTTAATCGTAATAATATTTAAATATATATTCTCAATATTATATAATATTAAATTACAAACTAATATAAAATTATGAGAAAATTAAGTTAAGCACAATTAAGTTAATATAATAATTATTTAAATAATAACAACATATATATATATAATTCTTTATTTATTTTAAAAAAATGTTTAGAATTATCTTTTAAAATTAAAGAAGTATGAGAATAATTTTTGGGTAGAAACTCATTTAGACCAATTTATTGCATTTGTTCTTACTTAATTAAATAGAATTCTCAAGTTTGAATTTAAAGATATTATAAAAAGAAAAATTTTAATATTAATAATGATATAATGTAAGGTATGTTTAAAATAAAATTTTCTATAGTATTTATAAAAAAAATTTGATAATGCATAAGTTAGAAATAAATTTTTAGAAAAACTAATAAAAAAGAGTTTTTACAAATTAGTTTATTTATAAATAATTTTAATTTATTAATAAATTATATATTTTTTCCTTTATGAAAAAAATTCTCAAAACATTCCTCTATCTCAGTTAAAATTGTATCGTGCGAAAGACACCTATAATTTCATACTTAAAAAATCAAACAAACCGGTTTAGCATAATTTTAAGCAACTGTGGTCATATTAGTGAGTTTCATACATCACATTTATAATAGATTAATAAGACAGTCAGTAATAGCTCGCTTACGGTTTTAATGATTTTCTTTTTAGCAAATTCTTGATAGACATCCAAACACAGATTTATGAGAAAAAAAATATCAACGTAGCATTATATAAAATGCAATACTATATTTTTCTATAATATTTTTAAAATTATTATTTAAAGAAAGTATTAAATAAAAATTAAATATATTCAATATTTTGAAAACATAACAAAATATTTAATATTTCTATCTAGTAATTTACATAATTAATAGAAGAATATTCTAAAAATATTTTCAGTTCTTGTATAAATTTGTAAAAAATTTAAAAATAAAAATTATTATATTTTATAAACTAAATTTTCTATAAAGTAGTAACAGTTAAAGAATGAGCAAATTACAACAAAAATACATGATTAATATTAAATATTGTAACATTTTAGTAAAACTTCATATTTGAATTCGTTAGCCACAGGAATAAATGAATAATAAAAAATTAATATAAAATCATTAGATTTTGTTTGGAGGGGTGAATGGTCATTTGACGAGTAGTGGGCCCATGAACCACAGGAGACGCCCTATAAATAATTGACGTGGCAATTTTATTTCTCCGATCAACGCCCACCGGAATTGAAAAGAAATTGAACAATCGAAATTCGTTTTCCCTTTTCTCTCTCTCTCTAGGGTTTCTTCAGACGTTTTCGTTCTTTGTGCGTAATTTATCTGTCCTTTAGGTTTATTTGTCAATTTCTTCCGCTTTTGTTTTTGGTCCCTGGGAACTGCGAATGGACGTGACAGTCACTGCCGTCCGGTCACCGGCGATCGTCCTTGGAAGACCGATCAACGGATCTGGCTCATCTCGGTTCGGTTCCAGTTTTGGGTTTTCCAGAAAGGTACGGTTACTGTGATTGATTGTTTACGTGTTCTGTTTGTTAATTGTTATGCTGGTGATGTGAAAATTGAAATAATCTCTTACTGGTACTTGGAATCAGGGAAATTGTAAATGACTTTCTAATCCCGTCAACATAAAATAATACTTTCGGTGCAATTGCATGCGTGAAGAGATTAATGAGTTTGATGTTGATGTTTAGCAGCTATGCTTCAGTTCAGTATCTATCCCCAAGCAAGGTCGTAGAAGAGGGTTTGTAATTAGAGCTGTATCGTCATCTCCGGAGGAGTCATCGGAATCGGAATCGGGTGGCAGTGCCAAGATTGCTCCTCTTCAGTTGGAGTCCCCAATTGGGCAGTTTCTTTCTCAGATTTTGATTGATCACCCGCATCTTGTGCCTGCTGCCGTAGACCAGCAGCTTCAGCAGCTCCAAATTGATCGCGACGCTGATCAACAAAAGGAAGAGCCTTCTGCTTCAGGCACTGATTTAGTTTTGTACAGGTTTGTTTCATTCTCTCCATCTTATTACGTTGTAGCTTATATGAAACCTAATCCATTAGATTTTGGTATAAGGTATTGCGAAATTTGTCAGATGCTATGTATTCAACTTCTGTGCCATTTTTTATGGTTTAACTGGATCGCTGTAGTACTTTTACTTTGACTTTGAGAGTATATAAGAATTTTTTCTTAACTACACACCTTACTGTAATTTTTGCCTCTGATCTTTACCAGAATGGTGAAAGTCACTTTAATGTGCATTTCAAAAGAAGACAGTGATGTAATGTGCATTTCAAATCTGATCAAATTGTTTACATAATTATATGTATATGCCTTGTGTTTGGTGAAGAAAAGGCTGTCTCTTCTTCTCTCATGGATAGTCTGGACACTGTTAAAATCAATGAAATTAATTTACCTCTTCTAAAGAATTGAATTGTAGTCAATGGAATCTATTTACTTTTGTGAAAATGACTCTTCTGTAATTGTATTTAATTTCATTCCTGCTAAAAAAATGTAATTGTAATTCATATTCCACTTTATCTCTACTTCTATTTATAAATTTGAAAGTGTTTGTGTTAAACAAATCCGCTGTTGACCATTGTGCTGGCTTCCAAACTTTTTCAGGAGAATTGCCGAGGTGAAGGCTAATGAAAGGAGGAAAGCTCTGGAAGAGATATTGTATGCATTGGTGGTGCAGAAGTTCATGGATGCTAATATTTCTCTGATACCCTCAATAACCTCAGATCTGTCTGGTAAGGTTGATTTGTGGCCAAACGAAGATGGTAAACTTGAACAGCTTCACTCACATGAAGCATATGAGATGATTCAAAACCACCTGAGTCTCATTCTAGGTTCCAAAGTAGGAGATTTAACATCGACAGCTGAAATCAGCAAATTCAGGGTAGGGCAGGTCTATGCAGCATCGGTGATGTATGGTTATTTTCTTAAGCGAGTTGACCAAAGGTTCCAGCTGGAGAAGACAATGAAAATTCTTCCAAATGCAACAGAAGAGAATAGTGTTCATCAAACTACAATGGACAATGCAAGACCCGGTATTGAAGAGGACACTTCTCAAGTGATGTCCCATCCTGAAGTATCTACCTGGCCTGGTGGGGACGTCAGTCCTGGTGGATTTGGCTATGGTATAAAGGCGACCAGGTTGCGCAACTATGTGATGTCCTTTGACGGCGATACCCTGCAAAGATTTGCAACAATTAGATCCAAAGAGGCGGTCAGCATCATTGAGAAGCACACAGAGGCATTGTTTGGAAGACCTGAAATTGTTGTAACTCCCGAGGGGGCAGTCTCTAAGGATGAAAATATCAAAATTAGCTTTGGTGGATTAAAGAAACTTGTTTTAGAGGCTGTGACTTTTGGTTCTTTTCTCTGGGACGTTGAGAGCTACGTGGACTCAAGGTACCATTTTGTCTTGAACTGAGTAAGGCTTTGTATGCCTATCCTCCTCGGAGCCACCAGGTGGGACTTGGGCGAGTTCTGTTTGCTCCCATACATTACTGGGCATAGTTCATTGTGCGTTAGTACTGACTCATGTAGTATATTTAAATGTAGCTTGGGTGTTAAAAGTACAAACTAATTGATCTGTATATACTACTATAAACAATAAAGTGATAGTGGCTCTGGATTTCACTGATAAGGTTATTAGAGGTAGGTATTTGCTTATTTGTCCGCTTTATTCCCTGCAACAAGTTCATAAAGCGCATCAGTGTTTGGTTAGTTGTTACTTCTTTCCTCCTTTGACGCCTTTGGTTAAATGCCTGAAATTTTCCTATTTAGGTTCGCACAGTGTTAAGTAGGTTGTTAGATGGAAAAGAAGGTCCTAGACAACTTTAGTTATGGGTCAGAGTGGAAGTGAGTAAAATTTATTTACCGCCTTCTCATAATTTTGTAGCATCAAGCAAAGTGTATAAAGTGTGATCTGGACCGTTGCTTTATAGCCTTCTCTCTCTCTTGTATCACTGGGCCAACCCTCAACCAGTAATAACTAACATGGACAAAGAACCTTGGGTTACAGACAAGTGCACTCCTATTGTGGAATCATTTTTTAACCCAACACAAGGATTCCACCAATGTTACCCACGTTCTTTACAATTTTTTTCTAAAAAAAAAAGAAGTGGGTACTTTTGTTACTCCATTCTTTTCATTTTTAAATTAAAAGAAAATAAGTTTTGTATTAAAAATAAAAATTTAAGTTTTTATTTTCAATGTAATTTTTTATTTTATACTATGCATATTACATGATTAATTATTTTTAACCCGCATTCAGACTTTGTCGTTTTAATTATCTTTATTCCATTGTTTTATTTTATAATATGTATTTAATAATAATTGAATAACTTAAGATAATTTTATAATAAAATAGTTTTGAAATTAAAAAAGAATCAATAAAATTAGTATAGATGTCACCCATAATTAACTAATGACATGTTGGGTAATCCGCCGCATTGACAAACACATTACAGCTATTACAAACATATGACAATTATAAATGACCATTTTAGTTTCTCCGATTGTACGTTATAGTCAGCATAATTCTTGAAATTAGTAAAAATTTAAATAGCATCTAAAAATGAAGATTAACTTACAATCAATTCATCGCCTCCAATTAATTAATGGGTTAGACATACAGATGTGACACATTAAGTGTCTTATTGATTATCACATAAACCGAACCATTTCCAAAGTCAAGACATAGCAAGAAATATACAAGTGAGAGGTGGAGTATATTTGTAAGCTCTATAAACAATTATGGCATAAAAAATAAGAGTTATAATTTGTAATTTTACTATTGTAGTTTAAACCTTAAATTTTCAGAAGAATCTAAAGTGGGCTTTATGAGTGCTTTGCCAATAGCATGTTAAATAAAATTTATGAATTATTTTAATATTTTAAAATTATGAAGCATATTGTGAGTATATTCTTGAGTATCTTTTGAATATTCTCTCTTATCCGTTTTAGAAGAATCAAATCGTGCTTAAAAAATATATAAATTTAATACTAATTAAATTAGTTAATTTCTTAAATTATCATAAATTAGCTAATTTGTTGCGTGTTAAAATGTTAACAAAGTGTGATTCACTCTTGACAAGACATTAACCTTATCAGATTCAACTTGCCAACAATTGAATGACGGGATATCGCTTACAAATTGTGCAACTGTCTTTCTTTATTGCGGACATAACAGCCATCTCCGCATTTCATAAATTGAATAGGCCAAAGGAGTTACATGGCGTTGGTTTTTTGAAACAAACACACTAGTTGTTGTATCTAGTATAGAGTGATTAATGCCACAGTGGCCTGTTCACTAATCTTGTTTAGGCCAGTACATATATATATATATATATATATATGCTGTGTATTCAAAATCCACATTACATCTTGGACAACACCACTCTTCTATTTCTATATGGCAGAGGCAGAACGTAATCCCTTTGACATATTCACAACATGCAAAACTTTGCCAAATATATCATAATAAACAACTTTGGCATTGCTTTCTTCAATCTCCAGAGACATAAATCCTTGTCCATCATAGTAAAACTTCACCCCATCTCTCTTTTCTTCATCGATGTCTCCTTTCCATGCCTTTGAACCTCCACCGCTGGTTAAGAACTGGATTTGGCTGCAACAACACTCAAATATCTATCATGATTTAAAGCTGATTTAGTTAACAAGCAAGACCAACTTAATTATTAATACACACCTGCTTGTGCTACTTATGTGTTCCAAGCAATGGTCATGCCCATTAATGTACATATCCACATCATTTGCCTGCAATTTTAATGTTATCAGTAAAAGGGTGCACCTGATTTTTCACTAGGCTAGGCTAAAATTTTCTTAGTATACAATGAGCTAAATGACCTCAAGGATTGGCAGGAGCTGTTTTACGAGCTCTTGGGTGTCACCATGGTGTCCTATGCTTCTTATAGTATGATGCCCCACAACAATCTTCCAGTTGGCAGTAGAATCCTTCAATGCTATTTCTAGATCCTATGTTGAAAAAATACACACGAAGACAAGGCAAAATTGTATTAGATTGCTTTTTATCTTAATGTGTTGTGGTGATATAAATATAATGGTCGAGAGATTTACCTTTAAAAGCTTTAATAAATATTTCTCCCTTGGAAGCACTCCTCTCCAATCATACTTGTGGTCCTTTGGCTTAAGAAAATACTTATCCACAAAAGGTGTTGTATCAACGAAGAAGAACTCAGCAATTTCTGGGGAGTTTTAAGATTAGAAAAATACATAATGATATCCATAATTTAATATTCAGGACAAACTTCAATTGAGAAGCCACCTTACCAGTATCAAGAATAAATGATCTTTGGCAGATCCATCTAGGATCAATTTTCTGAAGGATTGGATTCAATTGTGCTTCAACATCTCCCCTGTAGTCATGATTGCCCAAGACTGCAGCCAATGTAAATCACATTTGGTGGACATAAGAATGAAAGATTAATACAGGAAGGAATGGTTTCTCACATATAAGCATGGTAGGAATTTTTGGCTTATGCATCTATCGGTATCAAACAGAACTCACCGTTATACCACTGCTTTTGGAGGCTCTTGGCAGTGTAGATTTTTGAGAAGGAATTTTCAAAGGCAGGGTCGTCTATACCAGTCAATCCATCATCATAGAAATTGTCTCCGGTTGATATCACAAAGTCGATATTTAACGTAGCAGCAACTCTCCCCATCTGACATACACAAAGAGATGAGTGTCTAAAAAGCACCAGCTTCTGCTTTAACAGGGAAAATTCAATGAACGTTTGTGTTAACTAATTAGACATAAGCATCCTACAAAAAAAAAAAAATGCCTCAAATGAGCAAGTAAAAGGATTCACAAAGATGCCAGTGCTAAGTGGGGTATGGAGGAGAAATAATTATATGATCCATGTGACGTGTAACTATATTTTTTCAATTGATCCCAAGTCCGGACCACAAAGTCCTTGATCATATAATCATTTATCGGTTGGAAAGGGTAGATGTAACAGCCTTACTCTTGCAAATAGAGGACATCAATCTTACCACTGCTCCAAGTTTTTGTGACAAGTAATGAGAAAAGGGATAGAAAGAAGGAAGAGTTTTGTGAGTGAAGAGTGCATGTAAGAAAGACCTGAGTAGCAACTTCAGATTGGTTGTACGTTCCTTTCCTTCCCCAGTCTCCGATGACCACAAAGCTAAGTGAGCCATCAGCTTTGACAGGGTGCTCTAGGCGTTGGAGCAGACCTGATACACACACAATACATACACTAATAAAACCCAGCCAAATTCCCAAACCACCCATGTTTCCAACTCTTCACTTGTAGGAAATCTTTTACAAGAAAATAAATAACTCTTGAGTTGATGAGCATAATGGATCTTAAGAGCATATCCCATGGTACAAAAATAGTAGAGTTGTTTAACTCATTTTTTTTGGGCCCCACTTAAGAACTTAAAATGGTATTTATAATTGCCTTACAATTCTTAAAAATTATTGAGAATAATTGCTTATAAAGCAAGCATTAAGATTTGTTACGTCAACTATAAAACTACAGAAAAACTGAATTTTAAGTTTAAGAACTTGACAAGCAATTCCCATATATAACTTACATACTAATGGCTCATTGGCATAATTGTCCAATCAATATGCTAACGGACAACTTGAGAAAACTACGTGGATGCGAACCGTGGGTGTTAACTGGGCCCCACATTTCAGTTTGTGCAGCTTCGTTGCAACTTCCTAGCTCAAGACAATCTTGCTATGATGCCTACGTATATTGTCCATTTAATTAGAACCAGTAAATTCGAGTGCTGAATGCTTAAGCAACGTGTGATAAATGCAGAGTTTGTGAAAACGTATGGGTAACTAATTGATTCACTCCAATTTAGTTTGCTTAAATTGACAGGTTCAAAAAGGTTGGTATTATTGTCACAAATTCGTAAGTGAATTTCCTTTTATACATCACCTGCGAGTTCTGTGTTCTTGCTCTTCTGGAATTCACCTTATAAAATAAATTGAAAGCATGCATCGGAGTTTGGACCCTAATTGAATTGTCTTTAGTTGTTAATTATGGTCGTATATGAATGCTGGTCTATAATTGGATATCAGCAACGTATGTTTACATTTCGCTATTCTTATCCACAAAACCATGAGGATTTAATACACTACATATTCCTCAAAATATTAAATAATACAAAGCCCTTAAACTTTTCCAACTAAGGTAGGTGGATTGAAATTAAGTACATATATATAATTCATACTTTCGTTTAACGTACATACTCAAGCATGACATGAAGGATAGGTTTGCAATTTGGATCGGTGTATTCAATCTCAATCTCTAAAGTCTACGTGGAAGAATGTAGCTGTTTTGAAGAAGTCAATCTGTGCAAAACGTTGCCAAAAACATCATAGAAGTCAATGGTGGCATCCGTGTGAGTCAATTTGACGGACATGAAGCCTTGGCCACTATAGAAGAAATTTAGGCCTCTTCGATTCATTCGTATAATGTCTCTTCTCCAAGCCTTTGACCCTGCCCCGCTAGTCAGTAACTGAATGGGGCTGCAAACAAGTTCCTCTATCAGATAAATATATTGTTTTGGTTTTGTTCCGTATAAAAATTTATATTATCAATTCATTTATTTTTACCTCTCTGTGTCACTCATGTGTTGAAGACAATGATCATGCCCGTTCATGTAAAAATCAACGTTATTTGCCTGAAATTTGAAAGTAAAATCAGCAGAGTTAGGTAGAGGAGGAAGTAGGAAATTATTATTATTTTTTTTGAGATCATCTTCAGTTTTTAGTTACCCGAAGGATTGGGAGAAGCTGATTTATAAGTTCTTGAGTATCACCATGATGCCCAACACTTCTAATGGCATGGTGGCCAACAACAATCTTCCATTTTGCTGTTGATTCCCTCAGTGCCAATTCTAGTTCCTGAAACATAATAATTCACAATGTTATATAACCTTATTAGAGCACTATTTGAATCAATCATACAGATATTAATGCATTGCAGACCTTGAGTAAGTTGGTAATGTAAGGCTTTTGTGGGCCAATTCCCTGCCAATGGTACTTGTATTCATTTGGTTGAGTGAAGTACTCATCAAGAAAAGGAGTGGTGTCTACAAAGAAAATCTGAACCAGGTCTGCAGGAGAAGACATGAGATTAGTGCATGGATTTAAATGCATAGAACATGAAGAAGCAAGAAAATACCTGAATCTACAATAAAAGACCTTAAGCAAAGCCATCTGCTATCAATTTGTCTAAGGACTGGGCTCAGTTGGGCCTCTGAATCGCCCCTATAGTCGTGGTTGCCTAACACTGCATTCAAAAAGTATATATATATATATATATATGCTAAGCTCTACGAGACTCATAGTATATATATCATGCGTTAAGGAAATTACCACTGTACCACTGCTTTTGCAGGCTTTTTGCAGTGTAAATATGAGTAAATGAGTCTTGAAACGCCTTGTCGTCTTCACCAGTAAGTCCATTTTCATAGAAGTTGTCTCCGGTGGAAACAACAAAGTCGATGTCAAGCTTCTCTCCAACCTTTCCCATCTGCAATCACGCAGCACATAAATAAACATGACATTAGACATATGAATCAATGACATGATAATGATGATGATATAAACATAAAAGCAAACCTGGAAAGCAACTAGTGATTGGTTGTAAGCACCTCTTCTTCCCCAATCACCAAGCACCAAGAAGCTAAGAGATCCATCCTGTTTTGAAGAAGAGTGTAAAAATCTCTCTAGTTCTGCAGATGCATCAAGAATGAAGAAGCCAAAGCTGGTGACGATGATGATAAAGAGAAAGGACATGGACATGGACATGGACATGGCTCTAATGGGAACACCAAAACAAGCCAAAGCTTGTCACTTTAAAAAAGCTTGATGTAGTAATGAAAACGGTTCAAATATATTATGTAGACCCACCACGTCAAATAGATGGAACAATATAATAGGAAGTTGTTCAAAACTAAAGTCACACTGAAAAAACAATTACTTGCAAAATTATTAACGTGATGGGGAAGTGTTGATAATTGGTAGGTGCAGTATGCAATGGATTAGAGAAACAAGTTGGTGATATATGCGAATATGCCATGCAACAACAGTGCCTATGCGTAGAATATTCCAAATCCATTTTCAAGATAAAGGCATATTTAGGAGAATATCCGGATACTCTCCTGTGCCAGCTGCTTCTCAAATCTTCATAATTTATCTAAAATAACATAACTCATCAAAGCTACTTTAGGAAATATTTTTTGTAACCATTTTTATATATATTTTTCGTAGACTTGTATGATTTTACCACTTCATTTTTTATTTTTTAAATAAAAATCATAAAATTAAATACGATTTTACTTTAATATTTTTAATTCATACAAGTTGTAAATTAAAACACGACTTCTTTAAGATTTTAATTTTTTATTTTATCGTGAAATCAAACACGTCTTCTGTTTTTAAATTTTTTTGTTTAAAATTTTTAAAATGATATTTGTAAATAGAAAATTTTTAAAATAAAAAATGAAGTTACGAAATGCATAAATAAGAAACCAATTTACAAAAAATAAATTAAAAAAAGTTGTGTTTAATCACATAATTTCTATGAATTAAATGTCACGACTTTTATAAATTATAATTAAAACCAAAGTCGTGTTTAATGTCACGATTTTTATAAATAAAATTATTTAGTTTTACGATTTATTAAAACAAATAAATTAAAATTTAAAAATCATGTTTTAGTATACACGACTTTGATTTAGAAAAAAAAATCATATTCAACTTCTGAAAAAAAAATATATAAGTCATCATTTGGTTTACGATTTCTACCGAAAAAGAATTCTTAAAATGAAGAAAAAAGATATACAAAGTTATATGTGGAAATGGTGAGCCTATTTCAGAAATTATTTTAAAAATTTATTCACGTGGGGAGTAAGACAGCCTTAAAATGATCGAAATAATTGCTTCCCCCCTTTGTTGGGAAGTAAATAGACTATTATATTGTTTTGCGACATGGAATATTATTAGCAATTCTCATCCCATGTGATGTGTCCAATTACAATCATTATATTCGGCTCTTATCCTCTCTCCTTGTCCAGTTTTCATATTTTACCTTTTTTATTTTTTATATTGAATAATTAAATTAATTAACGGTTTTAGTTTTTTTTTTTTTAACTGTAAAGGATCTGGATCACATTCTCTCATAGCATGGTTACGCCGCCATATTATGAATGGAAACCAATGGTGTAACTCAAATAAATTGACGATGGACATGTTAGAAATTATTTAGAAAATTGATAATGTCACAGTTGATTTATTAAAATAAGATTTTTTTAAACAAATTTGGAAATCGACACTGATATTATCAACTTTACTTTCTTTAATTTTTATATAAAAATAAACAGTGGTATTTTTTTTTAAACTTACAAGTTAGAAGTTAACAATTATATATATATATATATATATATATATATATATATATATATATATATATATATATATATATATATATATATATATATATATATATATATTTAAAATATATAAAAATAGACAATGCAATTATCTACTTCTTTTTGTAATTTGAAAGTTTATAATAGTATTGTTGACTTTTTTTAAATATTTAAAAAATAAATAAATGTATTCTTTTATTTATAATGTCGGTGAGAAATTTGTCTAATAACTTACCATTTATTCTTATTCAGTAATTTTTCAAGCAGAGCATAAACTTATATTTTACAAATTATTGAAGTATAATATTTTTTGTTTTATTAATTTAAGTTATTTATTATTCTTTTTTATCAGTCAGAAAAGAAAAGATAAACTACGCAAATAAACAAAATCAATGGTGTCTCAAAAAAACAATCACCAAAAGCTCATGTTTTTATTTATTACTTTAAGCTCAAATATCATTTGTTACATTAATTTTATATGAGTACAATATATCTTAATCTCATCTTCATTAAAATCACTCACAACTATTAGTTATTACTTTTTCTTTCTTTGCAAACCTTATTAGTTATTACTATTTAATGTATACCAATACGTTATATTCCTTATTTCTAATGTTCTTTTTAATTAACTATCATTATATGCTCTGTCACTTTTAATAGGTTTTTAATTAATAAACCATTTTCACAAAATTTTATTTGATGTAATTAGGTCTTTACGTGTGCCCCAAAAGTGGGCTAACGATATAATAGGTATTTTGCCTTAAATTTGATGTATGAAAGTTAAGTTTTTAAATATAAATTTTTCATTTTAAATTTATAATCAAAATTAATTTTACAAAATAGAGATAATTTAAAAACGGTGGTATAAATATTCAATGATTTTTTAATATCTTATTAAACTTGTGGAGTAGGATTATATATATTATATATATGGACGAGGATACTAAATTTTATCGGCAAGAGGTCAAGTGATATATATATATATATATATATATATATATATATATATATATATGTGAGACTACTAGTTCATTTATGATGTAATTATTATTCTAGTCAAAGTGTATCAATTAATTCTATTTTGAGTAATTAACTCTTTATTTTCAGGAAAATTTTGTAAATTTATGTTCACATGTTGAGTCTTAATCACGATCTTGTAGGTGCAGAACAATGGCATGGCATCATCACTCTCTCTCATAAATCATAATCATAATCCATCATCCATGCATTCCCCCTCCAACTCATCAGAAAGGTCATGTATTGTCTTCCTCATTTGAATTTCATGATCATTTGAATTATCATAAGCTGGAGTGCCTCATTATATATTAACTATAAGCACATTTCTTCATTATGTATGCTTCGTCAGAGACAGATGAAATTAATTTCCATTGCTGTGCCTACCATTATATTATATTATCTAATTCCATAACAGGGTATCCATCCCCTATACACCTCTCTCTTCCTTTCCTAATTCAATTCCATGACCAATTCTTTCTTAGGGACTTTACTTCGTAATCCTAGGCCAGCATCACGATATAAAAATGTGTTCACTAAGCCACACTTTATCAAATTTGAATTTGATTTATTTTTCAAATCTAAATCTTGAATATGATTTATTTACCTAAGAAAAGACTTGCCTTATACTTTTCAAAGTTTAACTTGACTTTAAAATGTATGTTTACTTTGTAATAAAACTTCTAAATATATAAAAGTCCTTTTAGTTATGAATTTAATTAAAATACACTAATAGTACAAGAAAAATACCCATTTTTTTCATTGAGTTACATTCTCTCAACAAGTTTATTTATTTTTATAATAATTATTTTAAAATTTATTTTTTAAATATTTTTTATTAATTAACAATGCATGAAAACATATGCTAATAAATTATAAAAATAAAACTCATTAAAAACGCCAATAGACCTATAATACATATCAGGTAACTAATTTAATTTTTCTTATACCAACAATAAAATTTAATTGTGCTCACTTCAAAATTTTCTTAAATAACATTAACATTTTTTCTAATTTTTAAATAAACGCTCGCATCTCTTGTATTTTAATAAAGTAAGATTTACATATCTTATTTTATTTAATACAATGACACATTCACTCATTTTTAATATTATTTAGGAAAGGTCATTTTTAATATATTTTTTAATATTTTATTTAATGAGTGTCATCTCAGAAACAAGGAAGGTAAGCACAATTTTTTCATTAAATAATCTAAATATATTATAGTGAAAATTTAATATTATTATTATTATTTAATTAAATAGATTTTAAAAACTATCTTAGCTTAGTTTATTTAATATACAGGTCTAACCTAAGCCAAGTGGTATGATCTGTATTCATATTAGCACCATCGACACAAGATCATTCCATGAGTCATGTGAACCTGCCAATGCTGTCTTTGACAAAAAATAAATAAATAAATAAATAAAATTAAAGCAAGCAAAGGAATTACCAACGTTTGATTATGGAAATAAAAAATTAATAGTTTTATACACACTAATCCTTTATCTGTGCATGGTGATGACAAGCGTGTACATATTACTTACAAAGCCGTAATTTACAATATAAATACAGAAAAGATTGGTACTGATAATTTATTCAACATGATACGGTGAATTTATTGGACAGAAAACATGATTGAACAATTTAAACTACTGGTTGGGACCTATGAGTGAGAGAAGAAAAGCCCTGTAGTGGCCGGATGTTTCTGAGTGAACTGCATCGTTAAGCGTCTTCTTGTATTTCTTCAAGTATTCAGCTTTGATGTACAGTAAATCGATCTCAGCCCTTGTTACAATCACCCTTATAAGTTTTGTGTCATCAGTCCCCAAACCTTTCATTGCCTTGCGTAAGACCTGCACGGTGTCAAATGGTAACAAATTTTAAAAGGTTCACTTTATCCTTACAAAATCAGCACAAGATATTAGAGAAAGTGGAATTTGTTGAATGCATATTTACATTAATAAGTCATGCTAATTGGGGTTAGGATCCTAAATGTCAGCCTTCTGATCAAAGTATCAAACACTGCACCCTCTGCAGTGATTTTTTTACCCTTGGGAGGTTCCCTAGTCTTGACCCCGCTAAAGCCTACATGTATGTACTCCATGTAGATACATATTAAATGATCGACTTTATCAAGTTTTTAATATTTTCAACTATATAATTCATTTGTTTCAAGAATTCAGTGCTAACAGATCGTTCAATGAAAAATATTTTAACAATTAGTCTAACATAATCATCTTATCTTGCACCACTTATCACTTGATTCTCACCCATCATCCTTGTTTCTTACAAGATGAGGCGTTGTCATTGAATGCAAACATTGTGATCTCCATCCAAGTATAATGGCATTACGAGAAGCAATTACATAAAAATGAAGCCAAGGGGAATACCTTCGCAAAAAATTTTGCAGGATTCTCAGCACATTGAAGTATTGTCAGAAGTGCAAGAGCAAAATTTCCTGATGTTTCCTTCTTTACCGCCTGATATAAATTCAGCTTAGATAAGCACCAGAAAACGATGTTGGGAAAGACTATGTTCAAAGGAAATAAAAGTGGTAAAGATACCTTTTTCAATGAGTGTCCATACATGCTATTGTAAAAAGAATCTGTAGCAGCCAAATGTGCTGCACTCCGTTCACTGAATATTAGCACAAAAGTCTTCTCATCAGTTCCCAGTTTCTTCTCCCCTGCTTTATAGAGAACCTTCGCATCCATCTCAGCCATCTCTCTATTTACCTCAGGGCCTTCATGACGTGGTGTGGTTACATATGCAAGCAAAATCTGAATCAAGGTTTTTACATAAATGTATGAGTAACACATTGTCTGAAACTCTTGGAAGGAACTAAGATGTGATTAGTATAGAGACTAAAAGGAATGAGGCAGAATTTTTACATCCAATGGAGATCTACGACAAACAACTGAACAAGGTTTCCCTCAAGAGACATGCAGTGAAACACACTTGCACATTGGAATAAATGGATAGACCAGAAAATTAGTCCACATCCAACCCATAGTTGACTAGTGATTGAAATATTGCAATTGCCAACAGGCATTCAATCTGGATCCAAAATCATTTTGTTGGCCTTGTAGCTAAATTCTTGAAAGGAGTAACTAGAGAACCTTCCCCGAATGATGTGGTAGAAGTCATTCAGCTATAAATTTCTGAGCAGAAACAGAGATCACAGAAGTGGCTTTATTGGAAATATCTAACAAAGATCTAAAAAATAACCCCATATGCACTCGATGAACATTTGCAGTCTCATTGTAGTTTAAATCTTTTTAGTATCTTGGATACTTGAACCAATAAACAACCGAAAGTGCCTCACTGATGTCATGCACTATAACGGGTAGGGGTGCTAGGATACAGAAAGAGTACAAGACTTTCAGATAACAGATAGAAACCTTGATGTGATTAATTCATGATAGCTAGAATGTCTTTCAAGAAAGTAAAACACAGACAAGGACAAAGGGAAGATTCACCTTTTTATGATCCCCGGAGGTGTTTCTTTCAATGTCATGCTCAAGATAACCGCCAAATTTAGCATGGTATATCTGTCTTAAATATTGCAGCTGTGATGAAGTTCGTGAACATATTACTTCAGTAGCAGTTTCAAGATTTTGGGAAGTTAGAGACTGCTTAAGGATTACTGCATCACGTCCAGCAGGGTCATGCATCCAAAGCAGAACTGCAGTCTAATAAACCAAACAATATAAGCCAAAACTAGGAAATGAAACATATCCGTTTCACTTGTCTAAATTTTAAGATGCATATAATTTGTGTCATAAAAAAAAACAATTAAAATGATAATTATGAATGGGTATATAATTCATGGAGTTGATAAGAAACAACAATATTAAGTACCTCACACTTGCCAGAAAGCTCTGAAGATAAGCGTTTGAGAAGGTCCCCAGAATACATAGTTCTGTATTCGTGTTGGATGTAGGCACGCTGGGTAGCATCTCGATGAGCAAGTATATTGATGATAGCGCTAGTATCACATCCAAATCCTGTCGGACATTGAGTTAGCACAAAAAAAAAAAAAAAAATGGTTATTAAGAAGGATATGAATGGACTCTTCCACAGGAAATGAACCCATATTGTCAATTTTGAAGTGCATAGATCTCAACAATCGTAAACAAAAATAAAATATAAGGTGAGTTGATTTTGAACTGTAGAGGATCCATTATGCATAAAATTGGTAAAAAAGAAAAAGAAGGAAGGAAAAGAGAGTACCCTTGAAAGCAGTGTGAAGTTGTATGGCATCGTCTCTGGGGGAAGGAGGAAAAGGGGGTAGAGTCAGGGTGGACATGATGATGATGATGTTGTTGTTGTTTGTTATTTTCTTAGGAAGAAACAAAAGAGAGACATATCATCAAACACAAACGCGTAAACTAAAACCTAAATGATTGCCGTAACAATAGAAAGGGGATCGGTTCACCTAATTCAACCCTTCCCTCCCTTTTTCTATTTTTCCTCATCAAATTACTTCTATATAATACCTTTTCATCACTACAAATTATTTTAAATATTCTTAAAACTTTTTTTTTTCTTGATCCCTCTTATTACAAAATATGGCGTTGATATAAGTGTTACGTCGATTATATCATATTAATAAGAATTAAAAACAAAAATATATACAATTTACATTATTTGTAAAAAAAATACTTAAATTTTTTTAATATTAATATAAAATAAACATATGAAAAGTTTTAATATAAAATAAATATTAGAGACAAAAAAAACTTGTTAAAACTACAAATATAAAATTTGAATTTAATTTATTTACTTATTATAAACTAATTTTTAAGACTTATCTTACATATTTAAAGGTTTAACCAACCAAAAAAAATATACTTATACAATCTAACCTGTTTAAAAATTCTATAACGATAGTACTATAATTTTTTGTTTATGCATATTTATACTATATAGTTAATTAATGGTGTTATCCTTTTGACTATTATCATTTATGATTATACAAAAAATATAATACCAAAATCATATTTTATCATGTTTGTTTTAATATTAGGAATTACCATCCATACTAACACCATAACAATCAACAACATGACATAATCATTCATGACAATTATCAATAAGACCCAAATATCACTCACTATAACCCATAACAAGAAAAAGTCATCTTAAATTTTTCAATAGAAATTTGTTCTCCTTTTATATGTTCATTATAGTTTATTGTGTAACTAAATACATATTGACATTTATTATATTTGTAAAAGTCAAGAAGGATGTAAGATTTCTTAACCAATTATTTCTTCCATAAAAAGTAGAACATAGAACATGAATAAAGAAAGGAGATGCAAGAGAAGAAAAATGAGTGTAAATAAAGATGAAAAAATAACTTACAAAAGTAAAAGGCCTTCAAATAAAATAAACTAAATCTTAAAATTATCTCAAATAAATAAACTAGATTCAAATCTTATAATTATAAATTAGGTCATACTTAGTTGGATTAAACTTACATATTTTTATTCTTAAATACTTATTTTGTATTAAAGTATTTATATAGGTTTATTTTATACTTTAGAACTTATTTTATATTATTATTTTACATACTTGAATATTTTTTGTTTGTAGAGATATGTTAAATTTTCTTCTAGGCTTTGTAAATTATATTTTATTTTTTTTAGTCTCTTTAAGTTTTTTTTTTTTGTTTTTAGTCCTTTTTTTCTTTTAGTTTCTTGTGGCGTGGTACTCTATGACGTCATCAATTATAACAATATAATCGTTAATTATGTTAGAAAATTTCAATTATATTATTTATTTTATATTGTACTTTTTATTCTTATTTTTTTTATTACATATTTATATGAATATGATTTCTCATAATAATTTAACTATTGAATTAGTCAGTTTCATGATAGATTTGCTTTAATATTGTGAGAAAAAATAAGGGACTAAACCTCGAAACAGTAAAACAAAAAAGAATACATTTAAGATATCTATTAGATCCCGATAAAACAAAAATTAACATATTTATGTAGTTAACACGTCTAACAACTATATTATATGAATTTAATTTTTATATATTGTAAGTATAAATATTTTATAATATTAATTAGAAATTATATTAAATATAAATTTTAAAATAATTACCATAAAAATTAACAAATTTAAAATATTATATAATAATATATAATTAAATAATAGTGCAAAAACATTTTTTAAATATATTTTAATTAAATTCATTCTTAATACAGATAAATTTATAACAAATCAATCTAAGTCGTCCCTTGATATTTCCTCAAAATAAATAACTACAATGAAGGAGTTTTTAGTGTATAGAAAACGGCGCGCAAAAATAAAACAATAAAGTCAAATGAAGTTTCCATAGGTGTACATCTGCAGGCTATCATTTAATTTTATATATTATCATTAGTTAATATTATAATCTAAAGGCTCAAGAGAGAAAGGTGAGGAAATCTAGTGATAGATATATAAAATTTTAAATTTTAATTATTGTAATTATTTTTTTTATTACTAAAAAAATGGTCGTAAACAACCACATTGTTAATAATAATAGTTTAGTAACCATTTTTCAACTCCTTTCAATTATTCAAAAAATAAATTATCATTTTATCTTTAAATTTATATAATATTTTCACTTTAATCATAAAGTAAAAACAAATTTTTAAAAGTTACAATTTTTAAAATTGTTTTTTTTTTTATTAGTCTTTAAGTAAATGTTAATTTGTTAACTTTATTAACACATGTAATATGTTGTGTGATATGATATCTCATTCATTATATAATGTGTTATCCATATTATTAGGAACCAAAATACAATCAACATGAACCAAAATTAAATATTAAAGTTGTTTTTATCTCTCTTTCATTGTTCCTTTCTCATTCTTCCTTTGTCTTTTCTCTCTCCTCACTTTCTTTTTTTTTTTTCATTTTTCATTATTCTTTTTCTCTTCTCTCTCTACCATTTTTCCTCTCTCTTTCTCTCTCTCTTCTATTTTCCCTCTTTTTTTCCTCCTTTTTCATGTGTGTAACTTCTTTTCGGTAGGAGAATGATACACATAAAAGAGGAGATGAGTGTTTAAATTTTTTTAACAATCATCTTCTATTTGCGTGTATTTCTCTCATACTAAAAATTTTCAGTACAAGAAATGAGTGTATTCATCTATTTTTTTTTCTTTCTTTCTCTCTTTAAGTGTCAAGTAGTGTCTAACTATCTTGTCATGTAACATCTATGTCAATAGAAATTAAAATAAATATTTAAATTATTTTTTTTCTTCTCTCATAATTCTCTTTTTTATTATTCTTTTCGTTTCTTTTCCTTTCTCTTCCATTCTAACTTTGCCTACTCTTTCTGCATCGTTTTTTCTTTCTATTTGTCATCTCTCTTTTCTCCATCTCTCTCCTTTTTTTTCTTTATCACATATCTCTCCAATTTATCTTATTCTCTTTCTCTTTTTCTTCTCTCTTAAATTTTTCCTTTTCTTTCTTCTTTGTCCCTCTTCTTGCTTTTTCCCCTTTTTCCCTCCTCTCGAGAAGGAAGTAGAGAAAAAAAGAAAAAGATAAAAGAATATATAAAAGAGAAAAAGAAGATAAAGATAGAGAAAAAAAGATAGAGGATGGAGAGAGAGAATGGAAGAAAAAGAAAATGATATGAGATAGAGAGAGAATGTAGCCTCCTAGAAGACACCTTGTGACTATGCTTAAATTTCTAGGAATACAAATTTTTTTAAATATAAATTAATAAAAATATCAAGAAAAAACTATCCATAAATGTAAAAAGATTATAATATAGATAAATTATGAAATACTAAATATATCTAATACATAACAACTAGCATATGAATATGTCGTACAAAACCTAAAAAGAAAGATACATAAATGAAACTTTTAAAATACTTTCTTGTAGCATGTGACTCTAGGATTCATCATGAGAACATTAACCTACTTAGAAACTTAAAATAATAAGACAAAAGTTCTAACTTCTTACTCATTCTCACAAGTATTATACTAACTTCTTCTTCTAAACTATTTTATTTTAGTCTAGAGATAGGAGAGAAAATATAGATAAGTTAGAGGGAGAATAGAAGGGAGAGAGGGAAAAGGAGGAAATAATTAAAGTAAGAAGAAAAACAACTTAAATATTTTATTTTAGACTATGTTGACTTTATATTAGTAATTGTCAACACGAATGTCACATGGCAAGACAACAAGGACATTGGTTGACACTTAAAGAAAGAAAAAATGAAACAATAGAAGAGAAAAAAAGAGAAAAAAAGAGAAAGAGAGGTAGAATGGGGAGGGGGAGAGAAGAGAGAGGATATAATGAAAGAGAAAGAGAAAAGATAGAAAAAGAATTGTAGACAGAGAGGAAAGTTAAAAGAAGGAGAAAGGATAAAAAAAAAGAAATAAATATGGGGGCATGGTAAGAACCATCCAAGGAGCTTGTGTAAAGAGGCATCAAAGAAGGAAGATAAAGAGGCACCGAGAGGAATTGGAAACACTCCTAAGAGAAGATTGAGCTAAATAAAACTACACATTTGTATACATATTTTGTAGGCCAAGTGGAGGGTCATGTACATTAAGAGTAGCTCTTGTATAGGGTTTCTTGGGCTTGTATTGGTCCATTTGTATAGAGTTTTGAACCTTTATTTTTCATTTAGGAATTAGCCTTAAACTTGTGAAGCTATTTGCTATTAGGATTTTTTGTCGCAAACATTGTTTCATCACTAAAACAATTGTTGATTTCGTCGTCAATTTCATTGTTAATGGGCTTTTGACCTAATTCTTTCCTTGGGGTAGCACTTGAGCGAGAAGAAAGCTTACAAGGGAACCTTGAAAGGTTATCCAAGCTTGTTAGATACTATTTCCTTGGAGAATGAAGTTTCTTAAGCACTTACTTTAGGAGAAGCTTCTCAAGTACACTTACTCCTGAAGCTTCTTAAGCACATCTTACTTTTGAAACTTCTCAAGCACACCTTACTTATCTTGAAGCTTCTTAGACACACTTACCCTTCAAAGCTTCTCAAACACACTTAGCCTTGAAGCTTCTCAAATACACTTATCCTTGAAGCTTCTCAAGCGCACCTCACTTATCTTGAAGCTCTTAAAGCACACTTTACTTAGTTTTGTGCCTTTGGGCACTGATTAAAGTATGATTAGGATTAGTGCTAAGCTTGATTAAGGTGATCATATATAAACCTTAAACCCCACGTACAAATAACTTTTTGACATTTAATGAATTTAAGCTTTAAGATTGCAAGACTAGTTTTCTCTTTGTTCTTAGTAAAGATCATCATCAAGAGTCTTTCGAGTCTTGTGACAGATTCTTATCTTCCTTATCGAGAAGTGCATCATTGTGGCAGAATCATCTTCTATCATAATCTATTTTATATTTTCTTCTTGTTCTTGGCTTTTACCTATTTTCTTAAGAACTTAATTGAGTTATTTTTGGTGTTAAAATGAGATCCAAATTTGGGGTTTCATAAAAAAGAAAAAAAGATTAATGAGGAGGGAGAGGAGACATGAAAAGAATGAAAGAATGAAAAAAAGAGAGAAAAGAACTTAAATATTTCATGTTAATCCTTGTTGATTTTATTTTGGTCCCTAATAACATGAAGAATATATGGTAGGACATTATGTTGCACTTAACATGTCAAATCAATATTGTTAACATCACTAGAAAACAAACATTCAACTAATGACTAACATAGAAGATAAAATACAACAACTAAAGACTAACATAGAAGATAAAATACAACAACTAAAGACTAACATGAAAGTAAAAATACAAAAATTGAAACTCTTTTTTCTCTGTTAGAAACTAAAGTGTCAAACCAAAATAATTATTTACTCATCATTCAAGAAAGGGTGCAATACCACAAAGATGATCATTTCCAACCATTTTTTCTAGAAAAAACAAATGTCAAAATGTCAAGAAAACTACCCAATAAAATAGTTAAGTAAGATACATCAAACATGTATTAATAAGCTTGTTTGATATACAAACTTATTTTAGTAATTTTTAACTTATTTTCTTAAAATATTTCAATTAGTTTATAACTTATAAATTATTAATTTTTTCTTTTTTTACTTTTATCTTCACTAATTTATTTAAATACCTTTTTATCTATTTTTATTTTAGAAACTTTTTGATTAGTTATCACTTTCAGGAATCTCATATCTTGTTTCTCACTTCTTTCACTTTCACTAGTAAGAGATTTTAAAACCTTGTTATGATTGCATTGCATAATTATATCTTGACCAATTCCCAGGATGATCTAGTATTTACTTTGCTCAAGAAACATCTATATTGCATAGCCAATGACAAACTTAAATATATTGATGCTGATGTAAACTTAGAGAAAATTTCCACTGAGACCTACAATAATATTGCTAATTTATAAGGAAACCTAGACACTATATAACATTTATTTTCTTTCTCATTGATGAATTTGGAATATTATTTTTTGGTTTATTTTTTTAATGTCAATCTGTTTATTTTTTATTAATTACCACATTATTTTATTTTTAATTTTTTAATTAAAATATTTGATCACTAAATTATTTTTGATAAAATCATAAATTATTTTGAATAATTTTTTATAAAATTAATTGCTTCTTTTAAATTTTATTTTTAATAATTGTAAACAGACATAAATGAATTGTTTCTGGAATATTAAATCTCTAAGGAGATAGAAATGGTGTTATTGTGTGGGAGAAGATAGGGATAGGTGAATGTGAGGAAAGGATATTGTTGAAGATTGTTAGTGGTCCATGTCAGGAATGAGAATCAGAATGAGATAAAAGCAAAGAAACAGAAAGGGAAGTTAGGATAAGGACAAAAGGGGCAACAGGTTGTTGAAGGGTGACACGTGGTGTGGTGTGGTTTAAGAAAGGGAGAGGAGGAGTTTCTGGAATGTGGTGTACCTAAGCACTTTCTGGAATGTGGTTGTCCTACTCAGCAAATCTAAATCCAAAATTTGGTCTATATGAAGGAGATTCCCAGAATTGAAATCCTGGGTGGGTGTCATTGATCTGCTTGCTATATTTATTATTATTATTATTAGCATATTAATATAGAAATTGGATAATTGCATGGTGTGTTTGAGGAAAGGAAGCAATGGCAATGGCTATGGGTATGGGAATGGGATGTGGGGGTATCATTCTGAGGGTAAGCGAGGCATCCACCTTGATTCTCACGTCAGGTGCCAGCGGAGCCTTCACTGCCCTCATTACCTTCTTCAACGCCGTCGTTTTACTCCTTCTCTCTCCCTTCCGCAAAGGGACTGTCCTCTCAGCGCCATTTGCCTCTTCCTCTTCCCGTAGGACTTTGGCCATTCTTAGAGTGTTGGATGATGCTGATAGAGATAGAACCACTCTCAGGGATTATTTCCTCTTCCCATCCTCACGCCCTTATAACACCATTTTTACTCAGTCTTGGATTCCCCTCTCTCCTACCATTCATATCAGGTCTCCTTTATTACTCTATTATTATTAATATCAATATCATTATCAATATCAATTTCTCATTTTCTTTTTTTAATTATGCAGGGGACTTCTTCTTCTTATGCATGGACTTAATGAACACAGGTTTCTATTTCTATTTCTATTTGTATTTTCTAATTTCCCCTTCCCAACTCATTTACTTATTATTATTATTTGCTCTGGCAGTGGCAGATATACTCGTTTTGCAAAGCAGCTCAATGCTAATGGTTTCAAGGTTTACGGGATGGATTGGGTTGGTAAGACCCATTCCTCATTTCTCATTATTCACGTTCACTTCCACCCTTTATATTATAAACACTCTCCTTTTTCTATTGCCCTTCTTCCCCTCTTGCTCACTGCTCACTGCACACTGCACACTATGCTTTCTACAAAACACTTTTCAATTGCTCCTCACTTTTTTTAGCCTACACTTTGCTTTTTGACATGCGCCTTTTCCTCCAAATTCACCTTTTTGCACCTGTTGGTCTAGTAATTCAATATCAAATATAAATGGATCTTTAACTATTTTTTATTCTCTCACATGACCACCATTTCTTCCTCATTATTACTGAGGAATTCTCTATATTTGGATACATTAGAGATCTTTCTTTCATATAACCTTAGAGATCATTGCATTTCAACATTCATCTATATTTGGATGTTGCAGGAATGAGCTATTTGGATTCCATTTGTGCAATAAAGTAATATGTCAAACTCCTATTTATAAGTAAGTTTAGTGTTTGAGAGTATTGTGATTGACTGGTATGTTAAACTTTCAAAAACAAGACAATGCATGTGCAAGTGCATTGATTGTGTCTCTCAAGTCTGGAAATATATGGATTTTAAATTAATAATTTAATATTCTAAGATGCCTCACATAGTCACACTGGCTAGGAATATGGCCAACCCTCTTCCCTTAAGTTAGTTTTTGGTGTTGAGTAGGTCATAGTCCATTCCTTTTTAATATGTTATCACAACCTATTCTGATGTTTAGTCCCGAGCGTGAGGTGGATGTGTTAAGATGTCCCAGGTCATCTAGGAATATGACCAAAATAGTTTTACAAGACTTGGGTGATCTTCTTCCTTGCGCTATCTTTTATTGTAGGTTTATTATGTGTTTATTTTTCGTAAGCAGGTGCGTGGTGCTTTTCCTTAGGTGCCTACTAGAGCAGGAGTAAGGGCCATTCAATAGTGCAACATATGTTCCCAAATGCTTTTTTAAATAATGAATTAATACAAGTACCTGATTTAAAAATTACTTATTTAGTTCTGGTCCCTCCAATATATATTAAATTGTTAGAAAATGAAAATTTTAGAAACAGTAGGATGTATGCTCTTCATGGCCTCATGGGACAAAGTTGTGACTTCTTTTTATTCCTTTCTAGTACATTGTGTTTTAAAATCTTTCTCGTCTCCTCAATATTTGCTCAACTCTGATTTTCTGTTCTGTTTACACCTAGGCCACGGTGGAAGTGATGGGTTGCATGGTTATGTCCATTCTATCGATGATGCTGTTTCTGATATGGTATGTTTCCAAACTGCATTCAACAAAAGTTTTGACAATGTATAGATAAATGGTGTTGTGATTTATGTTTGAAGTATGCATAGTGGTGGGTTAGCAGTTAACGAGAGATGCAGTGGGTAGGAGTATTACTTTTAGATTTTATTATCTAATTGAAAAAGGTCTCCAATATGATAAAGAATTTTCTCTTTTTGATAAACAGAAAATATTTTTGGAGAAGGTTCTAAATGAAAATCCTGGACTTCCATGTTTCTGCTTTGGACACTCAACAGGAGGAGCCATTACTCTTAAGGTAAAGTTTTTTTACAAAATAATATTCTAGCAATTATTAATAAAGGGAAAAGCTCAAGAAGTATAAATGATTTAGCTTTTGATTCCTATCTTCATTAGGCTCTGCTTGACCCGAAGGTTGAATCTCGCATAGCTGGTGCTGTATTGACATCACCTGCAGTTGGTGTTGCCCCTTCTCATCCAATTTTGGTGGTGAGCATAGTAATGATTGTGTCCAGTTTATCTATTTGATTATAGAAGATACCACCTGTTCTGAATGCATAAAACATGACAGAGTTGGCTTATTCATCTCCATGTCTTCTTCATTGCAGGCACTTGCTCCTATAGTATCATTTTTGCTGCCAACATGTCAATGTAATTCTGCATATAAGAAGGGGTTGCCAGTGTCTAGAGATCCAGAGGCGTTAGTTGCTAAATATTCTGATCCATTAGTTTGTACTGGACCTCTTAGAGTACGTACTGGTTATGAGATTCTCAGAACTACAAGCTACTTGCAGCAAAATCTGAGAAAATTGAGAGCTCCATTTTTTGTTCTCCACGGCACTGCTGATTCAGTAACTGATCCTGATGCTTCTAAAAAATTATATGTAGAGGCCTCCTCAACTGACAAAACTATCAAACTATACGATGGTCTCTTACATGACCTGCTCTTTGAACCCGAACGAGATGCTATCACACAGGATATAATTCGATGGCTGAACAGTAGAGTATGAGGTTAAGTAGTGGTGTGAGTGAAAATATCATGAAAATTTTCATCCATTGAAAATTGTAGAAGCACCTTGTCTGGGTGGATAATTTCTGCCTCTTTGTATAGGGAAGAAAATTGAAGCTGAGTTACATAAATCGAGGCATTCTTTTTATGTTGAAATCCTTAATCCATGTATTTCAGCTTCGTTTATAGTTAGGATCAGATTTTACACCTAGATAACATTAGAAATATTTACTACTCTTTCTTGTTTAAACAATTATTATTGTCTCTAGATATAATTATGCTAATGACTTTTTTCTTTTTTACAAACTGACCGTTGTTAGTATTTGATATGATGTATAATAACGAATGTTATTATAATTATTAAGAATTCAAAAAGAAAAAAATTAAAGGAAAAAATTTTAAAATATAAAATGTATCGTGTCAACAACAAGATCTCAGTATGTTTGTAGATACTTTAATGAAAGGTATTACGCCAGATCGTACAGCAAGTAAATATATGTCTCACGTATTATATATTTTACTCTGCAATACTCATTTTTAATTTAGTGTCAGCACAAAAGAAACATTTAATTTAATCATTATTTGTACAATATTTCATAATAGTTCTTGTTTAGTTTTATTACAGCATCGTCAGTTGAAGTTATAATGAAATAAAATATAAGAATTATGCCGATAATGTTTGATACTAGTCAGTAGTCAAGACTCCCTCCTATGACTACACCGTTATTGAATGGTATATAGTCTATGTGTATATTTTTATGCTAAGACGTGATAATTGTTTCCAGTTTTGTATACATAGCTCATAATAACTGCATGTCATATATGATGATGTTATTAGGACAGGAACTAACAGAAACGAAGCTAAAAGTGATTTATGTTGAAGCTTGTTACATTTTGAAGATAAAAGCATCTAATAGTGGAATGAAATAGGTGTTATGGATAAGGTGCAAGCAGGAGTAGCATTTTACATTAGTTGAAAAGAAGCGACATTATGGATATGGTTAGAGTTTGATACAAGTATAGTTAATTAGCGTTGGCATTGACATGTTTGACGATGAAATTGTAAATTTGTCGTATCCTTCGCTTGCACTAAGCAGCGCTAGTCACTCAGTCACTATCAGTGAAATAGTATATTAGCTTGTCTTGTCTTTTCTTGATGATACTCAAAACTAACACTTTTTATATTATATTTTGTATATAATAACGACAAACCGCGAGGGAAGAGAATTCAATTAATTATAGAAGAACCCCTCTCTCTCTTTCTCTGCTTAGCAAGTCATTTTATTTATCTTTCAAATTGTAGGGTTCCGTTTCCAAATTCCAATTCATCCATGGCATATCCAGCTAAGAAGTTCATCAACGACCCAAACGGTATACATTTCTTTAATTCTTTTGATTTTCTCATGCTGATTTCTCTTACTCTTCACAATGAAATTCATCCACTATGCCATAGCTATTACCCTTCCTCAAACAAGCTAGGAAACAATGTTCATTCCATATCATTTTACATGCTGCCTGGGTTGGGGATGATGTAATATTAAAGATACACTTATCTTGGAAGTTTAATAATTTCAGCTTCTATTGATTGCAGATGTTGTTACCGAATGCATTGAAGGTCTTGTGCACACTTATCCTGGCCTGCAATATTTAGATGGCTTTCCACAGGTGAGGTCATCATTACTCACACATACATACATGTTTATTTTTTATGTAGGATGAGAGGGATAAAAATCGTAGGCATAGACCAAATAGAGAGAATAATTCTCAAGATTGGTTAAATTAAAAAGATGATAAAATGAATAACAAGTATCCTATTTATAGAGTTTATTGGCCTAACCATGTGTAACTAACTAATCGTATACTCTAATACTTAAATGTATTGGAACCTGCCTCTTTTATGAACAATGAAAGTTCCTTGGTATTTTAATTTTTCTTATTTGCACCGAGGAATGCAGGTGAAGGTTGTGATACGTGCCGATGTTTCATGTACAACATATGATAAAGTTGCTATCATATCAGGTGAGGTACTGGGACCATCAATTGAGCTTTGTTCGTAGTGCCACTTGGCTTTTCTACGTTTTCAATCGTAGTGCTTTTTTGCTTTGATTTTAAGGAGTTGTACTACTAGGATTCACATTGAAATATATTGGGATTGACTGCTGGAAAGAAAACATATATGTAGCTTTACAATTCGTGATGAATTTTCAAGAAAGAACTAAATTAACCTATTCCTTAGTTTTATTCCTAAGTAGCATGTACCTTTACAATTCCTCATAAAGGGGGAGGAAGTGGCCATGAGCCTGCTCAAGCTGGATATGTGGGAGAAGGAATGCTGACAGCAGCCATCTGTGGGGACATCTTTGCCTCTCCGCCAGTCGATTCAATTCTAGCAGTATGGTTCCATCTTATTGTTGGAAGTGATGTGTATATTACTCTTTCAACTATGAATATACTGGTATTCGTATTATGAATCTGATGCATATGCTCAATGCTCTTTCAAATTAGGGGATACGAGCTGTAACTGGTCCTATGGGATGTCTTCTGATTGTCACGGTAGTATTTGTGGTTTTCTTCACTGATACTTTAGTGCTCTTTCTTGTAAAATACAGGTTTTTATGTTGCACTTTCTGATCAAAAAGGAAAAGGCAAAAAACATATTAACGATATATTTCTTTTATCTGAATGTGAACATCAAGATGTGTTTTTGCAAAAGCAGAAGTCTTAAGTAGAAAATACTACATCAACTGATTTCTTTCATCCGTTTCTCTCCCATAGTTGTGCATTTTTTTATCTTTCCATTGAAACCCACAAATTTGTGCTGAGGAGCTGGGTGGTGGTGCTAGTACATTGGTATATGTTTGATATTCTACTCATAGAAATCAATGTCTGCTGTATTTAGGATAATAAGAGGTGAAAAAAAATTAAAAGAAGTTGCCTTTTTTTTTTCATTAAAAATTTCTGGTACCCTACATAGTCAGTTTTACTTTTTTTAGTATGATGTGTGGATTTTGCACTAGTGTGGTCAGATCATGAGGAGTCAATAGGATCTGCTTTGTTTCTGGATTCATAGTGTTCAAATTTGGGTGTTGATAGAACTATACTGGTGATCGTTTGAATTTTGGTTTGGCTGCTGAGCAAGCAAAGTCTGAAGGTTACAAAGTAGAGGTATGTTTGGACTTTAGATGAGGTTGTTTTCACCTTTAAGCTGTAACAATTAATATTATATAAATAACGAATGGTGAGTATTTTGCACTGTGCAGACTGTAATTGTTGGGGATGATTGTGCCTTACCTCCACCACGAGGAATTGCTGGAAGAAGAGGTTTGGCAGGCACTATTCTGGTCCATAAGGTTTTTTAACAAATTCCCCTCTGTATCTATTGCATTCTGTATGTTTTGACAATAAGAAATGACTTTCTGGCGTTTGTAATAATGTGAATTTATTTTCTTGTTGAAATTTGCATTACAAGTATCAACAAATTATATTATAATCTAAGTTCTTTTTTACTCTTATATTTAATCATATTTTTATTTTGAGTGAGGCAGGTTGCAGGAGCTGCTGCCACTGCTGGCCTTTCTCTTGTTAATGTTGCTGCGGAAGCAAAACGTGCATCTGAAATGGTGGGAACGATGGGGGTTGCATTATCCATTTGCACACTTCCTGGTCAGGTTACATCAGATCGTTTGGGCCCTGAAAAGATGGAACTGGGTCTTGGAATTGTAAGATACCTTGTCTTTGTAAACAGAAATTTGAAAACCTCAAAATTTTTGTAATGGTACAAATATGTTATGCTAATTCTTATATCCTGAAAAAGTTCTTATAGTTATTTGTCTGTGCATTCAGTTCATGGGACTCGAGATAATGTCTTTTTTCTCTTTTTGTATGTTTGTTTTTCCTTTTCTGGTTGATCTAGCTGGATTTCTTATCTAACTTCTTTGTATTTATCTCCTTTCTCTTAATAAATCCTTTAATAAGAGAAATCATTACACAAAAAATATTCGCTGTTTAACTCCCTAGTAATTGAAGTTTGTTCTCATTCTTACTGCTTTTCATTTCTCATTCAAATTCTGAATATTATACAGCATGGAGAACCTGGTGCAGCTGTGGCAGATCTTCAGCCCGTAGATGTAGTGGTTTCTCATGTTCTTAAGCAAATATTGTCTCCGGTATGCTAGTATAGTTTTTGTTTTTCCTTTAAACATGTACTAATACATGTCTTATAATGACATCCGGTGATCAGACTATGACTGTTTTGGAATGTTTTTATATCTGATATTCAGGGAGACTGGAGGTTTTGTGTACTGAGTTTTTGGTCTTACATCTTTTTCTCTGCATTTGAATTAGAGGATTTCTATTCTATTCTCTCTTGATATGGTTTCTTAGCTGTATTATGTATATTCTTTATCTTTGGAAGTCCAGGACTTTCTTTGAATATTTGTTTTCTTCTTGTATATCTATTCATACTCTCTATCTTTGTCCTAGTCACTTAGGCATTAATATACTAGTGTCTAACGTTCAGGACTGCATGTCAACCAGGTTTTTATTTTATCTTTATTTAGAGAATATAGAGTATAAATTAATTTTTCTTTTACATTTCAATTACTTGCTACTAACCTCAACTCCTATTTTTTAAGGGTAATGTTTACATTTTTGGTTTTGCCATATTATATCAATATTAATTATTATAAAGAAGAAAGTGGACAACATCAACAACACAATAACCTTATCCTACTAGGTGAGGTCGGCTATGTCTACATGGATCATACAATGTCATTGGACTCAGTTAAAAATTAAATTCTTAGAAACATTATTCACCATGAGATCTCTTTGAATAATTTCCTCCATAAAGAGGAGAGAGATAATGAAAATATATAGGGGGCAGGAGCTGAATGTTACATTTAATTATCACACAGTTTTACTTTCTTGCTGCAATGTGAGTGATTTTGTTTTTGTGTCGCTCTTTGCATATGGTTTCACAATGAAGCCTTTTAGACGATCATTCTTGTGAATAGGTTACAGCCATTTTTCTTTTTGGTAATGTTTGCAGGAAACAAACTATGTTCCAATAACACGAGGTTGTAGAGTGGTCCTCATGGTCAATGGGTAGGTTCATAAATATTATCTTTGCTTGATAACCAAATTTATCTTTTTGTAATTTTTAACAGCTTCAGAATTTCCCTAGAAATAATATTCCAATCACAAAAACCATTTTTCAAAAAATTATGTAAGTTTATTCATAGATCTTTTCATTACAAAACATTGAAAAAGAAATTAACCTAACATTGTCCACATTTTATTTAGGTAGCACCAAATTTTAATCTGCAAATGCTTAAAAGTCTTTTTATAACCAAAAGTTTAGTGAACCCCATAGTTCAAATGTTAACATTAGACCTTAATTTTATTAAGGTTACATTAGAGCAGTCCTGAAGTGAGGTTCTTCAAATGCAGGTTAGGTGGCACCCCTTTAATGGAACTAATGATTGTGGCAGGAAAAGCAGTCCCAAAACTGCAGCTAGAGCATGGACTGGCTGTTGATAGGGTTTACACAGGGTCATTTATTACTTCTCTTGATATGGCAGGTTTGTTATTGCAGATGATGGCAATATATATTTCTTTGTGATTCATTTCTGATTAGCATTTGTGTTATTCCTAGGTTTCTCAATTTCTATCATGAAGGCTGATGCATCTATTCTTCAACGATTAGACGCTGCAACTAAGGCTCCTTATTGGCCTGTTGCTGTAGATGGTCAGTTATTACTCTAGTTGCATTTCTTTGATTGAATTCGTTACATGGAGACTTGAAAATCTTTTTATTATTATGAGACTGATCTTTACTGTGCTCATAACATGGCTTTTCACCTCTTTAAAATCACATGTTAACTGTCAGAAGCAATTAAGTTAAATTAAGCATTCATTAAGCTTTTGAAGTTGTTCTTTGATGACAGGTAATCGCCCACCTGCCAAGATTCCTGTTCCAGTTCCACCATCTCAATCAGCTAAGAGTGACAAGGTACATCAATGGAAATGCTTTGTTTCCCTTCTGTGACTTCTGGAATAATTTAGTCTAGGAAATATTTAAGAAGATTTTTTTTTATCACAAATATTTAAATATGTATGTATCATCCAGCTGAAGTGTTTTTGTTTAACTATTTGATTTGATTAGTATTTAATTTGTTTGCTGCTCTTTGACACTTGGCCTAATAATTTCTTCCATCACAAAATTACAGAACCCTTATAACTCTTCTTAAATGTATACTTCATTGAATTTGAACTTACATTAATGGGACATTTCTAGCTCATAAATAACCATGTTGAAAGAGAAAACTATATACAGGAATATTTTCGTATTTATATTTATCTTCATTAACTTTGTCTTATCTGGTGTTGCTCCAGCTTACCTTTGGTTTCCAATTGTTTCATAGAAAATAGTATCAAGAATAAGGTTCCTCAATCTTGTTTTTAAGAATTTTTCTCGGTATTTAGTGCAGTAGTTTAATTTGAATCGATTAAAGCCCTTCCCTTTTCACCAACAATTGATGTGCTTGTGTCTAGAAGCCTCTCACCAGCATCTGGTCACATTTGTGGCTCTCTCTGAATCTGGGGTTATACTGCCATCTTCCTCAAATATATGTTATTAACCTTATCTTCCTCGTTCATATTCATTAACATATCTAAATATCTGGAGTGAATTATTTATTGTGGAAAATCATTGTTCTAATAGTACTATATTTTGGGGAACATTTTGTATTCTTTAACAGATTGCATCTCTAGAATTAGACCCATTTAATTGTATTTTCTAGTCATTTAGGAAATAGCACAAATTACAGGATCTGACATTGTATATATCTAAGGTATCATACGAATCAGTGAATAATATTCCACATTCTGTAAGATTGTACCAAAGAAGTTCTGACCTGGGACTGCTTCTGTTTTCATTTTTTCTTTATGTAAGCCACAAAGTCGGCCAGTTTCCCCAAATGATCAAGGCCAGGTTCTTCAGGCAGCCATCGAAGCTGCAGCAAATGCAATTATAAATCTTAAAGACAGTCTAAATGAATGGGATAGCAAGGTCGGTGATGGTGACTGTGGATCAACTGTGAGTCCTATCATCTAAAAGTCAAAATTATCATCATCATGCCTGTTTTATAAGTTATAACTGTGGATATATCAAGTGCTCGACTAACTACATCTGGTTTTTACTTTTGCAGATGTATAGAGGTGCAAAAGCAATTCTTGAGGACATCAAAAAGTAAGTTCGTGCTCCAGGGAACATGGGCACTCTGCATGTATGTTTTTGCAATGAATGCTTATCTCATTTTTCCTATATACTATTGTGAAACCTCTTTTAGAAAAATGTACGTGTCAATTTTCATAGCGAGATAATGATGCATTTCAAAAGGTTTTTATTTTTTAACTTGATTACGTCTTAGAATTTTCTACCAATATTTTTTTATAGTAATTGCATCATTATCATCTAATTTCACCTTTAACAATTTAATCATCCATTTTGAAATAAGTTGGGCATAGGTTATAATGCTTTTCGGAGGCAGATCTTGTGAGTGCGAATTATTTAAAATATTGTAACGGGTATATTGATACCCATGAATTATTTTCATTAGTATTTGCTCTTATACAATTTTTGTGGGTGCACAAGGGTGACCAGTTATTTGCTCGATTAATGAAGTGTTGATATATGTTGTTTAAGGCCTTGTATCTACCCTTGAGAATCTTCAAAACAGCAGATGGCTACTGCAAGTATTCCTGGTCTGATATAAACTTCCATTTATTTTGTTCATAGTTATCCTCTGAATGATGCTGCGGAGACTGTTAGTGAAATTGGATCCTCAATTGGACGAGCTATGGGAGGAACAAGTGGGATCATGTATTCTTCCATTCCCATGTCTTCCATTAGCCGTAGTATTTATGCTATCGGATTATTATCACTTTCACACTTGGTTATATATATAATTTTTCCAGATATACAATTTTTTGTAAGGCAGCATATGCACAGCTGAAAGCAATTTCTCATTCTGGTGTCACACCAAAACAATGTGAGAATATTCTCCTAATCAAGCAACAATTTATTGTTCTTTTGTTTTATCTTGTCTTAAGAATCATCTTTGCAGGGGCTGAAGCACTTGCGTCTTCCATTGCTGCTGTCAGTAAATACGGGGGTGCTAGTGCTGGTTATAGAACATTGCTAGATGCCCTTATTCCAGCATTGTCAGTTCTTCAAGAGGTTTCAACAACAACACTTGTCCATTGCCCATAACTATTAGTATTAACATGGCCTTACACTGTTACTTTTCTTTTGGCTTACAGAGATTAAATTCTGGTGATGATCCTTCCATTGCCTTTGTTCTCTCCTCTGAAGCTGCATTAGCTGGAGCTGAATCAACCAAGGACATGCAAGCACAGGTGACAATCTCATCGATGATTCTTTGCTGTTGTAGGTTGTTAGGTACTCGTATATGGTAAGCCATGTGGAAAAGATAAGTAATGGGAAGAAGAGGGATATGACCTTGCCTATGTGGCAAGGAAGGTACGAAGGAAGAAGAAATGGTTAGAGGCAAAGATAAAAAAGGGAGGGAAGGGCCCTTGTGCAGGGAGGTGCTGTAGTCTAAAAGCCTATAAATATAAACTCTTGAAAAACCTTTAGATCAACCAATGTGGGACTTAAGCCTTTTGAGATACCACAAAACTACAGCAGTGTAGACCCTCAAAGTTGTGCAGTGTTCTATTCTCATCTCTCTAGTTGGGCTATCCTTGTTTCTCTGTAATAAGTTCCTAGTTCCAATTATAGGTTCTTTTTAATTTGGGCTGACTTTGTTGGATACTGCAAAAGTTGTAGGTGATAATAATGCAAGTCACTCTTATGTTAATTGAAACTTATTAAGCATCTGCCTTTTACTTTAAGTGGCATATATAGACCTCGTGGTGGCTCAAGGTTGTGTTGCTTGACAACTAACTGACTGTCTAAAGATAAATTAAATACAAAATTTGGAAGGTTTATTGGTCAAGTAAATTGGGAAAATTCCAAATCTCACGTTAATTAGAGATAGTGTCTAATAGTATGTATAAGTGAGATACAATTCTCACTCTAATAGCTAGCTTTTGGGGTTGAGTTAGGTTCAAACCTAAATTCTAAGATAGTAAAGATAATATCAGATCCTATTTTAGATTCGTTATTAGATCACTTACCATATCATCTACGTACCAAGCCTAATAGTGTTGGGCGTGAGGGGATATATTGAAAAAAATTCAAGTCTTACCTTAACTAGAGATAGTGCCTAAATAGTGTATATATATGAGAGTTCTCATCCTATGAGTTAACTTTTGAAGTTGAGTTAAGTTCAAATTCAAATTCTAAGAGATTGTATCAAAGATAAGATGCATCAAATTTTGTTCCATTTTTACTTTTTGGTTAATTACCTATGCGTAAGTGATCTCAATCTCATGGTGTCTAAGAATTCCTGACTTGCCATATATAACAGAGGACTAAAATATGGGGATTTCCTATTTTGAGATGCTCATTTTGAATAGCAATGACATTGTGGCATTTAGACATTTCAACCAAAGGATTCATGGTAATCATTATGCACTCAACTAGATGAATTGAGTTCTGAATGATATTAAAAACAGCAATTGTTCCAGAACATCACTTCCGGGTTTTTATCATGACCTATGGATCTGACAGTGTAACAAATGCAGGCTGGGCGTTCAACTTATGTGTCGGGAGAGATTCTTTCATCAGTTCCTGACCCTGGTGCTGTGGCTGCTGCCTCGTGGTACAGAGCTGCGGCCTTAGTTGTCCAGCAAAAAAGCAAGAGTTAAGCTACGCATATAGCTCTTGTCAATGTCTTCTTTATGTGCAGATTTAGCCTAGTTGTTCCAGATATATATTCCTGTAACTATTAGATTCTCCACTTACGCATCTTCATCTGCCATTCACTTAGATATATGGCAAATTAAGTTGATATAAATTTGAAAAATGAATTACTACCATCCACAGTAATATCCATCTCAATGTGACTTTATGATTGTAATGGTATTTGTTGGGAAGAAGAGTTAACAGGCTAATTACAAGGACTACCAAGAGAACTGACAATAAATCTCCATTCGAAACCTTAAGGTATTAATTATATAGGTAATTTATCTTATATATTCTTCATTGAGTCCTTTTCCTAGCCAACCTGGGATTAACGGCTCAAACTTGATTTTCAAACTGTATTTTTATCAGTTTAATACTTAGTGCAGGGTCATGACCTATAATCTGTCCAGCCTATCTGCTGCAGCTGTTATGTGCTAGCTTCATTCCTGTATTTTCTTTGTGATTTTGCATCTAAGTGAATACGTGATATTGGTTTATTGATGACACCGGTTCAATTGGGATCATATATTTTTATAAGAGGATTATGGTGCAATATATTTTATGTTGTCTACAGAACCACATATGATCTTGTTAGGTTATGTGCTAGGAGTTCAGGACCCCCACTTAGAAAATAAATAGTCATACCTTAGTAGATTTGGTAAAATAGGACAAGCAAAGCGCATGTAATGATAACAGGATTTTTTGAATACAAAATAAGTTAATTAAACTGCGCAACTTATTTCTGTGCTTTTGATGTTTTTGGACAAATTATGGTTCTTAAATCTCAGGCTAGATATGTCTTGTATAGGATTGAATAAGGTTAAGGCTCAATTGTTGAATTAAAATCTAAATAACTACTAAAACACAGCATAAAGGTGGTAATCAATTTAACCATGAAAAAGACTTTTGTTAAAAGTAGACAAGTCCATGCGTTGCCTGGAGTGCCTCGAGAAATGGCTGCATAGCTCATTTATTTTCATATAGCAACTTGTAAGCAATTGAAAAAGATGTGAAGTAACGCAAGAAGAGGAGGCAAATGGTACAAGAGTAGAACATTTGAAGACAATCAATGTTGGACATTATATGCACTAAAAAGACAATAATTTATAGATGTCAAGATACTTCAAAGTTATTTAAGAGCACCATTATCCCTGTAACAATTTTCTTTTACTTACAAATGTAATACAAAATTGCAGGTTTTTTTTTTAATCATTAAAAGTTTTCCTCCAACTTGAAAAAATGTGAATAAAAATCATTTTCGAAAAGTGGTGGAAAACCAATATTCCAACTTCATATTATAAAAAATTTAAAATTTTCTGTTTACCAAACGTCCCTGAGCCCTTTATATAGAAGCTTTAGGGAAAGTGTTTAATAAACTTCTAAACATACAACAAATTTAGAGTATTGTCATGTGAAATATTATAGGGAAAATGTTTAATAAACTTCTAAACATACAACAAATTTAGAGTGTTGTCATGTGAAATAAATAGTGTAAAGCAAGAATTTTAGAACTTACACCTTTGTATTGCATCAACATATTATAAATTTAGCACAAAATTTGAATATAGTATTTGAGATATTTGTTGTATTATTTTCTAATCATAGAATGCCACCTTGATAATTAGCTAGCATTTCTAATCAAAACTAATATTAATGTGTAAGTTACCGAAATAAATTTTAATTTTAATTATAATCAAAACTAATATTAATGTGTAAGTTACCGAAATAAATTTTAATTTTAATTATAGAATAACATTAAATCACTTAAGATATTTAACTAGAGTTTTGCTATCGAATACAATATTTTCTTATTTTTATTTGTTAAATTGAGATGAAATTATTGTTTTTCTTTTTACATTATATATGAATCGATTTCTTTAGTGTATAGAAAAAATAGAAAATAAATATGTATGGATAGTTGACTCTAATATATATGACTTTTAATAATATTTTAAAAAATATAACAAAAATAAAATATATACCTATTAGTTTTTATAATATTTTAATAAATGTTGTTTGTAACATTTTAACAAATGTATGTAAACCATGTTACAAAATGTTATGAGTAACATTTTATATTTAATCAATGTTATTAAAGATATAAAAAAATTATTACTAAGAGAAGTATTAATAATATTTGTACAATAAATATTATTAAAAATGATAAATGTAGTAGTGATTTAATTATAATTAGCTTATAAGGGATAACAAAAATTAAGAGTCAAATATCTTTTCTTCTTCTAATATTTGAATTTTTTTGTTTTTTTCATTTATTACAACTTTTAGCAATATTTAAAAATATTACAAATTAAAATATAAAAAAGTATTACCTATTAGAAATAATATTTTAACAAATATTATATATAAGTCATGTGGTAAAATATCATTAGTAATATTTTATATTTAATAAATATTACTAAAATATAAAAAAATATTATTAAAAAAATATTGATAATATTTTTACAACAAATATTATTATACTAAAAGAGATAAATATAACAGTGATTAAAAGTTTTTTTTTTCTTTTCTCTGCTTTTGATCCAAGAGAGTCACCCAAAAAGATAGCCAGCCTATTGTTCTAGATTAGGAATTTGATTGGCTTTGGACGCGTCACCGCTATGTGTTGATTCTATTTTTCCTGGTTCTCAAAATATTTTCCAGTTTCCACCTTTCTAGAAGTGGACGTGGATGAGTTCGTGGGAGTGAGATGCAAAATATGTGGTTGCAATTGCTCTTCTTCCAGATAACAAATATATTGAATCAGAAACATTCAAACTAATATCATTAATCTGCCTTATCAAATTCAATTGTCAATTTGTTACATACATTATATTCTAGCAGCACACCACAATGCTTGGGGTAGTGATACAAAAATATTAAGTAGGAAGAAAAAAATTAAATGTTAAAAACCAATAACCTTAAATCGAATAAATAAAAATGGTCATTTGTTATTTATTTAAAAAATGATCCAAGGTTTGTAGCCTCAGACTTATTGTTGGAAATGAATATTAGCGAATTTGCAATATTATATTGCAATGAAGTTGTTTCCAAGTTTGAGCAAAAGTATAATGAGCATGATAGACACGTCGTTTTCATGTAAACGTGGGCACTGGAGATGTTAAAGAATTGTGAGTTTGTGCATGTATTACTATTTAGCCTTCCCTCTCTGAATAAGACATGCCCTGCAAAGAATCTATTGTGTTATCATAGTGTCGTCTCTTTAAACATGTGCGTCCCTCAATCTTCTGGTTTCCATTCATTACATATATAGGGACCATATATATTTATATTCTCAATCTATCACTTCACATATAAATAAAATAAATAAATAAGAGAATTAATGCATGTTGATTAATTGTATTTGCCTAGTGGTGTCCCTAACAGGAATGGAAGCACGAGAGTAGTGGCAACCATGGTCAAGTTAGTTAGGTGCTCAAAATTCATGCAATTAATAGTATTGACAATTGTTCAGACAAGATAATCTAATGTTCCACATGGTGTGACAGGGTAAGTTACTACAAGTGTGGGAGCCATAAGCCCTTGTAACACTAACTTCATTTCGTGAGGAGGAAGGGACATGGATAACTACTTCAATTCCTTTTGGATTTGCGTAAAAACCAAGGTAAAAATTGCGTCACTCAGTGGTCCTGCAAAACTTTCATTAATTACATGCTGCTATTATCATTATCGTATTCATCTCAAATAATTCCTACTTCTCTGCTTAATATTTAATGTAAGAGAGAGATCCATATAATCATTGGGATGCCTTCAAATAGCGTCAACTGGTTTCACAAGGCCCAAAGCTTCAAATAGGAACATATGTTTGGTTAATAACAATCTTTTCAAAATTCAAAACTGTACACATTGAAAAAAAATAATGTTTTTACGTATAACCCGAATTAAATTAGTCTTGAATCTTTTTTTTTTTTTTTACATATAACTGTCTAAATAAAATAGGATGAAAAAAGTTTCCCTTTTATTTTAATCCCATGTAGACCACTGCATTAGTCTACCCCATTACACACATGTAAATATACAACATTACACACCTGTATAACTAACGTGGCAAAACTTTTTTAAAAAAATTGAAAAGATTAATCACATGACAAAAATCACCTCATGTAATTATTAGTTTTTGAACCACATTTTTTTTATGGTAATTATTTGCAATATTCCAATCGAGTCCATTTTTCAGCAACCAAAATCCCTTTGTTTCCTTTGTTAATCTTGATTGGTACAACAACCTAACATGTTTGGTCTCTTTTTTTTTTTTATTAAAGAATTTTAGAGAAAAGAAATGTTAATCTTCATAATTCAAAGAATACTTGCTGGACTCTTTAGGTCATGCTTGGTACCTTTTATTGTTGTTGAAAGAACAATGGAGATAAAAAAATCATTTTTAAAAAAGTAATATTAATTTATTTGTTACTGTATTATAAGTACAACATATTTACTGATTATGTATATGACTAATTTTTATAAAAAAAAAATTCAACTATTTTTAATGAAATCTTTTTTTCAACTATATTTTTTTTCCATCCATAAAACTCAAATCCCAAAATATTACATAAGATATTTAAGTCTAGTTACATTCTCGGACTAACTTAATGTTAATAAGTAAATTTTTTTTATTTACTCATTAAATAATATTATTTTAAATGAGTTATTAAATTTTAAAAAATATAGTTATATTTTATAAATTATTTTTGTTTTATGATTCAGGCAAAATTAATTCTTTAAAAACCACTTTTTAAAACATCACTTCAAACTTATATCAAAGTATAATTTAATTAAAATACGTTATATATATATATATATATATATATATATATATTTATTTATTTATTCGTTGGATCACAAATTACTATATATATAATATATTTTATTAATTTTTATAATAATTACTTTAAATATTATATTATATAATTAATAATATAGAAATCTTTCCACTAAACAATCAGAGTCATCAAACATGTCCTGTGAAGAAAAAGTGATCAGGCTTCAATTCCCATGATATAAGTAAAAGGGATACCAATCTTACCTTACATTCTTCAGGTTATCCAACATTATGCAATTTAGTCGGGAGAAAAGGCTGAGGAAAATTGAGTTTGTGAATTTTGTCAATTGGCATAACTGTGATATAGGTTAAAAGTTTATTATGGTTTTTAAATATTGATTGAGCCAAACAGAAAATCATTTTTTTATATGATTTTAATTTTTATGTATCGTCAATATTGTCAATCGTTACATGGTCCATCAATAAGAGATTAGGTTAAGTATAATTTTTAAGATAATTATTATAAAAATTAATATTTTTATTTGCAGTGTGAATATATTTAAACTAAGTTGTTTCATTTTTTTCCCATTTGGTTTAAAAATAATTGGTTCATAATAAGAGATTGCATATGAAATATGAGTACTTATATTAATATAAAGCTTTTATTAGTATTAGCCTTTAAGATTAATTTTAAATAATTAAAAATGAAATTTTTATAAAAAAATATTTATTATATTTCTAATATGATAAATATTTTCTTTTTAATGAAAACCCTTTTTAATAATTTAAAAATAACTTTTATAAAAGCTAATGTCAATAAATTCCTTAATAATGGGTAACTTGTTCTATTACTTAGCATCTACTGAAGATGGCTGGATGTCAAGAAACAAATCTTTTGTGGTCAATAGCTACATCACTTTGTCACCATTTATGTTAGGACATAACGGTGATCATTTTGTCACAAACAGTTCAATCTACCTATCAAGATATGATCCTCTTTTCCGATTTGTAATGAATGAGTGAGAAAGATTATTTATAAAAGGCACTTATTCTCTAACACTCAAATTAACAAGCGATTTGGATCGATGAGAGTCATTATTTAGTGAAATAAATACATATTTGGAGGGCATACATATTTAGGGAGTTGGAAGTCATGATTCTCGTTTGTTCCTTGAGTCTCTATGTTTTTTAGTCTTGTGTATTAATTTGTTAAAGTATAAGTTAAGTAGATTTTAATTATGTAATTAACCACTAATTGTGACAAATTAATTTTCGATTTACTTGACTAATATAAAGATTAATACATGCTCAATCAAGTTTCTATTGAAACGATACTCTATTTATAACTTTTATTACTTTATAATCGGTATATTTATCGAATTAGGTTTTATATGTTCCTATATTTTATTTTCATTAAATTATTTATTCCGTCTTTATCGTAATAAATCATTTACGATCAACTTAATAACAAATTACAAATCCTATTTCAACTATCAATTTCTCTTATTCTAGTACACTATAATATACTTTTCTATTTGATTTTTTTTTTAAATTACGTACTATTGCTAAAACTAGAAGATTATGTTTTTGATCTTTATTGTTATTAAATATGGAATATACGAGGATTTTTGGTGCTTTTGTTTGTGTCTTGGTGCCATCACATTTGAATTTTGCAATTGATTCTTGTTAAATTTTAGTTAGCATTGGTCGACATGCCTACACAAAATCTTATAAAAATTAACATCGTGCTCATCTAGCCTTAAGTCCTATTAATTGATGTCATTCAAGATTTCTTAGTACATAGTCAATGGTAATAATGATTGATTTGCTAAAAAATACATAATTGGTGAAGCTCATTAATTATGTATTTGATTTTCAAATTTGGTGAAAATCTATCTTGGTTTTTGGTGGACTTTTAGATAATTAACTTTTGATATTGATTTTAGCCTCTATTGATGGTTGAACTTAATTTTTTTGTCATTGATTTTTTTTTTTTTTTTGTGTTTACGAGTGGTTAAGCATACACATGAGTGGATAGGCTATTCCTTCTCGGTTAATGAGGTTGAAGACTTCAATAAAATAGTTAAACATGAAATTAGCTTCTAGTTGATAGTTAAGTTTTATACTTGAGATTGGCATTGTTCTTTGAAGCGTTATATATAGAGTCCAATTTGAAGCAGCTTTTGTCTGATGTTTGGTTATAATAAGTTGACTCATTAATTGCTTCCTTTTGATGAGAATTGTATTTATTTTTTAATTTTTTGCATTAGAATTTATTGACTAAATTATAACATTGATATTTTATATCATGGTACAAATTTATTTTGATAATTTATCTTTTAAAAAAATTTTGATCATTTACTTTACAAATTTAAGATAATGTTGTCCTTTTGAAAAAATAATCATTTTTAATTTTGAACTATTTTTTTACTGGTAATATAAAAATTGTCTCATTATATTTATTTACAAGAATGAAAATAGTGTGAAAAATGATTCTTATAAACATACAAAAAGAATTTGATATAAGATTTTTTAGTTTTACGATTATTTATAAGACTCACTTTTCATACTCGTTTATTGCCTTTTTTAGTTTGAACATTAGTTGATTACAATTTTCATAATTTTCATGTACATAATCTAATAAGACACATTTTACATAATTTAGAATTGTATCTCAAAATTAAAAATAATTTTTTTTTTTCAGAAGAAAAACATAGACTCAAATTTAAGAATTAAATAACTAAAATAAAATTTAAAAAAAATAAATAAATTTTTACTATAAAATAAAAAACCAAAATTATAATTTACTCAAATTTATCTTATTGTATTATTCATTCTAAGCATAAAATATCAATTAGTGCTTCTAATTTGGAAGAAGTGATGATCATTAAAGGTAAAATTAGTTAAAAATTACTTACTAGTTGGTTATTTCTTTTATCTTATATACAAGAAATACAAATGGTTTGATGAATATAATTTTGTTCGATCTATTTATAACAATTTCACTTTTCTCTCAATATTTCTTCTTAACGTTGCTTCATGTTTCTTAGCTGGGTAAACTCACCTTTGAACAAACTCGACGGCAGCTACTATCGAATTCAACATAGTACGAGAGCCTTCTTTATACTAAATGGTGATCGATGATACTCACAACTCTCATTCTCTTCTTGCAATATTCAATTAAATTAGTACTGTAATTCTTTTAAAAGTTAATTATTTTGCCAAAGAATTATATTCGTGAACTTTGCATAGCAAGTTAAACTACTAAGTTTCATTATAAGTTACTGATATTCCAGCTTTAAATTTCAAATTAAAGGTAAAGAACACTAAAGATTTTGGCCAGTTTTTTTTTTTCCATAAACTACATGTATATTTCAACAGAGACAATCTTGATAAAACTTAAATGATTCTTCTAAATATTTAACGGAACTACATTTATAGAACTCAAGTTTGAAACGCCAATTAAGTTTTAACAATTCTGCGCCATTTAATTTATGCTCCATGATTTTCTTACCAGTTTTATAGCAACAGATGCATTTTTTGCACGGTATATTGAGAAGTTTTAGTACAAATTTAATCCATCCAACCACGAGTAGATATATAAGTGGCTTCGGTTAGGTGGTAGCAAAATATTATTGCTCATAATCACGTGTAATTGAGGTCATCATCAAGGTTATATATATATATATATGTCCATCACACTCTTAAAGCCTCTTCTCTTTTTCCCTGAAAATGAATGACACAATTAATGTGGGTTTGGTTAAAGTTTGAGAGAAGAAAATGCTATCCTTTAAAGTGTATATATATAATTAAACAAGTTAGAAATTTAGGGTGCAAAATAATTAATCATGGGTGGTGAGTGGTGGTTGAATTCCATGAATGAATACATTAGGCAAACCTATTGCAAAGAGGAGAAGGGTTAATTAACTGAATTAGTGGTTATTAATTAGGATGAATATATATAGGTAAGTTGATAAAGAATTATGGTTAGTATAGTATGAGGTGTAAAGAAAAAGAAAAAGAAAAGGAGAAAAGAAGAAAGGGTTATTAATGAGGAAAAATAACAAGAAAGAAAGCGAAGAAAGAGTGATGTTAATGATATATATTAATTACTGGGTGAGAGAGGAGACATTGCCGGTAGAAGCAGAAGAAGAGGAGGAAGAGTTCTTATGGTTATGCATCCAAACTTTGAAGACTTGCCTACTAACCCCAATGCCTCGGCAAAACTTCTCAATCTCATCATCAAGATCCTTCCTCTGAAGCTTCCAACCAAGCTTCTCTGCAAATGCCAGCATCTTCTCTCTCTGATCCGCCGTGAACTTCGACCTGAACCGCTTCTTACTCCCACCACCCTCATACTCCATCGCCATCGCCCTTTCCCTTTCAGGGCTCGCTGGGTACTTCACTTTCCGGTGGAAGTTGCGGTGGCACCCGCACGCCGCGCATTGTAGTCCCCCGCTGTCCACCGTGAACTCGCCGCACCCGTCTGTGGCGTAGCTTCCAAGGCTTGCTGCATGGTTTCTCAAGCACTCTCTGTATACACTCTTCCACTTCTCACCAGATCCTCCTTCCATTCTCTCTCTCTCTCTCTCTCTCTTTCTCTATTTCATATATCTCTGCTTCTGCTTCAATTGCAAAGTGCATATACTATATAACCCAACAAAACCTTTGCAATGACTACTATAGTCATAGTTCGATACCATATTTACAGTGTCCCCCCTTCTATGGACACGCTCTTCAACTACCTACGGTAATTATCTCCACAACGTACTATTTATAAGTAAACGGACACATGGCATGAAACTTGTTAAGATAAGGTTTTGTGTATAAATAATATCAAAATGGGGCAGTCTCATTGAATTTTATCCAACATTTTATAAACAATTAATGTTATCGTATCATATCTTATCCCTTATTGTATTTCTCTTTCCTTGTTAATTTCCGACGATTTGGAAACAATAATAAGTAAATATATATATATATATATATATATATATATATATATATATATATATATATAAATAAATAAAGTTTTAATCTGCACCGTACGTGAAGAGGATAGAGTGATGAGCAGTAAATAAGAGCCCCCCCGCAAGGGTCAATCAAAGGATATGAGAGGAAACGTTGAGAGGCAGCGGGACCCTCAACAGTATGGCCTCTGTCCAATAATTCACTTTGGAATGCACAAAACAAACTCTTCGGGAATTTCATTATTTTGTATTCACACCCATCTTTTTTGTTTTCTACTCTATTACAATACCTATCTGGCCTCTCCTCTACTAAAATATAACAACAAAGCAATATTTTCATGTCAAACCATCTCCTACTTAAAAGCAAGTACTATTAACTAATTCGTTATTTTGTAATTATCAAATCTAATATTGATCGGGATTAAAGTAACTTTGATTATTTTCAATTTATTTTGTTATATATTTTTCAAGGAAAACAAACATAATTTCTATTAACTGAAGTAGAAAATGAGTGTATTTAATTTAGAGAAGAAAAATGAAGAGGGAGAGAATATCATGTAGATTGACTTAGCAATAGTTGTTGAATGGGGCCTGAGTGAGGAAGTGAGCTGTATAAGAATGGTGCGAGCATAAAAAATTGTACAAGAGAAATAATCAGTGGGTGGGAAATTGAGAGGCAAAAGATGAATTCACTTGATGTGTCGGAAAATAATAATGCTTGCTTCAGTATCTTTTGGGAACCATTTTGCTTTGCTTCCTTTTCTCCACTCAGTGTCCAGTCACTGTACTACATGACCCTTCCTACAGTACCCAATGCCCACAAAACCAGATACCACTTTAGGTGCAATGCCTTTTTTCTTTTTTCTTTTTTTAAGGCTGCAACCAATATATCTATGATATACTCAACAGGAAAAGGATGAATAGAAATTTAACGTAATAAAACAACATAAATTAGAAAGAAAAAATTAATGAAGCTAAAGCATTATTACAAGAATTATACATTCTTCCACCCCAAAATGGTGTGAATTGACTGTTGAGGTGAAAATAGGTGGCTAGGAAAATAGAAGGGAAATAATATAGACGTGATCAGTAATGTAATTGAAAATAAATAAGAAAAAAAAATAGAAATGAGATGAAAAAAAAAAGAATGTCGGTTTTTATATATATTTTATTTTGATTTGTAGATTTCATCAAAAGTTAAAAGCCTGCTGAAATTAGTTAGCATTTATTTATTAATTAATTTGTGGCACACACGAGACTTCTTAATTTCTTCGTCATCTAATCGTCAAATAGAACTTTTCTCGATTTGCCTGCTTTTATATCAACGCTGGCTAGTGAGCTGTTGACAAGCTATTTGATCACGGTTGTATATGGATCAAATAATAAAATAAATTTGTAATATAAGACAAACAACAATGCTCCTCTTAAAGATCTTTAATTGTTATCAATCAACTAATAAAACTGGAAAAAATGAATTTTGATATTTTAAAAGGAAAATATATTGCAATTTAGAAAATTTTAAATTAATAAAAACAACCAATTCAACTGTTAAGTTTTTTAATTAGACCTATCATCAATTTTTAAATATTTAATTTTAATTCTTAATTCAATTCTTTGATATAAGCAATTAAACATAAGTCAATTTTAAGAAAATTCTTACTTATTAAAGCATCCTAAAATTAATTCATTTAAATTAAACAATCAAGTACCTTCTTATTAATCGGAAAAAAAATCAAATTCTAAACGAATTCTTTATTAAACAATGGTTAAGCATTACATATTTTAATTAGAATAAAACAAGCATTTAATATATTTATTAAGAATGCAAATTTATATTTGAACGACGATGAAACAATTTAAAAAGAATTCACAATTAAAATCTAAAAAGTAAAAAGAAAGATTAGTAAAAAAATAAAGTAAACCAAAAATTAAAATTAAAATCAAATGTCAAGATCTATAGTAGAAATCTTTAAACTAGTGAATTGAACTAAAATTCTATTAAGAATTCACACAACATCTTCCAACAAATAAGTAAATTGAACCAAAAACAATGAAAGAAAGAGAAACTCTCAGTAGAGAAAATCCTAGGGTTAATTAAAGCTTATGACTAAAATATGGATCCACCCTAAAGCTTATTACTAAAATATGGATCCACTAAAAGTTAATTAGCTCAATTACAAATTAATTCTAAAAAATGATTGAGTTGAAAGTTAAAAACATATTTTTTACTACCCAAGATTCATTTAACCCCTTGTATAGCTTAGTTGAATTTTGGTACTTTCATGAAAATCTTAGATAAATTTATCCTTGAAATTGTAGCATTTATCTAATATCATTTTGACTTTTATTATTTAAGATATGTTTAAAATATTATACATATATTAGACTATCAACATAAAACAATAATTATAACTTCAGGTCCAAATCTATCTACAATCAAAATCAAAACGACTAACAACTCTTTTATGAGATAAAATACATTTCTTTAAACTTTCCACATACATCTAGATCATCCCAGTCTCATTTCTAGAAAGTTGTGACAAAAATAAAGAAGAAAAAGTCACAAGATATTTAATTTTAAAAACTAAAAATTTTACTTTAAGACCCTATTAAATTCAAAAATACAAAACTTAGTTAAAATATTAATATTATACCTAATAAACCTCTAATAAAGTGATGTACAAGAATATAATAAATATATTAATATTGATTGATGCTAGTAAAATATAAATTTATTTATGCTATGACCATTTAATTTGGTCACTAATCAAATAAATAAGAATATTCAAATCTTGATTTCAACTACTATTAGTCTATTTTTTTATATATATCCATAGGATAGGTCTAAAGTTTCTACCATCGAAAGTAATAATTAATCTCTGTCACAAAATGTGAATTTACCAAACGATAGGTATTTCCCTTTTAAAAGGTGACTAATCTTCCACCACTATCTAGCTATCTCATCTTTGAAAATGATATCACCAAATTCATTTTGTATGTAAGTAACATTATTAAATCAATTAATGTAATCTTTAAATTTGACATTTATCATCAATTTTATCTGTAACATCAAACTAATAGATGCACCTTCGAATTAAAGATAAAAATAATTTATAATTATTAAAGTTAAAGGTGAATTTATCACATCTTACATGGTAGAAGCTCATATAACTAATGACAGATAATATTTATCTTTTAAGTATTAAAATTAATTTTTCTTTAATTGGCTTAATTGAACTCTTGTAATTCAAATAAGTAATTGTGTGCTTTAGGTCCCTACGTAGTTCTATTTGATTTTAGTCTTACAATTTTTTTTGTCATTTTTAAAATTCTAATTTTTTTAATTGAATTAAGTGTCTGGGAATAATTTAATTATCTTAATTTAAAATATGTTTTATTATCTTAATTATCTCAATTCATATTATTATTCATTTTTTTAGTCATGTCAGTGCTAAACTAACTAGAGTTAGTAATAAAAACTAAAATAATGTCCCACAAAAAATGTTAAGATATAAAAATGATAAAAAAAATTATAATGACTAAAACTAGACAAAGTCATATTCACATGTACCTAAAATGTATTTAAGTCAAATTTTAATTATGCCAATTAGATTTTGTTCTTCTATTAATTTTTATAAATATTCAACATATTTTTTTTTATGTGACATTGACGACTAATATGATAGATTATGTGATACTGATATGACATGTGACATAAATATTAACATTAAGTATTGTTATTTGTCGTGTTAGCTATTAGTATTGTATTATTTTTCACGTTGGTTGTCGATATGTCATGTTAGCTATCTGTGTTACATTATTTTTCATGTTAGTCGTTGATATTATATTAACAAATTCATTAAATATTTAATAAAAGACTGATAGATATAATTACAATATTTAGATAACCTACTTTTTATAATTATAATTTAAAAAATCAAAATTACATAATTACAATATCTAAATAGTTAAAAAATATGTTAAAGATATGCATTTAATTTAATAGATGAGAAATATAAAAAGATTTCATAATTAGGAATTTTTATTATTTTTTTATCCTTCACTATAACTTTATTTGATTATAAATTAAGAATTGAGTTAAACTTAAATATACATTTTTTAGAAACTATAATCAAGTCTTTTTAATTTTAGGAGTCAAAATTAAAATAATTGTTGCTTATAGTTTTTTATACTAATTTCAAGTTTTATTCTATTAAATTTTCTTCCATGTAGGATATATGTATATAAATACTGCGCATAACGAGCAACGTACGATAAGTTGAAAACAGAGATTTTCATTTTGTTTAGATTATACGAAATATATCCATTTCTGGTATTATTTTCACAAGTTCTTAACTTAGGTAGGTGCTCTAGGAGTTAATGTACTCTGTACATATATATAGTTGGGAAAGGATGTTTCAATATTAATATCATGTGTCAAAAAGAGGTTGCGAGCCACATATCCTACCTTAGCAAAATTTAGGTAAGGTCGTAATCAAATTAAACTGTAGTGCTTGTAAAATAGACTTGAATAAACAAAAAAATGTTCCTCAAACAATTAATTTTAAATCCAACGAAAAGTGTTCAATCAATAATTGATATCAAAGAGACATCCTGTAACTGCTAGATCCAACAAAAAGATCACGAGAATCATTTTGATTGCATTCGTAATAAAATTGGTGACCTTTTATTCAAATTATTTTGTTAAATGAAGAATGCCGCGCAACGTCCCTGACCTGAATGGTAGATCGGAAACACCACAAGATAGAATAATTATTATATTATGTTGTGATTTATTATTTATTATATAAATAATATATCTCTTAAATTTTTTTATTCAACTAGTATATATTTTTTTATCTTAAAGGAAAACTAGTTAGGAAGTTTAAGGATGAAATAAAGTCTTTTTCTCTCTTCATATATATAATATAATAATATATAATATATAATATATTATAAAAAATATAATAATATTATAAAATAAAAAAATATATAAAATTATAGTAATATATATTATTTATATAATATATATAACGATAATATATATTATATATAGTAATTAGTATATTATATATCATCTCTCATAATATAATTTATATTTAATATATATTAATTACAATATTATAATATATACAAAATAAAAAAATATATAACAAATATAATACATAGAGAAATATAATATATATATATATATATATATATATATATATATATATATTATATAAAATTTGTATTTGGAATATTATTTTATATATATTTATACTTAATTAAAATATTAAAAATATAAAATAATATAAATAAATATTTTTTAGTTTTAAAAATAAAATAACAAAAAAATTAATGAAAGTAAATTAAGTAAAAAATAGCTTATAAGCTAATTTACTTTCATACACTAATTAAAGTTGTTTATGAAAATAAATTAGAAACTATTAAAATAAACTTTTATATCCAATAAATTTATTTTGATCAAATTAAATAAACTACTAAAGTCACATGCCAACAATATTGAAACAACATTGAATTACCAACTATCAATTTTTAGTTTTGAATTAGTTTTCAGTTTTTAGATAATTTTTCAATTTTAAGTTATTTTTGTAAAATATAACTTAAAAATGAAAATGGGTAATTAGTTCCATGAGTATTGACAAAAATTATACCTGATAGATAAAGACAAATTTAAATAGTAAAGGAGATTGACCATAAAAATTAAAATTCATTTAATAAATAGAAAATATTTATACATAAGACAAATAAAAATATATTTTTAAACATATTATAAATCTCAATCATTCGTTTTGCATGTTATCGAGAATTTTTATGAATTTAATAAAAATTGGTATTTATATTAACCATAGAAAAAAAATCCTACTAATTATGTCCTAAAACTTTACTAAATCAAAATAGATCGTGTTACTCACGCGCATTTATACTTAGGTTAGGTTTTTCTCGTCTTTAGTTTTAACCAGTCCCTGTAGATTTAATCCTACTCTCCACTTATTTTAAATATATATATATATATACACAGAAAAGTATTATTTCTTTTATCCTATTTTACATGTGCTGATATATATGTAAGGGAAAAAAGTTCCAATTTAATTTATGTTTCATATTTCTTCGACATTTTCATGCATTAGAGCCACCATGCATGACTATTTCATTATTGTCACTAGTGAAGGATTGACTTAGATCACAACTTAATGATCCCAATACAAACATGCATGCAAATTGAAACATAACAGCAAGGCTTGATGATGTCTGATTATTTGGTGAATTTTCAATAAATATTTTTCTATGACCAATTTTAATTTTTAGCTAAGGTTACGGTTTATTTAGAAATGTGTGTATTTTTCTTTAAACAATAGAAAGATATCCATATGTATATATGATGATAATATTACTTAGTCATGTAGTTATAAGGTGTATTTTTCTAGTTAAAGGACATACATAAGTGAGATCTCTAAGATAGACATTGTTTCAATTCTCTTTTAAAAATTGTTCTCTATCTTTGCTGGATAAAGTCATGCAAATGTATTTTCAGACTTTATTTTTTTCTAATTCTTCATTAAAGGAAATAATGTGTTAGAAATTATTATTTAAAAAAAAAAAATTCTTAAAATATTGATTTTATCAATATTTGTGAAATATAAATTATAATTAAAAAGAACTATTCTTCTTAATATAAAATAACAATATAAAATAACAATATAATTCTTTATCTTTTAATCTACTATACATTTTAATTCATTATATTTTCTTAAATATAAATAAAAATATTTTATTTACATATTATTATAGATAAAAGTAAATAATTAAAAAATTGTAAAAAAAAGTGATATTTCAAAATATTCTGTATACATAACACTGGTAGAATGACATATTTTTAATGTAATATCGACAAATGTTTGGTAGCCCAAATATGTTCAGTGAGCCCAGGCAAGAAAGAATCATTAATATAAAGCCCATTGATTTAGGGTGCAACATTTATCTGGGCCTCACCGGTTTCATAATCTGAGGCTAGCAAGTTTATACCGAAATTGAGAAAGTTAATTTAAAGTGAATTTGTATTAAAACAAAAAGAGAAAAATGTACTTATTTTAACTTATGTAAAGTGTATGTATTCTTAAGTTACTAAAATTCAAGTTAATCAAATAAATTTACTTCAAAGTATTATTTTATTATATTTAAGCTTATAAACTTAATCTAAAAAAGTCTAAACTCGTGTGCAACATTAATAAGTCTAACTTTATTTTAGGTCCGGTTTAAGAGTAAAAGCAGTTAAAGTTCAAGTCTATTTTCTTTTCCCTATGAAGAAACATTAAGTCTATTTATTTATTTTTTAATGTAACAATTATAACGAATAATTAAATTTATTTGACAGCTAAATTAAAAGAAACAAAAGTGATGAGAGAGAGTAAAGTATATACAGGTTAGTTTGGTTGAAGGGGTGTTGAAATGAATGAAGGAAGAGAGAAGAGAGAAGAGAGTGAGTGCAGAAAAAAATAAAAGAAAGAAACAAGATAGGCAGGTTGGTGAAAGGGAGAAGTAATATAATAATAAATTGCCATTACAAGTATTTATGAGAAAATATTTTCTATTTTCTATTTTCTATTATTGTAAAAGTTGGACCACTGGGTTATGTGTTTGGGTCATGAAGCCGGAGAATTCGGCAATAAATGGAGGCCTCTTTGAAATTCAAAAAAGTACGGAAAGCAGTTGAATGAATGAGTAGGTCCAATTTACAATCATGATTTGGAGTATGGATTGGATTCATTGAGGCCCATTATCATGTCTTCTTAGTTATATTACTCATCAATGATTAATTTTACTATAATTATCTATTTGGACCATTCATCAATTTCGGCCTCATCTCTCAACCTTACTACTCGTAATCATTTCTCATTTGGAACTTATCTGCTTCCCAACCAACCATCCTAAGTTATTCATTTCACATCGTTGTTTTTTACTCCTTTTGTTCTAAGCTATCTATAGTTTTAAAATATTACTTCTTTTTTTTTTTTAACTATTTTTCGTTTTAGAATTTGAAATACCAACTCTCTGGGAGCGTATTCACACACTTCCTTCTTCAAATACCAACTCATCATAATTATTTTTTTTTAGAATAAAACTCACCGGCTTCGCCATTAAATAATTTTCACATATTTTATTTTATTTTAAATTTTATTTATTTATTGTAAGGTCTTATTTTATTTTTAAATTATTTATTTTAGAAAAATAAAAAATATTTTCTTTTCATTTTTAATTTTTATTTCATGAAATAAAAGATCATTATTGAAATGTGTAAATAATACAATTAAATAAATTTTTGATATTTTATAATATTCCAAATTTTATTCTTTAAATTTAATTTAGATTTCCATTTTTTTTAATTTTAATTTGTTTTTAAGTTATTAAGTTCTTAACTATAAAGATATATTTATTAAATACTTTTTTTCATTATTTATCAAATACTTTTAATGTAATTTGACATTATTGAATTCTGTTTAAATAAATTATTTTTATCTTCTAAATATTATTGAACAATAATATATATATATATATATATATATATATATATATATATATATATATATATACATTAAAATTCTTTGTATTAATAATTAGATTTGTTTAATTAATATATACATAATGAATTATTTGTAAATCATATTTAAAAATAATTTTTGATATTTTAAAATTAAAATTATTAAATGTATATATTTTAATACTTTATGTGTTTTTATTATCATTAAAATAAATTTATCTTGATTAAACTAATTTTATATAATATTTTTTATAATTATATTCTTCCAATGCATGAGAAAATTAATTTTAAATAAATTAAAAAATTTTACTAAACAATTTTTAGCTTAAAAGGAATTTCAAAACTAAAAAAAAAGTATCAAATAGTTTTTACATTGTTTATGAAGCTATTATTTTGAGCTTTAAAGTAGTATTAAGCTGAAAAAATGGTCAAACATAACCTAAAATTGAGTTTATTATAAAAAAAGATCTCTTTAATTTGATATGACATATAAGATTTAAAATTTAATTCACCTTTAAATTGACATCAATTAAATTTAAGTAATAATATTAGAAAGTAATTAAAATATATAAATAAAATAAAATGAGATAGTTAATGGAGGAGAAGCATTGATGTTTTATTAGAAAGAAAGTTTCTCCTAAAAATATTTTTATTTTTAAAGAGTCATATTTATAGTATAACTACTAATCTAAGAGTGTATAGATGTGTGTGAATATATAGAGAGAATTACTCGGGTGAAAATACATAATTATCGTGAAAAATAATAGTAGAACATTCAAATAATTAACATTAAAATATTACTATATTTTGTTTGTTGTTTAAGTGATTATTACTTAATTTTTAATATTAATTATCTATGTATTGTGTGATCTAAATTTAAATTTTTTAAAATAGAAATTATTCTCACATTATATACAGAGAAGATATATCAAGTTACTATTCTCACAAATAAGTAATTAGGCTAAGTGATATCAAACTTAAATTCTTTAAGCATGTAATCAAATGTTCACATATTAATGAATGTATACATAAAAAACTTAGTTGGAAGGGGCCACTCACCTATAAGTGTCATGAGATATCATAGAGTAGATTAAAAATTTTGGTGAGCAATTAGAATACTCTTTTACAATCATACGTGTCATAAAAAAATTAAGTTATTTATATCATTCCATTCAATAACTCTTGACATACATTAAATTTTATTAATATAATTTTTGAATTTTTCTATTAACTCAACGATCATATACACCAAATTTTAAACAAACTAGACATGTGTAATTATGTAATCTTATAGTCAATATTTTTTATATTTTTAAAAAATATATATATATAAAATTGAATTTATTTTTTATAATAAAGTATCTCATTCATATATATATATATATATATATATATATATATATATATATATATATATATATATATATATTTTCTTATGATATATATTATAATTCAAAAATTAAAACTAAAATCTAAACTTATAAAATTATAAGAATTAAAAATTAAGTATGAGGATCAAAATTAAAATCCTAGAAGATTATAAAAATAAAAAATGTATTTAAATCAAAATATTAATTTAATTATGATATATATGTTTTTAGAACACGAGTATGCAAGAAAAGGAATGTATATTTAAAATTTGTTTCAAATAATAAAAAAAAATTATCATACAAAGGGAATAAAAAAACTAAATTTGATTGGTTTTCCTTTCTCACGTGGCCGTTTGTCTTTTGTTTCCTCCTTAAACAAACAGTTGACATTGTTAGAATAATAAGAGAAGTGAGTGGAATATATAATAGGACCCCCAAATCTCTTATTTGGTACATTCATAGTACGACCTGAATTAAGGATTGGGAAGATCCTAAAAAACCAATAATTAGGAGCTGAGCAGACATAGTATGCACCACAACAGATTGAGCACTTGCGTAAATTATTTTTAATCAATATCAAATGGGGTTGCTAGGCACCGCATAATTAACTCTAGCTTTCGGTATATATGCTAGATTATTTTTAGAAAATTTGTTAGAATTTAAAATAAAAAATTAACTGAAAAGATATATATATTTTTTTAAGTCTTCATGTATTAATAGTGTGTGTATAAATTAGATATATAATTTTAGAAAATAAGGTAAAGTTTGTCGACTCCGCAATGTACAGCTGAAACAAAAGGTCTGTCAGTTCAATAAGTTGGTGGGTGGATTAAAATGGTATAGTTTTCAACAATCTTATTTCAATTATTCTCTCTTCATATTGCACTGGTGGAATAATATACAACTTAATAGGTTTGTTTATGTCGACAACCTTATCATTTTTTTTGAGCAATGGTAATATAATCTAGACTTTTAAACAATATTTGAGTGCATGTTTTCATAGGAAAGGCTCAGGAAAATTAAAATATTTCTTGATAATAGAGGTGGCTAAGTCCTGCTTGAGTTTTCTTATGTCAACGAAAATATGAATGTTTTTGAAGTTGGTTTGTTTAATTAGAGTCAAGCCGGTTGGTTTTCCACTTGATTAGAATTATCATCTTGCTTTGGCTACTGGAACATTGCTTCAATTCGTAGCCTAGAGCGTCGTTGTAAATTGATAGAAAGATTGTTTAATGAGTGATTATCTTTCTGTTACATTCTGTATTACTTGAAATGGAACCATGGAGAGAGAATATTATTTTGTGCTAATTGTGACTTACAGCTATATATAGGGTTGGTGTGATTCAGATTGAATAATTGTTCCTAGATTAGGTGATCTCTTACTAGCTGGTTTGTTCAACTTGGCAATTTTGGCTATCTTTTGGAGAACCAAGAAATAACATATAGCAGAACATCACTCCCTACTTATTACAATATCTGTCATGAGCTAAAATGGTTAAATGGTGTTGATCAATATTCTACATCTATGAAACTTTTTTATTGTGATAATCAGGTTCGCTTACACATTAGTATTACTACTGGTCCAATTTTTGTGCACCAAAAACATTGAAGTTGATTCTCACTTTGTGTCATAAAATATTGAGGAGCAATTTCGTTATTTATTATGTGTCAATCAATGCTCAACTTGATGATATCTTTGAAAACCCTATTACAAAATTTAAAATTTATTATAAAATAATTTTGTAGTTAATTTTAAAATTAATAGTTATTTTATAATTAATTTCTAATAAAAATAATTAGTTACAAAATTATTATAATATTGATAATAGTATGAAATAAATAGTAAATTAGTTAAGAAAATAATCTTAATTAATTTTTAATTAATTTATATATTTCTATAATTAGTTGGTTCACCTTTTTTAATAAAAAATTAATATATATATATATATATATATATATATTTATTTATTTATAATTTTCTTGGATTAAGTAGTTTTGATGATGTGATGTGATTTGATTTTCTTAATTAGGTGCGATGAAATAAATATATATGTAATTTTTCTTTAAACGCAAGTGAAACATACAATTGAGAGATTTATTTTTTCTTCACATTCAATTCTGTTAGATATTTTTTTAACAAAATATATTATTCTTTTTTAATTAAACTATTCCTTAACATGTACTAAATATTTGTACCTTATTGAATATTTTATATTTTTTATCCTTTCATAAGTGTCTTTAAAATGAATACTTATTTGTAAGATCCGATCTTAATTTCAAAAGTTATTGTTGTAAGCCGACATTTGAGACCCATATTTTTCAAAGTAAACACACGAGTTCAACTATGATTAATCCGAATCCAAATAACTATGATTAATCCGAATCCAAATGATGGTCGATGGGCACAAAATAGAGCATGAAGATTGAAATGTTAAAATGGTTCGAAAGCAATAACTCATTTAATCCATAAAAATAAATTGAATTATATATAAAATAAAATATTTTAACCTATATAAGTTGAAATTAGAGGCGGATTTACCAAGTTTTTTTTCTAAATATTTTGATGAATTATTTAGTTATATATTATTTTGTAAACTAACCTAGGTTAACATAGATTTCATATTATTTTGTTGTTTTGTATTTAACATGGTGATAGTTTCTTGAAAGCATTTTATATTAAGACAATTTAATAAAATAATATTATTGTAAATATTATATTTATGTTTAAATAATTTTATATTTTATTTAGTTAAGAGTCACCAATTCTTTTATAATTTTGAAGAATCAACCCAATTCATAATCCATTATAATACCAAATTGTGTTGAGTTAAAGATTTTAATTCAATCTCAAACTAGATCCAAACTTGCTTCTCTCATGTAATCTATTTTTACATCATTTCTCATAATGACATGAGAGAAGCAAGAACTATAGTATAGGTGCATATAGTCCTAACTAGGCCGTTAATGACGACCAATGATAAAAGGCAAACACAAAAGACATATAAGACAAACTCTATTCCAATTCTCAATCTCTCAATTCTTACCGGCACTAATTAACTTAAGCATCATCTAGACATGTGAAGGAGTACTTGTCAAAGACTTGATCAAATAAGTAAGACCCAATTTTAATTTAACACTCGTTAGCCAAGGTCCGGATTTCCCCGTCGAACTCTACTTGATGCTGGTTTCTTTATTTCATACAGTGAAATCGGTAGAGGTATTTGGAACTACTAATGTGTATTTGATGATAGAGGACTGTCCTCCTTATATATATATATATAGTACAACTCTACTCCAAGGTGCAACGAGCTAGTGCGACTCCTCAAATCTTAGGATTCACTATATACGGGTTAGATAATTCCCAGAAATTGTATAACTAAGAGGCTCTTTAGGGCGTGATTCTTGGTATATGGATCTAATAAATCTTATATTTTTAAGGGCTAATTTGATCTAAAGAAAGAAAAAAAATTAAGAAAAGTGATCTTTTGATCATACTCTGGAGTGAGTAGACAGCATATACCTTGGAGAAAGAGAGAGATAAGAATGAAAATAGAAGAAAGTGAAAGATATAACAAATAATATAATATAATAAGAAAAAGTAAGGGATGAAATGAAAGTGAAAATATTAAAGTTAAAAGTTTAAGATATTTATTTTGAAAGTTTGATTATTTGGAGGAACTGTCACAGTATTCATCCCATTAATAACATAACTTCTCTAATTATTCTGTACCATATATATAAAAATAATTATCTGGTCGTCCTTTGAATTGATTTTCCCTATTCTAGCTTCAACATTTTAACTTGATAATTCCACATTTAACTCTTGAGTTATTAAAAAATAAAAAATCCCTAATCTAATTCACCTTTCCTCCGGAAATCAAAAGGATATGCAAAAAATAAGAGAGGTTGGCATTATCGATCGCATTTATCTGTAGGAATGGCAGGTTTTCACCATTAAGAGGGTATTTGTATGGGAATGTGAAGGGCTGAACTCCACATTTGATCGGATATCCTTGTTTTACGGCCCATGTCAATGTGATGCCAGGACAATATCAGAGCACCAAAGCTTTATCTATGGAAAGGTCTTTTTCTTCTTTTTTTATTTATCTTCCTTCTTTTCCCTTCCATTGTCGATGCTAAGGTCCATATTAATTGCCCATTATTGATCTTCTTCTTCACTAAAGCTTTATCGCATAACCTCAATCATATCAATGACTTTTCCAAACAAAACAAATCCTTCTGGAAAATTCCACTTGACTTGTGCTAAATTAGTTTCGCTAAATTTCTTACACAACTTGTATTTTAGGAATAGTAGTTTAATTTCTTTGAATAATCAATAAGAATGATTGATACGTTGAAAAATAAAGCAGATATATGTAATTGGAAAAAAAAATATAACAAGTTTTGAACTGGGTTTGTACGTGTAGCACTCAATCATGATTCAGTAGGTTTCTTATTTTGTATCTTTATGTTTTGGACAGTTTCTTTTGTTAACAGTCCTATTTAAACGATTAGTAGGGTGTATAATGTAACCCTACTAAAATTATATATTCCCTCTTATATCCATATACCCAAGTGAATTACACATCTATTATTAGTAATATTTTTTGAAAAATAATTTAAACATGTACCATGTAACCCCAAAATAATTTATCTTTCTGACTCTATAACTGCTGTGTGCATTACAACAAGTTGCATTACTATAATTAAATTAATCAATTGCCATATAAATTATTTTAATCAAAAGTTCAGCATCGGATTATGTATAAGAAAGAAAGTTTTAGATTGGATTGTATTTAGAAGGACGAGGTCTAGTATGTTATCTATGTTTTTCTCGTTTTGGCAATATATAATAGATGTATCATTGCATACAGATATCACAAAACCTTTAGTGTACTATCTATGTAAATGGAACCAAAATGATAGGGTATGATTATGCATAAAGTTATTAATAAAGAAAAACCAACTGTTATATACAAGTACATAATTCAAATAACAATTGGGGTACATATATATATTTATGTAGATGGATTAAGCTTGGTGTTTTGGGCGACTGTACCTTCATCTATTAATGGAAGGGTTTTTATCATTGTGTGTGTCTATATATATAGACACCGTTGAACTAAAAACAAAAAAATATACTACGATGGAGTTTAAAATTTAAAGGAGATAAGATGGTATATATTTATTATTGTTATTATGTATGCATAATTAATATTGGTGTAAGAATGAATAGAAAAGCACAGGGTTTGTAAAGATTTAATTTGAGAAAGAAAAGGCAAAGTGATTTGTACAAGATGGGGATGGGGATAAAAAAAGGGGTTTGAAGGCAAGGCAGGCAGCAGTTAGTTAATGTGAAGAAAGGAGCTTAGAATAGGAATAGGAGGAGTCTGGGGTCAATTGACAGTGCAACCTCCACCACAGCAGGCCAGGCCAGGCCAGTTGATAATAATTATAGAGGAAATGCAAAAATGTGAGTCAGGGCAGGGAAAAGTGGAGACTGAAACTGAGCCAAGCAATTACAACGATGCATAGACGAGAGAGAAGAAGCACATGGTCCAAGATAAAAAGCTACTAGCTGAGGAAACTAAACAAATACGTCCCTTTAAGCTGCTCATATCTTTGGCCTTTCTACGGCTTTTTGTATTGGTTGTCTCAATGAAGGAGGACCACAGAAGAAGCACACGCAGTGTGTGTGAATTATGATACACTTTTTTTATTTTTTTTTTATTTTACATCACAACCCCAAAAGCTTAGAATGGTCTCTGCATATTTGGAAAGATGCTGCTTCTGGTTCTGCCTCTCTCTGCGCCCACTACACTGATTCAGATGCAAGAGACGTTAAGGTGGTCATCATGAATAGAGTTTGTTTGTGTCTGAACGCTTTGAGACCCTTGAGAGGGACGACTGAGTCTGAGACTGTCATTAACCCCTCACCCAGTGGCACTGAAAAACATGCTGCTTTTTATTCACATTTATAAGTCGCCAGAATAGCAGTCCAAAAGGAAGGACTATTCACTATACTATCTGGAATGGATTCCCTTCTCTCTCTAACTAGTCTGCAGTGTGTATTCATTTCCTTTTTGAATTTCTTTATTTACTTCTTTTTTCCTTCAGTACAATTCTTTAATGCTTGTTAAGGACTCTTCTCCGCTTTCTGCCCTACACGACCAACAAAGATCTACACATAGTCCAAACAGATAATCCAAAACAACCAAAACTAAAGGGTGGGGAATTCAGTGCTTCTCTGACTCTCATTCATTACAATGCACGAGAGAAAAACCTAACGAGAATGAATGTATCAATATTATATATATACTACTTTTTTTTTTTTATTATTATTATTAAATTATACTACTAGTACTGTATATATACCACGATATATATATCATTACACCGTGGACGAAAATGTTATACTCGAATAGCTACAAATTAAAAGAAACAACATTTAACCATATATACGTACATCCAGCAAAACCTGTTCATCATAGTCTGCATTTATACCAAATTTAATTAACAAATAACATGGCACAAACTGCGACTAATTTACAATATTAATTAATAATAACACTCGTTTTCTCCACAACCTGGGTGGCTATATATTAATCCCACTTACATAAGCATAGCACTCAGTTCCCATGGTATACCAATTCACAAAGGATATTAATTAGGGTAGAAAAAGAAAATAATAATAACAATAAAAATAAAGCAAAGAAGGTAGGGATGTCTAAGAGTGAATGGGTTTGGCACGATGTTTTTGAACTTGGGAAGGTTCAGTTGTTATGTAGGTGAAGAACAAAGAGTTGTCATCCGGGGGAGCGGTGGTTGGCGATTGAAAATGGTGCTTGCAAGCGAGGCAAGTGATTTGAAGCATGGTTGAATTGATCTGTTTGATTGCATGGTCCTTCAAGGCATAGGCTTTGTCGAGTTCCGCTAGAGCTTGCTGTCTTATTCTCTTGGCGTTATTGAACTCAAGCTCGGCAACTTGGATCTGCCTCTTGGCTTGCTTCCTCGCCTCTTCAGCAAAAGCCTTCTCAGCCATGGCTAACCTCAGCTGCTCGCGTGCCTTGTCTTCAACATCATTCTTGGATGCCGCAATAGAAGTGGCTGTAGAGAGCTGAAGCTCAAGGTTGGGGTACTGTTGCTTATTTGTTTCAGCAGTGGTAGGGTTGGTGGGTTGATCTGTTACGCTGCTGGGCTTTGGAATTATTACACCCGCTGCTGGCCAAGGACCACCACCTGTGCTGAAATTGGTGTCGCTCGAAGGGCTTGAAGCTGTTCGAGACAAGCATGCAGCTGCTTGCGTTTCTGGCCCCAAACGCCCCATGTTGCACGCGTCTTGGTGCTCAATAAAGCTCTCTACCCTACAAACAACCATCAGATCCATTCCTTGGTTACATTCTAAACAATTCAAGATGTTTCAGGTATTGGAATGGCGGAATGAATAAGATTAAGTATCAAAGATCAAGGATCAAGGTGAGGTTGGGGAACCGTACGTGTGTTCCCAGCTGTCAATACACAGGTAGCTAGCTAGCTCTCGTTGGAAAATTTTGTTTTTAAGGTTCCATCAGTCAAATATTAAAGTTTTGCTTCCCACCATTCCAAAAAATTATATAAATATATATACCTTTTGTAAAGTGAAAAGGCGAATAAGTGATAAAAATGGGAGCATAGAATAGAGAGAAAGGTGTGGATGAATTAAGAAGAGGGTACCTTGAGAAAACGCGGCCACAATCGCAAGAGTGACCTCGGGTGCCACAGGTTTTGAGATGAGCTTTGTAATCGGACTGCACTGCATAGGCTTTGGAGCATCTGTCGCAGACCCATTGCTTGTGATTGCTGTGTTTCCTTCTGAAATGTTTCTTTATGCCAACGAGGTCACCGAGAGCGTGACACGGGTCATGGTGCAAACAAGTAGGCTCCGGGCAGACAAATACTCGCTTCTTCACCACAGGTGTCTCCCTCTTCAAGAGTTTCCAGGGCACCTTGTGGCGACGGCGATGCATCTGAAGGTTCTGGTCCCTCTGAAATCCTTGGTTGCAGATCTCACACACATAGCGATCTGATTCCAGCAAGGTCTTGGGTGAGAGGGAGACCACTTCAGCATCTGGATCTGCGTTCATAATTTAAATGAATTAATAAGTTTTGTCCAATTAATAAAAGGGAGTAATTAGAAGGTACCTGGTGTTCCTGCAGGTCTTCTCTTCCTTTTATTGGTAGTAGTGGCATTCTCAGCGCAGGAAAAGGGGTCAGAAGTGGGAACTGACGAGGGAGATGAGTTATTGACTAACATGTCAATCTATCCTTACTAACCACGCTAGCTAGCTATATATTATCTCTTTGATTCTATGATAATAGCAAGTGTGTGTCAAGAAGATGATAGATAGATACTGCTACCTAAGTTAAGAGAGGAAGGAAAAAGCTCTTTTTTCCTCTTTCGGTTACCTCACTCACCTTTCTTTTAACTTACTTTTAAACTTTCAGCTTTTCCAACAGCTTTCTCTCTCTATCTCTGGGTTCCTCTCTTCCTTCCAACCCTCATCTTCTACAGGTATTGTCTCCTTAATAAACTTTCAAAAAGAGACAGAGAGAAGGAGACCCAATCACAAAGCTTAAAACTTGATCCCACAATGGGCTCCAGAAGAAAAACATCCCCACAAAGAAACAAAACCCTCTCGTAATTTCACACAGTAAAATTTTGCTTTGCATGCATAAATACAGGCCATGCCCCCAAATACACACGTAAGCTTCCTATTTTTGTCACATTCTCTCTCTCTCTTACAACTAGTTAGAAAGAAGGGGCAGATATATCTTTATAGACCATTGTACCCACAAGCAGGATTTCTAATTAATTTCACTTGAGGCAGCTTTTATAAAAGTGATAATGAGGATGTGAAGTCACCCTCAGGGGCATTCCAGTCAATGGGGGTCTTAATTTTTTCTGCCCAAGGTGCTTTGCTTTTTGGTAAACTAGGGGCATCATCTTAACAGCTGCAAGTAAAAACTGGCAACATTGTCTTTTCTAGGTGAGGTTCGTAATGCCCCCAACATATATACTGGGTTGCATTAACCATCATTTTACCTCGACTTCAACAACAGATGTAACCAAAACCAAAAAATTAAACCATGGCCTAGAGTAATCATACTCGTATTTTTTCTTTTACTGATGAAAGAAAGAGAGATATAGAAAAGAAAAAAGGTAAGAAATATTGATAAATATTGCAAAAAAAATAAAAAAAAAAATAGGATGAATGTGTGATGGAAGAGAATATGGATGAAAGTTTAGTATTTTCCTATTGCATAAATGGTTGATGTCACTCTCTTACTGATTAAAGGGGAAAAGAATATTAAATCTAGGGATCAGCATGGCCATCTCTTCCCTTTAAGTCCGGTTCGAATTAATTTCGACAGATTTAGATTTTTAAAATGAGTTTCAGTTTTATTTTTAATTTTATTCGGGGTTTTATATTTTTTAAATATAATTTTTCAAATAATTGTATATTAATAATAATTTTTTATTTAATAGATAATATTTTATATCATCCGATTATTTTGGATTTGGGTTTATTTAATAGATAAAATGAAGGGATTACACGTTAGAGGATAGAGTTTAAAATTATTAAAATTATAATTAATTTTAGATTTTATTATATATAATTTTAATTTTATTATAGTTTTCAATTTTTGTTTTCTAATCAATAATTATTATTGTACTTTATCCTTTAAAGTCTATTTCTTCCCTTAACAATAGTCAAATCTGTTGATTCTTTTAGTATACAATAATAACAACCATGTTTGAACCTAACACTTGTACAAACTATCCAATTAAACCTCAATCATTGTCTTGGTCCTAGTAAATTTTTGATAATATGATATTATTAATTTTCAAATATATGTTGTATATTATATATTAATTTAAGTTTCATTATTATTTTATTTTATAATTAACTATACATCATATTAAGATTGATATATTATGTTAAAAAGTTAATTAACCCAATCATATATTAATCTAAAAT